>JAJJWW010004031.1:0-312604 GCA_023531295.1 Papaver armeniacum
TATAAGAATGTTGCCTCCTATCTCTCTACATCTCCTCTCGCGAGGGGGAGAACGCATGAGAATCAAATTTTAGTATCATCATAATTATTGCATTGTTTGTTATGAGGTGGAGAAGTTGTTCATGTCACCATTATGATATCCTTGAAGCATTTTATTCTTACAAGAACAATAATGAAATCTCATATGTAGTTGCATATATTTTGGCGTTAATTTAATTCCGTTAGACATCCCGACGGGCAGATTTGGAAATATTTCTGAGAAGTACATCGAGCATGACATGACTTAGCAACAACTAAATTGTCTACAAGTCATCTCACTAAAGAGAATTGTCTATGAAATTTTTATAACATCCAAACTTAAGAATCCATTCTTCTCCATTCATTTCCCTGTGCCCATGAATGATGATGGAAGGTGATAAGTTTATCTTCAAGAAGTGTGTTATATTGAGATCCTGGCACTCGGGTTCAACCTGTACTCGGCGCCTTGAGCATACATCGACTCCTTTTGGCCGCCAAACCAGGGTATAACCTTATATATATAGTTGGGAAACGGATAGGCTTTCATGGGCCCCAAATTTTCATGACTTGGGAGCGGTGTAACCTTCCCCTTAGCCATGTTGAGAGATACCCCTTATATGAACTTTAGGTCTTATTTGCTTACGAAATGTTATTCATTCGCCATAAAGGTTGTCCCATTCTTTTTACTCATTCATATTTGTTAAATCATTCAATCATTCATGTTTCATTAGTTATTCAAAGCTCTCTCCTTCTAGCTTTGGACCATCTTGCTCGTTATTTTCTTCTCTCCTTTCCCCCGCGACGTTCTCTCCTTCGTTTTTTTCTTCAATTCGCACACCATTATATCTTTGTTGTTCTCTCTTCGGACTTATCAATAATAATTACGAGTTGTCTATAAGTCATTTAAATTAATGCCTCTCAATGAATGTCAAGATTATTCTCCTTTTCAAGAACTGGGTCAACTTTTAGTATCATCATTTTGAAAATCTGCCGAGGAATATAACGATCTTCCATTGTTTGTTATGAATTAGCATTTTTTTAGTTGCATATATTTTAGCCATTTTTCTTTTTCAATGCGTTAATTTATGTCGCTCACGCTTCTAGCGATATGTAGAAATCCCACACTACACCCCTTACTCATGCTTAATTAACATGACTTAGCAACAAGTACTTTAAATTGTCTCAACAACTAAAAGAAGAAGAAGTCATTGTTTTATATAGGGTAATACATAGTGGGAATTGTCTATGAAATTCTTTTTTATAACATCCAAAACTTAAGGGAAGGTGATAAGTTTATCATTTTATTTACAAGAACTGTCTATAAATTTTTTTTATAACATCCAAAACCTAAGGGAAGGTGATAAGTTTATCTTCACAAGAAGTGTGTTTTATTGAGAAAAGAATTATTTTACCTTCACAATAAATGTACTAACAACACTAATAGTGTTTTGTCTGTATTTTAAGAGCTTCTCTAATAGTCATTGTGTGTGTTTCCAATGTGGCAACACAAACCAGACATCTTTCAACTCAAGGAGAAAAAGAAAATCCATCTCTAACGGTATCGTATCTGACCTTTTTTTTATTACTATTGATTTTATCAGAGTTAAGAATGGTTATTTAATATATTTATAGCATGTTCATTTCAAGGAGTTGAATTCATTGGAATCCAATTTCTAGGGAATACGCCCAATTCCTTGAATCGAACTAGGCAAATGAACTATATGGAATTAAGAATTTTAATTCCTAGAAATCCAGTTCCCTCCAAAATAATAGATTTCCATTGCATTGGTTCAATAGTGCAATGAAATTGGATTCCGGGTAAAAGCAAAGGTAGTTGAATTACCTCAATGGAACATGAATTTTTAGGATTTGAATCCAATTCCAAGAATTGGATTACCCCATAATTGAATTCTTAGCTTTACAATTCTCCCAACCGAAAGAGGTGTTATGTTAATTTAGTTAATTAAAAGTTGACTAGGATGAGTTGACATCCTAAAGATGAATGGCTAAATTTAGACATTCACCTTGAGGATGTCAACCTGAAATTAAGTGATATCATTTATATATTGATTAAAGAAGTTAGGATTGGATAAGAATTTTAGAGAATATGGATGTGTATTCTACATGGACTTAGACATTTATCTTCATACACATTGCATCGGAGAAGTTCTAATACATGCACATATAAGATGGAAAAATGATCCATGTCAAGTCATTCCTTGATTATGTTAAACTCTATCTGCCCGCCGACAACTAAGAATAGGTTTTGTCACTGTATCTTATTTTTGTGGAGGTTTACATATTTAGTTCCTTATTGGAAGAGTCTATGTAATCCGTTTTTTTGTTTGCTGGAACAATGTAATATAAAAGGTTGGTGAAAAATGGGAGATTGGTGTGGGTTTAAGTAAAGATGGACGGTTTCTACGAGCATAAGTCAATTTCTTAGAAAAGTTGCTCAATTCGCCGTTTTTATTTTCTAAAATTCATTTGGATATGTATAGGTTAGGTTTGTTTGATTGAGGAAAAAATCAGTTTAGCTTCACAATAAATGTGAAATATACGTGTGTGTTTATAGTGAATAGAGTGTCGAGAGAAAGACTAAGCAGAGAAGTAGATCTAGTCAGCACTGTATATTAACAAGCTATAACAAGAGATGATAAAATATCTATATCTGAGTAGCTCTTTTTGCATTCAAATATACTTGATTAATTAGGTAAAAGGAAGAAATTAAGTAAAACACTAAGGGGAAAAACACTATGAAAAGATGTTCAAAATTCTCATTCCAATTCACGGAAGCAACCAATCAAAAATCAACAGAAACCAAAAATGAAACTTCGAAAATGTTAGCAGAATAATCATATTATTTAGATTATACCTTAGAGTGTGAGAGAGAGAGGGGGTTTGGAGCACAGAACGAGCGGACTACAGGTGAATCGCCAAAAATATTTTCTTATAAATGAAGGAAGAGAGAATCTTCCCTAATTTCTAAGTGGGATAAAAAAAATTCCAAACTACTTCTCTTCGTCAATTTATCAAATCGTAAGCAATATATATATTTGTTGATGACATTGATTAATATAATAGTATGTCACTAAGTATTCATATAATCTCCCGCAAGAAGAAGAAAAGGAAGATCAGTGGTACAAAACTTTCACAAACAAAGAAATACCAAATTAGGTAAGAAGAATATCATCTTCTCATCAACAACAACAAAGTAACAAATTTCTTTCCTTTCTTTAACAATAAGAGATAGATATTAAACAATACATTATACTATCTCAAATTACATACATGAACCCATTGTATGTGACATTGTTATTCATCTCCCACTGTTTCATTAGCCTCAACGAAAATGGTTTGCAAAGGGATGGAATAGTATCTTAAATGATTCAAGATTTATTGAACAAAGGTATATATGAGGTGGATATAAAGAATAGAAAACGACTCATTACTGGCCAAAGGAATATTCGTATAAGAATTTGATATCCACACCAAAAACCTTCAAAAGTTAACTCTTTTCAAGAAATATTTTTTGATGAGGAAAAAATCAGGTTTCCTTCCTTAAAAAATGCATTACTTTGGGAAAAAGGTGGAAATAGGATACCTGTTTTAATTCATGTGAAGAAATGAAAATACTAGTTGTTGACAATTTTTTGTTGTAGTTACTATACTGGTTGGTTCAATGTTGTGAGACATTAGTGTAGGTTAACATCAATACATCGTTTATATCAGTAATTTATTGTGTTTTTAATATATGAGACATATTTTTTTAATTAAGTTAACTTTACTTAATCCACCAAGAATACCTTATCGAATTTTGTAGTGGTTTCTTAATGTTTTTATTTTGTACCACTATATAGGTATAAGTATGTTCTTGTACCCTTAGAAAAATCGCCTCACCCTTTAGTTACCACCTAGCTAATTGCTCTTTAAAATTTGATCTGGTTCTTATTTCAATAAATGAAACTATGTATATATATATATATATATATATATTCCCAAATTTATGATTGTTCTATGAATTATGATGAAGATCAATTACTTTGTAAAGTTATTTCTAAATTTAGCAAATGTTAACGATCACAAAAACCCAAACTTTTATAAAAGATTAAATAGTTTTTGTATTTTGAACTTCAACGTCCACATTTAAACTGTTACTTTCCGCTAGAGAGAACAACTTATTCAAAATATTTTTCTTATAATATTGTGTTTATTCAATTGCGGGTTTTTTCATGAGTTTTTAAAAGATCTCATATCGTAATAACAATAATCCTTGGATGTTTCAAACAAAATAATGAAACAAATAGATGAACGATTAGAATTTAACCCTAAAGTGAATGAGTTAGATCTCTCTCAAAACCTTATAAGCAGTTGTCCTTCTCCATCATCTCATATGTATAGTGGAAAAAGAAAACATAAACCCTGAACCTAAAAATCAACATCAAACAGGTCTCAAAATACATATCCATCAACAATAGCACACAATGATTTTTCCTCTCAAATAAAAGCTATGTCGTTTTCCTAAACCTGTTGGTAATCCAAATCAACACTCTAGATTATTTTAAGTTTAGAATATAAAGAATTCAAAAGATTATCACTCTAAATTATTGCAAGTCTTTTGAGTATTTAACTATAGTTTGTCAGATTCAATGGCTTACTACGATTAAATCTTGAATTTAATGATAAACATCTTGTAATGGTGTGGTATAACCTAAAAATCGAAAGAAATTTCGAAGAACCACCAAAATTATAAAAGAAATTTTTGAACTTCAAAAATTAATAAAATAACAAAAAAAAGGGTAAAATGTGAACCTTTTTTGTTGTTGTCATGTATATAAGATTGGTCATGCGTACCAACTCAATATAGAGTAGGGTGAAAAAAAAGTTAAACACATGTTAATCTAAATATGCATTATATTACATCAAAATCTATTTAAAATAACAATAATAATTTTTAATTATGTTCTAGAATTCAACGATGGTAAAACTTTTACTCTTTATCATTGGTTATGCTCTATTTTTATATGCATGTCTTTGTCCTTGATGTGGTGTATTCTAGAATTAAACTTACTTTGTTTGTTAAAATATGGAAAAACAAAACAATAAAATGAAGAAATACCTAAAATCTAAAAATATTAAGTCTATAAATTTAGTGAACGCAAATTCGATATCATTACGCTCTTATATCGCATTGTTGTATAACTTAAAATTATATATTTGATTTGCTGTAAAAAAGTTTTTTTTGAGGCGCAAGGTAAATATATTTTATTCAAAATCTCTAAAAATAACACAAAAACAATAACACAAAACCGAAAAGATAACAACCTAAGCATTACAAAACCTAACCTAACAATTAAAACAACATTATGCATAGGGAAACAAATACTAAACCCACTACTAATCGTTCTAAGAGGTACGTTTACCATGTCCCAAGCTTAAATCACTTACTTCTTTGCTCCCTTTGATCCTTGAAGGCTTATTGTTTTGCGATGGGGAGAAAGTGCCCTTCCTCTGTGTAACCTTGAGAAAGGAGTCGGAATTTAGTTGTTTCACCATTTATTAGTGGACTTTGACATTATCTTCTCCTGAACAATGCTCCCAAAAATATTCTTTAATTTCATTCTCTTTTCCATCTCTTGCAACTCCAATAAGGTGCTAAACTCCATAAGAGCGTCTACATTTTGTTCCATTGACCTATTATTTTCCCGAGATTTTGCATTTTGATCATATTGTCTTGCTATGTTGATGTCATGGATTCACTACCATCCTTGTGTGTACTCACTTCAATTGTATTTCAAAGCATACTCCTCATTTCTTTTATCAAGGCTACATAATCCATGTTCAACCACCTCAAAATTTCCTAGAGAGTCTTGAGGTAAGATCATTAAAGAGATTCCCATATAAAGAATGATCTTTCAACCCTTATTAATTTCCTCCACATTCTTTCTCTTAGATTAGGTTTTTTCTCGTGTCAATAGCTTCCCAAACCTCCTTGAAACATTATTTTTTTGCCATTAACATCTAAAGAAAATATTTTTCTCGCGAACTGTTCGAGCATTTTTTATTTAGAAGCATCTGAACCAACCATTAAACATACATATGGTTGTAATGATATTTACGAGGATAAGTAACTTGTCCAAAATAATTCAATATTCCCCAATGATTAATTGTGATATTGCCAGATCAAAAGTGCTTGAGCAGCATGCGAGCAAATAGTTTTCCAATATCTAAATTAAATCCAATGCACCTTTTAACAAATCTCAACCTTTTTTGGCTGAAAAAAATATCGTATGAAAATCGGTCCCCTCATCTAGATCAGATATAAACCGATTTACAGTTTGGATGCTCGATGTTTTCAAGTGGGTCGGAAACCGACCAATGAAAATCCCCACCTCTTCCTCTATGGATCTGATTGGAGGTGGGAATAATTAATAAAAATAGTTTCTTGCGGTGGGCTGGGCTGGCGTGGGACTCCCGAACGTTACCCTTTCACCATTGTAGGAAATGATTGACTCAAGTTCATATTTATTGACTTAACAATCTCTAACCCCGTACTTTGTCGATTAGTATTACAAACAAATTTTGATACCTATTGGTTGCTCAAATTCTTTTTCGATGTGACCATACTAATGGAAATCACTATTTGATAATAGGACAAAATATCTTTAATCTAACATATCTTATGTTGATGATGAAATTATACTCTCTTTTCAATTGTAATCAAGGGTTTCGACAAATGAGAATATCTAAATAATTATAATCACTAACAAGTTAAGAAAGTGGTATCATCCTAAGATTTATTTGATTTTGGGACACGCTAGGCAATGTTTTTTGAAGGAATACAAGAGTAAAAAGGCCCAAATTATTTTCTAGAAGATTTATATCAATCCAATACATTGTAATGGAAATACACGAAGAAATACAAATATTATGTATTATAAAATACAACAAAAGTACTAAATACATGCGTTCCATTGAGGGATGGTGTGAAACTGCTGATTCCACCATTTGAATTTTCGTTCTTCAATGAGAACAAATTTCTATTCTTCATGAAGATAAGATGCTCCAAAAAGGAGTAATTTGCGCGGTACCTCGAAATTGCAATCACATCCAGCAGCCATGGATCTTCATAAGTATGCAGACCTACGTCACTCTAGTGTTAATTGCGCTTGAATGTATTTGAAACGATTGAATCAATCGATAGAAATGCCTTAAAAGGCTATATGAAATTGAATAATCACCAAACTAGGGATTATACTTTATTTTGAAAAAAAAATTACTAGCATATTTACAAACCCTAAATTCTGCCCAGATATTTAGAGATATATGATTAAAATCTGGGCAGAAAACTTAATTGAGAAGGAGAGATTAAACTTAAACTCAAAGTATTTTCTAATTTGGAAAAAGGATGGAGAAGAAATTAACCTTCTTACTAATTAATGTGACCTAATTAAAATTTGTCTCACAATTTAAATTAAGGTCCTTTTAATCTATATACCCGTACAAAGGTTAAGAATGAATAAATAATTATTTTTTTGTATAGGGTTTAGGCATTTCTTTTGGGATTTTAAATATCTTGAAAATATAAGCTTTTCTTAAAAGTAAAAGTTGAAATTCTTCATAATACCCCTAATAATTTCATTAAGTTTACTATTTGGTCGTTTGTGTCACTGTTTCCTCTCTTATTCTTCCTTTATTCACTGAATCACCACTTTGATTTAAACAAAGACTTTTTTTTGTTTTTTCCAAAACCACCATAATCAAATCCAACATACACAAAGACGATAAATATTCTATCTAAATCAATGGTTGATTTGCACAAAAAAGAAAAATCAATAGTTGATTAGAAGCTCTCAAAGGAAATCGTTGTAATTACAATTCAATCAACACCCATTTTTTTGTTTTACCTTAAATCTATCACCATTCTTATTTTTGGACCTTATATTCATCAATCACGAAATTAGTTCATGATGTTTTAATCTTGTTAGGATTCTAGACCAAACACAAGGATTAAATAACTAAATAGGTATAGAACCCCGGATAAAACCCTTTGAATTGGGGGTTAACCACCTGTAATGAGGGAATTAAGAAGATTAATAAGAAGAGTTTTGTATTAATTCCTTTAGTCTTTTACTTAAGCTCGGGAGCGGTGAGTTATAATCGCCAATACTTGTGAAACAAGAATAAAGTTCAAACTAAACTAGGAAAACAAAGTAAGCTAAATATGGAAAAGCCATAAAAGGAAACTAGTCTGAGTAAGTGTTGGCACCAAAATATCCCACCCTACTCGAAAAACGACTTGTCCTCCAGCCTCAAATCCTGGGAAACAAAGAATTAACTCATCTGCATCTTTCCAAGTCGCTTATTCACGTGGATGATCCATTCATTTGACTAACCATTTAGTGAATGCATATGAACCTTTCTTGAACATCTTGCGCTCCAATACAAACACGGTTCCCACTTATCATAATCAATAACGAAGGTAAAACTTGCTCAACGATGAGCTTCGCTTTTACAAATATGCATTATATTACATCAAAATGATACTAGCTTTAGTTTTACCAAATATGCATTATATTACATCAAAATCTATTTAAAATAACAATAATAATTTTTATTCTTTGCCTTGGAGAAAAATAATCTCATGATCATACCCTAATAATTTAGATAACCACTTTTGCTGCTCCATAGAAGATAGTTTTTGATCAAGAAAATACTTAAGACTCCTGTGATCTGCGTATATCTTGAAGTGTCTACCAAGTAAATATGGTCGCCACTTTTGAATTGCAAATACAATTGCAAGCATCTCCTTATCATATATGGAGAGATTCAAATTCTTTCCGGCTAGCGGTTTGCTATAATAAGCAATTGGTCGACCAGACTGCATTAATACAACTCCTAATCCATTACCAGATGCATCACACTCAAGAGAAAATTCCTTTGAGAAATCTGGAAATATTAAAACCGGTGTTGTAGTGAGAGCCTTTTGGAGTAATTTGAATGCAGCAGTGGCATTGTCATTCCAAACAAATGCAACAACTGAGTAAGTGGTGCATTAAGCTTGCCAAAATCTTTAACAAACTTACGATAATAGCCAGCTAAACCCAAAAAACCTCGTAAGTTTTTTATTGCAGTAGGAATAGGCCATGGCAGGATGCATTGAATCTTATCTTGGTCAACTGAAACTCCTTCAGAAGAAATTATATGGCCTAGATATTTAACTGAATGTTGTGCAAAAATGCATTTATACTCCTTGACAAATAACTGATGGGATCGTAATAATTCAAACACCAAAAATAAATGTTGGATATGCTCAGTCACGTTCTTGTTGTAAACTAAGATGTCGTCAAAGAATACTAACACAAACCTGTGAAGATAAGGTCTGAAAATATGATTCATAAGTCCTTGAAAAGTGGTTGGTGCATTCGAGAGACCAAACGGCATAACTAAAAATTCATAATGACCATCATGAATTCAAAAAGCTGTTTTTGGATATCTGGTTTATGCATTCGTATTTTATGATAAGCTGATCGAAAATCCAGTTTGGAAAAGACACTTGCATCATTCAATTCACCCAACAACTCATCCACCATTGGTATTGGAAAAGATCCTTCATAATTAGCTTATTTAAAGCTCTATAATTTGCCAACGAATTCTTCATACGACTAACTCTTTGTATGTCGATTTTCCACGGTGGTGAGGGAAGCCTATTTGGAAATCCACGTGGCTCAGAAAATTGGGAATTTTGACAAGTTCCAGCATAAAAAGAGTTTGTCATGGCACCCCTTTCACAAAGCATTGTTTTCAAATTTTGTCTCTACGCCTGCCTGATTCTAGAGCCTTCTTTTTCATTTTTCAATTTTCATCAAATGGAATTCGCCACCACTACCATCAGCAATACTTTCCACAAATCCCCACTTTTCCTAAACCCCTTTCTTCTCCAGTCATCTTAAAACCCTACAAAGCTACTGGTAACCGGTAGTGGTACTAATGGCGATTTCTGTGTTGCTCAAAGCTGTAACTCGTCGTGGCAGTCAATCTCTTTCTTCTTCTTCCGAATCTGTAAGTTCTTCTCTACCCAATTTTGGGGTTTCATGTTTCAGTAATTTTTCACTGCATGTATTGGTTTTTAACTTTCAGTTTCTTAGGGATTCTCAAGTTGTTGTTTACTACATTAAGCATAGACATCTTACTCAGTAATCTAGTGTACAATTATCAGAATGGGGCATGATTTTTTTTTTTTTTTTTTAGGGATTTATTGTGCAGTGAGCTGAGTGCTCTATATAAGATTTTTCCCTATAGGGAGGAGATAAAATTTTGTGAAATTGGATGTGATCCCACTTGTTAAATCGGCTTCATTGATATTATTGTCCCTTGAGCTCAGTTGAGAACCATGATAGAGGGTAAGAAGTTATAAATTACTTAAATGCTTGTGAAGCTTGCGCATAGAGATGGTTCATGGAACCAATTTCCCTTAAGAGTACATCTTTAGCTTTTTATTTCTTTTAAGTTCTTAGGGATTCTCAAATTGTGGCTGTTAACTACATTAAGCATAGACATCTTACTCAGTAATGTAGTGTGGAATTATCAGAATGGGGCATGATTTCTGTTTTTAGGGCTCTATTGTGCAGTGAACTGAGTGCTCTAGATAGGATTTTTCCCTATAGATTTGCGGAATTGGATCGCTCCCACTAGTAAAATGGACTTCATTGATACCGTCCCTCGAGCTCGGTTCAGAACCAAGATACAGGGTAAAGTCAGAAATTACTTCAATCAATGATTGTGAAGCTTCCGCATAGAGATGGTTCATGGAACAAATTCCCATTCCTTTGTCTCTAGATTTTCCCTTTCTTGAGGGTATTGGAACAGCATTTCTTGTGATTTAAGTCTTACAACGGCTATACAAACAATCAATTGCCATGGTTATACTGATTTGACAGGATTACTGACTTGTAACAACTATAAAGAGATCCCCCATGTAACTACGGCTTTGGTTAGGCTGCATCAGCTCATGTCTGGTATGGTTTTATAGGTTCCCACTAGAGTGTCTTTTTGTATTGGCAGGGTATCTCTTGAATTTGTATCTATGACGGAAGTGGTTTAAGTACGGTGTTAGCTAGCTTCCAGAAAGCTCCTTTTTGCTCATTCATTGAAGTAATGTTGTTTTTACTATGTCCTGTATCAAGAATGTAATTCTAGTAATTCATGACTGCATGATCTAGCTTGAATATATTGCTGTTCTGTTCTCCCTTCGACATGTGCGAATTGAATTTGATTTTGTATGGGTTTGTTCTTTTGGTGTTCTGCATTCAGGTGTTTAGGAATGTTAACACCTCTAGCAATAGTTCACTATTAGGCAAAACGTCCACAAGTAATTTTGAATCTGTCAGTTCTCATCTCGTCTACCCAATTTTGGGGTTTCATTCAGTAATTTTCACCGCATCGTATTGCTTTTTTACATTTTTATTCTTAGGGATTCTTAAATTGTTGTTTACTACATTAAGCATAGACATCTCACTCAGTAATCTAGTGGAAAATTATCAGAATGATGGCATGATTTCTGTTTTTAGGGCCTTATTGGGCAGTGAGTTGGGTGCTATATATCGGAATTTTCCCTGTAGGGAGATAAAATTTTGCCAAATTTGGATGTGCTCCCACTAATAAAACTGACTTCATTGATATTGTCCCTCGAGCTCAGTTCAGAATCAAGATAGTGGGTGAAAAGTAATAAATTAGTTCAATGCTTGTGAAGCTTGCGCATAGAGATGGTTTGTGGAACCAATTCACTTCCTTTGTCGCTATATCCCCTTTGTTGCGGGTACTGGAACAACTTTTCTTTGATTTAAGTCCTACTAATATAAGTGGTTTCAGTACGGTGTTAGCTAGCTTCCAGAAAGCTCCTTTTGCTCATTCATTGAAGTAATGTTGTTTTTGCTACTATGTCCTGAGTCAAGAATGTAATTCTAGTGACTTATGACTGCATGCTCTAGCTTAAATCGATTGGTGTTCTGTTTGCCCTTTCACATGTGCGAATATAATTAAATTTTGTATCTTATTTTAAATCTTTAATGCCAACACCTGTTCATAATTGTTTGTGGGTTTTGTCTTTTGCTGTTCTGCATTCAGGTGTTTAGGAATCTTTAGCGTTTTATTTCTTTTCAGTTCTTGTGGATTCTCAGATTCTGGTTGTTAATTACATTATGCATAGACATCTTACTCAGTAATCTAGTGTAGAATTATCAGAATGGGGCATGATTTCTGTTTTTAGGGCTCTATTGTGCAGTGAATTGAGTGCTCTATATGGGATTTTTCCCTATAGGTTTGCAGAATTGGATGTGCTCCCACTAGTAAAATGGACTTCATTGATATTGTCCCTGGAGCTCAGTTCAGAACCAAGATACAGGGTAAAGTTAGAAATTACTTCAATCAATGATTGTGAAGCTTCCGCATAGAGATGGTTGATGGAACAAATTCTCATTCCTTTGTCTCTAGATTTTCCTTTCTCGAGGGTATTGGAACAGCATTTCTTGTGATTTAAGTCTTACTGCGGCTAAACAAACAATCAATTGCCATGGTTATACTGATTTGACAGGATTCCTGAATTGTAACAACCATAAAGAGACCCCCCCATGTTACTACGGCTTTGGTTAGGCTGCATCAGCTCTTGTCTGGTATGGTTTTATAGTTTCCCACTAGAGGGTCATGTTGTATTAGCTGGCGTGTCTCTTGAATTTGTATCTATGATGGAAGTGTTTTCTGTGGTGTAAATACGGTGTTAGATAGCTTCCAGAAAGTTCGGTTTTGTTCATTCATCGAAGTAATGCTGTTTTTGTGACTATGTCCTGTATCAGGAATGTAATTCTAGTGATTCATGACTGCATGCTCTAGCTTAAATCGATTGGTGTTCTGTTTCCCCTTTTACATGTGCGAATAAAATTTGATTTTGTATTTCATTTTATATCTTTAATGTCTATGCCTGTTCATAATTGTTTTTTTTTTTTTTTTTTCCTTTGGTGTTCTGCATTCAGGTGTTTAGGAATGTTAACACCTCGTGGAATAGTTCACTATTGGGCAAAACGAGTTTGGGTAGTAGAGGATTCTGGTGATTACGACTCTTTTCCTTTACCATGAATGTTATTGCAAATTCATTTATAGTAAATTGATTTTATATATTTGTTTCTTCTCCAGCTCAAAATCAGATCACAGTGATTCAGTTGCCCAGGTTAGTTGTTTGTTTTTATTTTCCATCTTTGGATTGTTTCTTTTTTACTTATTGTACTATGATACCATGTAACAGAACAAAGTTTCTGAGTCCAACCTAACAAAGGTAGTTTTCAAGTATGTATGCGGGCATGACGAGTTTCGAGAAAACAGTAGGTCCTCTGAGCCCATAATAAGAAAGGTTCTTGAGATTCCCAGAGGACATACTTTCTTTGAATGCAAAGATGGAGATGATGTAAGCTATTGTAACTTGATCGACTTTTGTTTCTCCTTAATGAGGCGTCTTAAGCAGGATGCAGAGTCAGCCAGAGGAGAAAGAGTAACAGAGATGTGTTTTATAGAAGCTTCATTTTTCAAAGATCGTATCAGAAGTATAATAGATAGTTCAGGGGATATTCTAAATCTAAAAGGCATGATTGATTGTTTGGAGAATCCAGACTCTTTTCCCATTGGCAAAAGCTCGGGCACTGGATGCAAACTCACAATCGATCTTGATGAATATTTTGATATTCGTACTTGGGTATGTTACACTATGTCTGTTTGAGAGTTTCCTGCGGCGTTTACATTGTCAACTACTAACCACTGCTTGTTTCGCCTCTTGTCCCAGGAAAAAATATCAAGTGGTGACAAGCATGTGCTGGAAATCATTCTCGGTGAGCTTAAGAAACATGGGTTCGACCTCAATGAAGATCCAGCAGCACTAGAGAAAATTGAGGAAGCAGTTGAGAGGGCAATGAGGAGAATGACAAATGTGATCAAGCTCAATCTGCCAGTTCCTGCTGGTAAACCTGATATGAGTACGACTATCAGTTGGGGAAAATGCGCTGGTCTACCTATATTGAAAACTGTCGGTCCAGATTCATTAATTCTAAGCCTTGTTCAGTGATTTTGTTTGGAATACAAGAAAGGTATCAGTTAGCTGGAAAGATATAGATTATGACATACTTTTAAAATTACTAACTTGTTACTGTTGTTTCTGTTTCTTGTGAGCTTGTAAGTATAACATACTCCAGCATTGACTTTTGCATCTGTGTTTTAATGGAAACCAATGAACACATGTTTTGTGAACTCTATCTCGCTGCTAATCTCTTTAAGCTTATTCCTGACTAGTTACCACTGTCATCCAAGAGTGGTTCAGTTGAATTTGATTGAGATACATTGAATCAGGCTTAGTAGGTGTGCTACAGCTCCGTCCGCCATTGGAGCTAGTGCAGGGATGGCACGAAGGGTGCAGATTCTTGCTCAGGTTAGTTTCCCTGTATCGTTCCATCTAGTGCATTGGTATGGCAACTATAATTTATCAGCAAATAGCTAGCTGAATGTTTGACCTGGACATGCTCCTTTTGTCTTTGTGGTTTTCAGAACATTCATATCTTAGTAAATCTCGATTGTTAGAACCCGATTATGCAGAGATATCGTATCAGGTCAGGTTTTTGATGGCTAGGAGAGTGAGTGCCTTGCATGATTCTTCAATTCGTCCCCTTAAACACAAAGTTCAGCATAGAGGGAATGAAGACATGCTGCTGATTCACCTGGCTGAGATGAACAAGTGGGAGATAATGTCCAGGTTGCAAATATTACGTGGAAAACGAATTCTACTCGCTGACTTCAAAACGGTTTATGAAGATTTTGAGATTCACCAGACTCCAAAACAGTTTCGTTATATGAACATTTTAATTTTTCAAATCAAATAATTCATTCTACTGAAATGTCTAAAATACTTCTAAAAAGAGATTTCTCTTCACAAAAGACCATGAAATGAGCTTCAGTATGGCCGGACATGACCTGGAAAAATAGGTCCAAACATGGACAACCTCAAGCACCAGTGGTCTAGTGGTAGAATAGTACCCTGCCACGGTACAGACCCGGGTTCGATTCCCGGCTGGTGCAATGTTTTTTAAAATTTCCATCTTCTTATTTTTGCGTCTGCATTTTTGGGATGCTGTTGTTTGCAGTATGGATGATGCTGTAACAGATTGGTCATTCTTCAGTGCCTTCAAATTCCTTGTCCTTGTTGTTCTTCCAAGCCCGTATTGCTTCAGCCAAGGCACCATTCTGCAATTCCATAAGTACAGCAAATCGGCTTTTTTTTTCTGACAAAATACAAGATTGTTGCTACAAGAAGAGACTGGAATGGACCTGGTTATTTGCCTTCCTGCGTCTCACCCATTGCAGCCCGTGGATGTTGAATGCCCTAAAAGTCTCGGCATCAGCGAATTAGAACCAAGGAAATTTTTGTTCTCTATGCTTGCTTTTGTTCGTAGTAAGCGAAAACAAACTAAATATTTGTCCCAATTTTTACAAACAGATCAGTATACATTTTCTGGGGTACTACCTGATTCTATAGTTCGCTTATGTAATATTTTTCTGGAACTTCATGTTTATGTTGTTAGACCTATCAATGGCGAACGCAAGTACTGACATAATCTATCCTCAGTCTTCCTAAGAGAGGCCAATTCACAACTTTCTTGAATCTCTGCATTGGGAAAAGGAAATTCACAACTTTATGTTTAATTCAATTTCCTTGCCAAAAAATTTAAATTACACACACAATCTTACACAATTATCACAGGAGAAGAAGACTCGTATGAACGAACCATGGAATGGATCAGGTCTAACAGTTTTGGAAGGATCTCAATCACCCTTGTCATCAAATCTTTGAGAGAGATTTTTGAAACAAGCTTGTTCCAAAAAAAGAAAAAAAAAAAAAAAGAAATTCGCTAGAAACAGGGATTGAACCTGTGACCTTGTGGTTAACAGCCACACGCTCTAACCAGCTGAGCTATTCCAGCATTTTTGTACTTCAAATTTCTATTATTTTACAACACATGACGCCATTAGGAACCCCATATTGATACTACATGAAGAAAAGAAACATGAGTTCAGAGTCCTAAGTTTTAACACTTAAGAAGATATTTGGCAAACACTACAGCTTTGTTGGCCGAAACCCTGATGAACAAAAATAAACTGACATGCAGTAAAAGAAGATTTAAAAGCTACAAGTAAATCATTGGTACGGCAATTTCCTTAAAAACACCTGATGTTCAGCTGATCAAATAAGTTCCTTAACATAACTTTCAACGATAACATGAGAGAGTTTTTCTTTGACAATCTTCTTTGGGAAGTATATGGTATTGCCCATATTTTGGCTAACGATAAAGCTAGCGAATCCGGAAACAAGAGAACACAATGGGTTTGCCCACATTGTTTTATAGTCTACCTAGTTTTAGGAAAAGTGATACTTTCACTTTTTCAATTTGCCTATTTTTAGGCAAAAATGAAAAAATGAAAGTATCACTTTTCTAAACAGAGTGAGTATAAATTTAAAACAAAAATTAGTAAATGTTTAGGAAGGAGGCTTAACCCAGCCAAGCTCTTGAGCAGTGGACTTGGACCAGTTTGGTTCAATCCAAATGCAGTTTGAGTACCATCCTTCTGTATGTGTAAAATCTGAGGCAGAATGTCGACTTCCAAAAGACCCATAACTACCTGTTGCAAGACAATAGAATAAAACACCTTCTCCGGTCATGCATAATCTAGGGAAGTAGACTTAAATTATGATGACATAAATTAATTAGCCAACATTAATTCAGGTATAGACTTTCTACATGTTCTGTTATAGGGTTCGCATATGTTATACAAAGCTTGATTCTGCGAAGTACCTTTTCCGTAGGGGATCACTAGCCATGTCTGCAAAGCCTAAAAGGAGTATACGGGAAAATCATTCAAAAAGAGTAGCTAGGTAAAGTCTTTTCGGTCAAAACACGTATCTTCTCGTTTTGTTATGGTCCCGTTTTCCGAAAATCAATCCATCACGTAGATTCTTGTACACCATGACCAAACATAACTAGAACAAACTTAACGATTTAGTGCCTTTTCGATTAGAAACATCAGAATTCGTTAGCAAAAATTGTATCTGTTCGGAAAAGGAGTCCAATTTTGTGCACACTCCTTTAAAGAGTGTGCACCAAACAAATCGATTTCATTGGTTGGCCAATACCGTCCGTCAACTAATTTATAAATTTATTTTCTTTTTTATTTTAATTCAATTTAAATCTAAAATTGGTAAGTAATATATAAATTCTCTCTTAAAATTTAGTGATATCAAAACGACAAACTAGTAATTAGGAGATTTTTTGGAAAATCACAGTACCATTAGTAACTTCAAACTTTAAAGTTTAAACTCAAGATCTCTGATTTCAAAACATAATTTGACTCTCAAGTATGATTAACAAGAGCTTTGAGTTCATTGTTAAGAACCCTGAATATGGTTGCTTCAAACGAAGACCATACTCTTGAATTTTTTTAGAACTGGGGCTTTGAAAATTCATTATTTTCCAACGAAGAATATACTCCTGAATTTTTTTAGAACTTTAGTTTATCTAAAAGTTTACTAATCCAATTAGATTGTTTCTATAGTCCATTTGATAGGTCTTATGAATATCTACAACTTTGTAGAAGGAACCAAATGCTAATTCAGACCATAAGGGTCCAAACACTCAAAATAGGAAAATAGGGATCATCCTAGTCAACTAACAGTCACTAACGGTCAAACTGACAGTCAACGGCCTCTAACAGTCAACGTCAGTCAGGGGTTAAGTCCAAGTCAAAGTCCAAGGTCAAGTCAATTGGTGAACGAGTTAAGTCACTGAGTCAACTCAGGTCAAGATAGGAAACTCGGTGAGTCAAAACGATTCAACTCATTCAAATATCTGAGTCATGGTAAGCTAGGTAAGTCAGGTTCTGACTAAGCTGAAAAGCTCAAGGCCAAAGCTTTGCACAGGCCAGAGCCATTGCTCAGGCCAGAGGATACTAAGGCACAAACAAGGTGCAACAACTAACCTGCCAAGACTAAAAAGATGCAACACAACACATGACAAGATCAAATGCAATTCTAACTCTCTTAGCAAAATACAAATCCAAAACATCACTTCCTTGATTCAATTCAGATACTAAAATCATCATTTCTAATTCTAATTCCAAAACACTACTCAACTCAACTTCAAAGGTATTCAAAACAACAATTCAGTCTTCATATGCTCATAAAACATTCTTCCAAAACTTCTGTCAGTTTAATAACACAACTACAACCTCAGTCAACTACTTGCAACTCTATTCCATTCTACCTGTAGCACTTCAATCATCTAACACAGCACAATTACCCAAGACCACCAATTGCACTGCCAGTTCAGCTCAAAGGCATCTGAGTTGCAACCAAAACCATTTTCTCAAGCAACACTGTCATTCAGTTCTGCTCCATGTCTTCACAACATCTCATATTTACTCTGCCATTGCTTTTATCAACTCTTCATGTTTCCTCCCTTCTCAACAACTTCCACGACAGCAATAATAACACCAGACTCCATCCATATAACTCATACAACTTAAGTTCCTACAAAATCAATCTATAACTATTAACCAAAAGCACACACCCACCACCGATCTCAACCATCACCACCACTCACTGTCAAATCCAATCACCTCTTGTTGTAGCTTCCCCGCAACTCTAATTTCATCCCAGTTCAACTTAGTTCAATTGAATGAACTTGCTACAAAATCATCTAACATGACCTGCACCACCACTTGTATCTCAAATCACAACTTCTCTTCATATCTTTATATCAGCAACAACAACATCGCCACTACCTTTCCATATCCAGTCCCTGAAATCACTATCACTTGCAATTCCAGCCACAACACTTCATTAACAACTCAGACAACACTCATCCACAATCATACTTCATACACATAACCAACACCACCAGTTCATTTTGTTTTGCTCTCCCCTGCAGACTCATATACTCAACTCAGACCTCTTCATTCCCTGAAATGTACTAGTTCATCACCATTATCACCTCCATTACAGTTTGCATCTCTACCTGCGACTAGTTCAACATCCAACCATACTTCATATCCTCATCAGATGCCATGCATATTGAACACCAACAGCTTCAACCAACCATCAATACTTCATACACTTCAACTCACAACAAAATATTAATCCTCCAGCTCATTTCAGTTCTCCACTAGCACCATTAGTTACATTTGTAATTCAATCTCAACACAATCATAAACCTTTTCTGGAACAACCCCCACACTTCATACAAACCATTCCAAATCTATCTACATTAATATCTCAACTGCAATTTCAGAAGTCAAGTATCAGTTCTTCTTTACCGTACTACCCAAAAGCTACAACACCACACATTCAAAACCACCAGCACCACCAGTTCAACTGAATCACAACACACACCCCTTCACAACCTCAAGCCAATACAACAAACCGCGAAACTACAAGCTTCCTCAAATCCCAGTACTACCATTTACAAGTCCATTATCTAATTCTTCTTCATACTCTGTAATTTATCTTACAACCTTAACTTCTCAACTTCACAGACCACAAACAATCTTCATCATTTTCTTGTCACAGAATTCTAATTCCAAATCACTAACAACAACTTCAAGAACCCTAGATTAAGATGAACCCTAATTCCTTGATGTCAAAATTAAACTACATGCAATTAATCCTACCTAAAATTAACAACAACCCATGAGATAATTCATCAAAAGAAACTCTATTTCACAAACGAAATCAATCCAAACAGAAACCCTAAATTACCTGGTTCTGTGATTCTTCATAAGAACAACTTCAGACTTTAATTAAACACCAACCCATTCGATCTTTATCCAATAGAAACTCAAAACTCCTCTTAATCTCTCTTCCAACTTAAGAACATAATTCTAATTGGTTCAACAACATCTCCTTCTTCTCCAGAGCTCAAATAACATCAACAACACCCCCATTAATCAATTCCTAATGTTTACCCTAAGTTTCTCTTCGATTCGACCTCAGAATCAACTTACAAAATCGCCGGAGGCGATGGACAGAAGAAGAAGAAGAAGGAGAAGAAGAAGAAGGAAGAAGAATAAAGAAGAAAAGAAAAGGAAATGAGATTATCTGCTCGATGGGAGAAGGGGATAAGACCAAGAATAATTATTAAGGCGCCCAGAAAGGATAAGGGCAGCCAAGCGGTCTAGACAAAATTACTATTTTACCCTTCATACTTATCCGATGATATCTTGTTCGTCTAGTGTCCGAATGACACATTCGAGTAGTCTATTCCGCATAACTTTTCGAGACCTATTTAAAGATACTAGTTTCGTATCTAAATCGTTGTTAGATTAATTTCTATTAATTAAAATCTACGTTAACTAATCAAGTCATTAGTAGTTAATTCGTCGCTTGATTATCTCTAGACCAGTCAAATAGCGTTGACGAGCTTGAGGGTCCTTACACGAACGATTAAAGACTTCCATTAAAGAGTGAGTTCGGTAACCTGCGTGTTTGGAAAAAGTAACCGAACTACACTTTCAGATGAGTTCGGTAACCTGTTATTCACATAAGGTAACCGAACAAGCCCAAATCTACTCTAAAAATTTACATTTTTTTGAAAATTTGGAAGTTTGAAGCATACCTGGTTACCCAAATACTCTTCCTCCGGTTGTGGTTGGTAAAATCCATCGTTTTTCATGTTTTCCTTCTTCATCTTCTCTAACTTTACTCTCTCAATAATTCTACTTCTTTTAAAAAAAAACTATCTGATTATTTAATCTCACTAATTATCTTTAACTTAATCATTTCACTAATCATTACACTACCTATTATTAACACTAACTAATCATTACCCAAAATTAATCAGGAGGGTAATTTAGGCATTAATATAAATATCTAGAGAAGGGGTGACCTAGATTTACCTCTAATGTCTTACCCAAAATAAAACCACGGTCCCAAAAAAAAAACCATGATCGCGAAAAAAACGGTTCTTTTTTTATAGTAGTAGTAGTACTAACAAGTTAAGAAAAGCCCAAGCCCAAGCCTAGGATTAGTAATATGATATGTAGTATTATGTATTTCAGTAGAACCCATCATATCACTTCCTCCTCCTCCTCCTTCTGAGAAGAATTCTCAACATTTTTGTTTCAGAGATGATCTCTGTCCACCACCATCACCATCAACACCCTACAAAATTCTCCACCACAATCAGAAGATTTATTCCTCTTTCGTGCCCTAATTTGTTCGCTCTTTAATTTCAGTGCCTTAATTGGATTACTACTTCAATTTCAAGGTACAAATTCATCTCTTTGGTTTTCTTCGGTTTTTGCTAATTAGGGATTAATTGAAAGGGGTAGTGGGGAATTTGTACAAATTCATCTCTTTGGTTTTTGCTAATTAGGGATTGCACTTTAAAATTAAGTGAAGTTTTGGTCAATTCAGAATTGAGTTTTTACAGTGATTTTCTACGAATCTGAAAATGCCCATGACGGTAATATTCCTATATCGACCTACAAGATCAGAGTTTAGTAGTGGCTCTTCTTCGTCGCTTAAGTAACCGTTTGATTGACTTAACTTTAGTGTAATTTTCATTCTTAGAGTAGATAGATTTCATTTGTCTATGAGTTTACTTCTGTGTCTGTGATTCAAGAAACACAAAATTGAGAGTCTTATTGAAACTGGAAATGAGTGCGGGGACATGGTGCATCTTATTGGGACTAAACCTAGGTGAAGATTATTTGTTGGTCAAGGGAAACCCTAAGAGTAGACCTGACAATGTAGAATTACTAACAAAGGTGTACTTCAATATCACCCATTTAATATCTTTGCTTGTTTTAGTGCATCTGCTGTTGCTGATTTATTATGTTCCCGTAGTTCGTCCTTGGTACTTAAATATCTTGCTACTCAGTACCACTTGATTTCCGGAATTATTAGATAAATTTGTGTATGATTCATGACTTGGTGACCTTACTGATTATATTGTACTTACTAATATGTGGATTTCCTTGTTAGTTCAGAGATACTGAAATTTTTGATTTATTCAATCTTTTTAACAGGTAATCAATCTGTGATCCTAAAATTTTTGCGTGTAAACCCGTTGGTAGTAGCCCTAAAATTTCTGACTCTGTTTCTGTTATGGTATATCAGGGCTACTACCATAACCCGTTGATAGTCCTGTGTTTTCTTGCTGCCCTGATATACCATAACAGAAACAGACTCAGAAATTTCTTCCGCCACCAACAGCAACAGATTCCTTTAGTTCTACCTACTATGGTTTTTGATGGAGCTCAACATGACAGAGATGAGTGCAAGTTTTTGTCTTGAAGAGTTTGAAGATGGCGATTTGCTGAGTTTAATGCCGTCGTGTGGGCATTTCGCTCATGAAGATTGTCTACAGCGACAATACATAATGGAACACAACGGTAATTGTTGCCCTTACTGTAGGGCAACTATTACCCTGCACCCAATGGTTTAGTTCTACTTACAAGTACTATTGTAAATAAATAAGGTAGGTATTCGTACTTGGGTATGTTACACCGTCTATTTGAGAGTTTTCTGTGGCATTTAGATTTTCTACTAACTGCTGGTTGTTGTTTACCTCGTGTGCCAGGAAAAAATAACAAGTGGTGACAAGCACGAAATTATTCTGGGCGAGCTTAGGAAAAATGGGTGTGACTTCAATGAAGATCCAGTAGCACTACAGAAAATTGAGGAAGCAGTTGAGAGGGCAACAACGAGAATGGTCAAGCTTAATCTGCTTTGGTATTTTGTGTTTTGAATTCAAGAAATGGATCGTCAGTTAACTAGGAGAATATAAAATTATGATTTACTTTTAATTGTGTTTTGTTTAGTGAGCTTGTAAGTATAACATACGCCAGTAGGCCAGCATTGACAGTTATAACTATGTTTTAATGGAAAGAAATGAACACATATTTTGTGAATTTTATCTTACTTATTCCTGACTGTCACCACCATCATTCAAGTTATAATTGTTCAATCCGTATTCTTGGGAGTCCTTCGTATGCATGTGTTTTATTCTTAGAATCAGGTTTAGTAGGTGTAGCTACAGCTCTGGTGCTTTGGCCTTCATATCTATGAGTATGGGCCTAAGTCGAACTGGCTTGAGAAGGGGATCTGAAAGTAGATGTAGCTGCAGGGAATTGTGCTGCTACTCACATTGAAGATGGAAAGAGTTGGGTTGAGCTGAGAGAAGCCTGGTGGTTGCCCTGTATTCTTGCTCCTCTGTGAGTATATTCTTTCTTTTTTGGCTGTTTCTATGTATTGTTTGTTTTCGGCATGACTTTTGTAATATGATTGGTCCTGTTGATTTCAATAAAAGTGTCGAGTACTGGCAGCAAGACAAGTGGAGTGGTTGTTTCCCTGTTAAGTGGCACATAGTCAAAGATGTACCCAACAGTTTGTTGAAACACATCACCCTTGAGAACAATGACAACAAACCTGTGACAAACAGCAGGGACACTCAAGAGGTGGGAATCTTTCCGAACTCCTAATTATGTAGATAGCTCTATTAATGTTATCAATGGTACCTTAGCTGGACTTTTCTTTTGCAGGTCAAATTCGAACAGGGACTTCAATTGATCAAGATCTTCAAAGAACATTCGAGCAAGACACGTAACCTTGATGATTTTGGATTTTATGAAGGCCAGCCAAAAAACAATTCAAACAGAAGCGTGCCAAACAACAGATCCACAAGCAGGTAAGACACCTTGCTATAAATATCTTTCAGAAGTCCAACAATAACCAAGACAGATATCGGTTTCCCCTTGTGGTGTTGTCCACTCCTTTATTCTGCCACTTCATGAATATAATTGGGTAACACTTTGGAGGGTAAATGTTTTCCTGTTTCATTTGTCAAATGTGTTCGAACTAGGCGCTACATCATCATTACATTTGTTGTGAGAAGAGTTTAACTTGCTTTTGATTATGGGCAATGAAGTCTTATTGGGGTCCTATGTTCTCAGGTTTGGGATTCAAAACCCACCACTGAATCTGCTGTTATGGACACCAATGAGAAGGACAAAGAAGGTGCAGGTGCAAATGGAAAAGTGAGTTTGCCAAAACCATTAGAAGCTTCCTCAGTGTTGGTTAATGAATCATCTGTAATTGATGGAGAGGCAACAAAGCAACCGGAAGAGAATGGATCAGTAAAACTGTCTACGGATGCTGCCCTGGAATCAAGATAAAAGGGTCAAGGAGCTCATACAAAAGCATCTTTGATGCTGTGATATCCTCTTGCAAACTCCATAATAAGCTTTGTTCTATCTGTGATCAATGTTTTGACGGAGGTGCAGAAGTTCTCCTTATGCCATTAACTCATGTTCTTCAACGCCTTGCACGGGATATGGGATCATCTGCAGCTTCTCACGTGAGACAAGTATGCTTCGCCTCCCTGATATAATATTTCCTCTTATGGACTTCATATTATGAGATCGTCTGCAGGTTCTCGTGTGTGACAGGTGTTCCACTTCCATATGGTTCTACATTTTTTTTTATTTAAAAAACATGTTATCCCAGTTCCTTCTTTGTTCTATCTCTTTGTTTGTCCATAAGTTAGCATCAGTCACCTATTTTTATTTTTTTCAGTAAATTATTTGATATGTAGTAACTATTCGATGATCATGAATGGGATGATTCTCTTGAAGAACCTATTTGGATGGTGTTTTTGGTCATCCACATGGGTCCATTTGCGTTGTAGGAAAGTTTTAATCGGTTGATTGAACAGTTATCATACAATCATTGACACTCATTCCACCTACCGTACATTCTTATGCTATTGATTGCTGTTTCAGAATTTACTGGATTAAAGTTAATATCTCAGAATCCCATCCAAAATTAAAACCATGTTTACGATTTGATTTTTAGGATTGGATACATCAATCATTGATCGTTAATTTTTTTATTGCTTGACAATGAACTCCAGGGTCAGAGAATTGATCCAGTTATCATACCTCACGCCCAGTTGAGCTGATGGTTGCTGCTGCAGAGGTGGTAGTGGTTCTGGTAAAGGAATCTGTTGCAGCAATGGCTAGGCAGTTCTGGTTGCTTGTGCTGGTGAATTGCCATCACGTCGCAACGCACAGTTAGGCTTGTGCAAATGGCCTATTCTGTCTTGCATATTACTGCTATGCCTTTTGCACTGTGTTTTGGAAGGAAACTCAACCTGAGAGTCTGGTGGTGGGCTATCTTCGTAATTGCTGGTCAAGGTATGTTTGTTGTTCATCCTATTACAAAGACTGGATTGAATAGCCTATACACGCAAGTGTTTCATGATTCTGATCGTTTGATGTTACTCTCGTTTTCATGAAATGGGTATGGTCCAATCATGGTACTGGTCAGTGTAGAAGAAGAGAATTTGGATATAGATAAGTGACGTAGTATAAAGTGTTTGCCAAATTGGAGTCCAGAATAGCAGAAATGTGTGAAAGAATGATCTGATTAGTGTTTGCCAAATTGGAGTCCTATTAGAAATTACTTAGTATACAGATTATTGAACAGATTAGGTTTTTGAGACATTTAAAAATGCCAGTGTGTCAGAGTATATCGAGGCAATCTGTGAGCTAGAATGTTCTTCCTGTTGCATCTTTACTCCGCGCTTCCCGTGATCCTTGGACAATGGTTAGCGTCGTAAATGTTTAAACTGCAGGGAAGAAAAATTAAAAGCTGTTATCCTGTACCCTTTTGAGATAGCTTATGGTTTTAGGTTTGAGCGTTGAGCCTTGTCCCAATCTTAAGTCGGTCTTCCCAGAAAATAGTTGGCACAAATTTCATTTTTTTACACTTATTTCATTCATGTTCCTGCATATTCAGAACCTATCTAAACTTGTAATATAATGCTTTATCAGGTGTGGGGTCTTGGTGGGCAAGAATGGCTGAGGACATCCTGGGATACATATTATCTTGGTACACATGCACTGATAGAAGTAATAGGCAGCACTGACAGATCTAGGGTCTCCCCAACGAACATTGAGCTTTTGAGGCTGCTCCAACAGGACTCTAAGGATGCCATTACCATATCTCCTGGTGAGAATCTGAGACCACTGATATAACCTTTCTTCCATGAGTGGCATATTCAAGCGTGCGGTACTCTAATGGGTGATGGATTGGAATGGGTAGCTCAGCACGTCATTGGAAAGCTACTAGTTAAAACAGAAGCTTTGGCATGTGTTTTCATTCATGTACAGGGGGAAAATCATAAAATGACTCAGTTTGACCAATGACCGTTTGACTTTTCCAGTTACCCGAAGATGTTTCTTCTTTTTTGTGTCTTTGCCATGTCGTGGGTTTGCAGCTAGTCTGATGTTTGTTAAGGTTCTAACGCAGGTTCACAGGATATTAATGCGATAACCTGGGAGAACTTACAAGATTTTGCAGAAGTTACTCGGGCAGAGATTAAGAAACTGAATAGTGGAGTATGTATATTAACCACTTACGGTGCTCGCTTCAAAAGCTTTATTGTTGTTTTAGTTAAAGAAATCAATCTTAAGAATCAGAATCTGGTTAGGTTGCTTGAACCCATTGGCATGTCTAGTGACCTCATTGTGGCCATCTACATGTAATTTAATCGAAAATGCAGGGTCCTGGTCCTGGTAGTTATGGTCAAAATATAGGTTTGAAATTGACTATTTTTCAGTCGGAATAACATTTGACAACTGTGTTTCTCTTAAATGACAATTATATGTCATCTATAAGCATTACACACTTACCTTACTAGGTATCATCTGTTAGGATTGGTACAAACCAGAATCTGCATGAGTGGAGCTCTCAACGGATCTATGACAGACTTCTAGGATGTACACCAAGTAGAATTGCTGATGATGATTGGAGGATCATATGATTGACTTGGCAGCATTGCTGTCCAATTTTTTTTTTAGAATTAAAAGATTTCAGTATTGTTATACAGTTGAAGTTTATGGTTGGGAATCTGAAGGTGCAGCAGGAGTTAGAAAAACATCCTGCTTTTCTAGAAAAGATGAAAGTACTCAAATTGGTTACCTAGGCATCTTTCAAAAGTGATGAAGAGGTTCCAGAAGTGGTTCAACGTATTAAGGTACACCTACAGTAATTTAAAATAATTGTTTAGGGATGATTTTCTGATTGTTAGTTTATCTTGATTGATATCAATGGGAAACTTTTGTACATGTGATTCTGGATTCTTTTAGAAATGGGAGTCGGAAGTGGTAGATGCAAATACCATTATCGGATTGAAGAAAATTGAAGTTGACGACATAGAGCATATGAAAGAGGATAGGGTAGCCACTCTGAAGAAGGCATGAGCTGCCTGGTTATAATGCTAGAATCCTACACTGACTAAATTCAACATGCTTTGAAATTCGACATTCGAGTCCTTAATATATTCAAGTGGTGTCGCTTTTGGATTTTTTGGGAGGATTTGTTGGTGGATCTTCTTCACTGAACCTTAAATGTTTTGAATTAGTACTGTAATTAAGCACTTGGAAGCACTAATACCTCCGAAACTTTTGCTGTATTTTCTGTGTTAGAAGTAATATGTAGCGGTTAAAGTTTATGTTAATAGTCAGGAGGAGGTGTTTCCATTTCTCTTGAGATAGCCAGATCACAATTGTTTTTCCACACCAGACTGGCATGTTCACCTGGTCACCCCATGGTTGGCGGGCGGTATTGACCAGGTAGGATCGGGATGAGTTTATGGGTTTTGAGTTGGGTGGTCAGTGGTTATAATATGTACGTAATTAGCCTAACTTTGATTAGTTTTAACATGTACGAACTAAATGGAGACATCTAAACATTATAGGCCACAATGATTTTGTGGTTGACCTAATTTCCAGCCAACTAGTCGTGAGCCTGGAACCACCAGGTCTTAAGGCTTGCATTAGGCCCGCCATTGTGTAACTAGAGAATTACATTGCTGCAAATTTTCATTATTTCCATTAGTTAATAATGATAAAACATGCATGCTTTTATAAGCTTCTTAACCAACAGAAGTTCCCAACTTCGACTCCAACCATTTCATAAACTAATTACACTACAACTAAGCTATCACCGCCGAGACAACTTAATTAATAAACAAGTCTAAGATTAACTGAATACTTGAGTTTAATCAATAACTCCAACAATAATCTCATGCATCAGTACCGTTCCTTCTTAATATTTGGTGGAATCAGGAGAGTGTTTATGAGTTGCATCACAGAACCCGTTACACCACTCAGGATCACTTAGACATTTAGATTCAGCATACATTTTTAAGCAATTCCTCAGGCACTCGTCGCAGTCGTCTTGAGCGTCGACAATATTATTAGTAGCACTGATCAACAACATACCCGTAATAAACATTGAGATCAACATAATCTTAGTGCAACAAGCCATTTTCTCTCTCTCTTTAGATATATTGATATTAGCTCTTACAAATTCCTCCCTCCGTCCCTAATTAGATGAGCTAGTTGTAGTTTGCACAAATTTTAAGGTAAGGAGGAAAGTGGAGTATATTTAAGTATTTTTTACAATTATACCCTTACGGGCAATAATTAGTAAAATTTAGAAACGATTTATCTCTTAAACTATACCACGGCTTTTTATTGGACGACCGAAGGGAGTCCTTATATGTGATGACTTAGTGCAATTCTGTCCGTCACGGTTTTTGTACAAAAACTATCAAAAAATTTTCGAATTTCTGGAATTTGAGAAACAGATCTAGACTATTCATAAAATTGATCTTGGATATCGATCAAACACAGTCACATAAACATATTTGCAGTATAAACTTCTTAGAAAAAAACATTACATTAATCAGATGATTCGGACTATAAACAACTACAGTAGCAGAGAACGGGTGATGAAGATGACGGTATCTATACGTGTATAACTAGACCCGATCCGACCCGTCAACACCTACCTGATTTAGTTTGACATCTCTTTCCACCCAACCCATTAATTAAATTTTGATCTTCAGACATTCAATCATGGTATTAGAATCAAAACATAAACAGAAATTTTTATATCCTCATCTTGATACAACCCATTATAGTGAATCCATCCTTTAAACTAATCATGAATCAACCATAAAAAAAAAAAAATAATAATAATCTGATTGACTCAGAAAAATCCTCCACTACATTGTTTCAGAGCCCATCCCGTTGGTACTCATCGTTTTCTCTCTTACAAATTTCAATTCATGTATCAATTTTATTACAAGACGAAACCCATAGCTTCAACACTTGACATAACAACATCATCACCAGCAAAAATTTATTAAAGACAGGGAGAAATTCTGAGAGAGGAAGTATGGAGCATTAGCTACTTACTGTTTTTCTATCTGCATCTGCAACAAATTGATCTTCTCTGCGACCTTGCAGTTGAATGGAAACTTCTCTTACTGTTACTGATCTCTAACAAAAGGAAAAAACAAAAAAAACAAAAAAACTCTTTCCCTTGGCTTTAATCTCTTACCCAAATCTAAGTATCTCCAAAAACCAGTTTATAAACACCATGATACAAAACAAAAGCATTTAAACATCTTATCTATATTCACAGATGAACAAAGAATGGAAAGAAATTTGATTTAGAATTGAAAAGATGTCAAGGAAAAAATGAAATGTTGTTGATTTAGAATTGTTTTGACTGAAAACATAGCTCAGTTTACCAATATATCCTTATCCCTTAGAATGAGCACGTGTTCACCAGGAATGAGTACAGCTGGGCGCGGACCACACCTCCAAAACTCCAAATTTCATCGATCAACTGTACTTCACATCACATGGAGCCAGCACCTAGGTAAAGTACGAAGCAAACCACTAAACCAGTTATGTTACATCTTCGTTTAATTAAGCGTGTCCACAGTGTCTTAAACTTGTCATAACAATCGATTGTTTATTTATTCGTGGAACAGGCTCATTGATGTCCCTTAATCCCATTACTTGATTGTCAAGTTTGTTTCTTCGTCGGCCGTGAGACAAATAAAAAATTACGGTTGTACATTTACTGTTTAAGATGCACGGCCTTGCTCGGCATTTAGGGACCTGGAATGCAATACCCTTAGCTCATGTCCGTTAAAGAACGTACCAGTCCCAGACCATTAGACATGAATTCAATTCCAGTACTTCAGGCCTTCAGGGGATGTAAGAGTAATACTATTAACTCTCTCATACCAGGGGATGCGAAAAGAATGCTTCAGCAAAATTAACCTTTTTATTTTATTTTTTCTCAAAGAGTATCAGTGACAACCCGACCTAATTCAACGACAACAAAACATAAATGCCGTTCACCTAGCTACTATTCCCAAAATCCCAATATGCACGATTCCAGTACCAACTATGTTAAAATTTACGATGGTTAATTTCTTCGGTCGGCCCCCCACCGCGTGCGGTAATCTAGTAAACTTTATACCGTTGAAAACAGGGGCGAAACTAGGTGAAGACTAGGGCTGGCTGAAGCAAGCCCAATAATCCAAAAAAGCCATTTATTTTACAGCCTATTTTGAGTTGGGCCATATTATGTGTACCAATTTTAGGCTTAAGCCAGCCCAGAAAAATGGTCAAGCCCGCCCCAGACACAATTTCCAGTTCCGCCACTGGTTGAAAAGCATTTTAAAACACCTACGCAACGAATATAAATATGACTATCAAATTATACATATTTCTTATAGAAAAAATAATCAATTAAAATGTTAGTTTTAGAAATATCCCCTTGGTTAGTGAAGTAACTCATCTATTTGTGGACAAAATTAAAAACCAAATAACTCATCTAATTAGGAACGGAGGGAGTAATAATTTTCTGAACTTAATTGGTTTGAACTGCTTAGTTTATTGTTTCGGTGATCACGTGCCTATTTATATACACTGATCATAGAGATAGATACGTAGGAGATATTTATTACGAAAGTTCTTGCAACTTTCCTACGTATACCAACCAACAGCAATAATGTGCGCAAGTATGGTTTTTACTCCTCTTATTAAAAACAGAAAATGGGTCATTTGTCCAAAAAAATTTAAAACACGGTTCAAATGGACGAGTAAAAAATTTTATGGGTGAAATGGACAAAAAAAAGAATAAAGAAGGATGGAAACCGGATTCATCGACTTAAACTTAAAAGATAGCAAGGATGAAACCGGATGGTGTAAAAATAAAAATAAGAAAAATATTTGAAAATGGACAGGATGAAACCAAGTTACATCCTCGCCTATTTTTAAATTTTGTCCATTTAAAAATGAAGATCTAAATCATTGTCCTTTTCACCCAGGTAATTTTGATTTTGGTTTTTTTAACCAATTTTGTGTATTAAAAACAAAGTAATTCAATTTGGTGGTTAGATAATTAATTGAGTTGGTTCTACGAAATTTGGTGGTTAGATAATTACATTTTGTGGTTAGATAACAAAGTCACTGCAAGCCCATGAGCAGTAATACCGGAAGGGTCGAATTTCCAACTTGAAAAAATTGGCACTTACAAGAAAGATATAGTTTGCATTAATTATAGACTTGCAATCAACAACACATTGGAATGCATTAACTTCTTCATCTTGGTTCATCTTGAGAGAACAACCTTTGATGGCGGCAATAAAAAGGAGAATTCGGGCGGTGATTTGATTAGCGACATGACCCAATGTATCGTGAAAATCCACACCCTCTTGTAATGTAAATCCTTTCTTGTATCACTCGGTAGTACCATCCTTTAGAGAACATACTGTTTGGGGCATTAGGTGAACAAGTCCTCGCACGCATCCTTATAAGCTTTTGATAATGCATACAAAACACAACCCCAAGGATGAAACATAAGAAGGACACCTTTAGTAGCTAGTCTCCCCCAGTCTTATTCCACATTACTGGTGCGGATAAACTGCACATAAGACTAGAGTCGTGCTAGCATGCCCACGAGTTCATAACAACACAGTGAGCCTGCACTTGTAAGCAATCAAATTTTACATCTCTATGAAGTGCGTGCTCAGCATGCCATGGATCAAATTTTACCGTCTAAAGTTTAGCATCGAATCACAAGAAGGAAAATAAGAGACTTAGGTTGGAGATTTATTTAGGCGGAAGAGAGTGCTCGAGTTAATGTACCCACCACACTATGGCATTGTTGGAAAATTAAATGGAATTTTCGTATGAATGGAAAATCCATTGTTTAGTATCTAATGGAGCTGGGTTTCTTGAGTTAATTGGAACTGGCCCGATTAGAGTTTGGTCCGGTTAGTTAGGCTTTTTCCAATTTGGAAACCAAGAGAACCGTTACCGAAAACATGAAAGGGCACAACCTTTCATAAGAAACCTTTGGAAACAATTCCATGAAGCATCGTGATGTTTCAACGAAGAGATATGATTGACTTATATAAATACCCTGCACACACTTATAAAAGTAGATCAATCAGAAAACTAGTTTTTAATGCTATTGCATTCACTAGAAATCGTTGATTTAGTTTGTGTTAAAGAGAGAGTTCATCACTTCAAGTTTGGTTCGCCGTTTCTCGAAGTTTGGAGTGCTATTACATCGAGAAGAAAGTCGTTGTATCCTGGGAGACAGACATCGATAATCCGTAAGCACCAGTGCGAGGTGAATCTGTCTTAAGGCTAGAGGATATAATCCTTGCCTCGACTTTGGTTTCGTCTAATTGGGTTTGCATATATTTTCTTCTCTGTTTGTTTTATTGCAGTTTATACACAAGATTTCCAACAGGCATCAACAAAACGGGTGCCATAAAACGGTAAAACTAAAAAATAAAAAATCTACCGTATGCCGAAATATCGACATCTAGGTATTTTCCCTTTTACAAGATTTCTTTTGGCAAGAAGCAAATACTCCCTCCATTCCATTTTAGATGATGTTTTAGGGTTATTTTTTTGTTCCATATTTTTCCACAAAACTACCAATAACACCCTAACTTTTTTTCTTGGAACTATAAGTTTTTTTTTTAATGCACTAATAGCAATTAATGTTTGAAGACTTTTTTTAAGGGTGTAGATGGAAAATCTTCATCTCTTCATTTCTTAATCTGCGTGAAAACACCAAAAACATCATCTAAAATGGAAGGGAGGGAGCATGAAATTTTCCTTTTGGTCAACTAATTAAGTCCTCTCTTCTGCACCAAAATATGTTCACCTTGAATCCGTTAATATTATTAGACTCACAATATTAAGGAAAATAGTCTCCCAACGCGACAAATGCGATGTCTTCATTTACGGAAACCCAAATGCAAATTGAAGATATTAAGTAAAAGGAAATACAAATAAAATACTCTCTCGTTTTTTTTTTCTTTTTAAAAGTTACTTCAAAAATGCTTGGCAAACCGCCCTTCTGAACCCTGGCGAGATTGGGGTATACCCAGATTAATTGGGGTATCCCCAATAAGACAAAATAGGGTTATTTTGAAGTAAAAGAGGCACCCCTTAATCATATATTTTCTAAATGGCTATTATATCCTTGTTTAATTAACACTAAAAAATCTGATTAGCTTAATTAATTGAGTTTAGATTGATTAATTTTGTAGATTAAAACTTATGAAATGAAATTTGGTTTTTGATTGAACTTATTTGGGAAGATTTTTGAGGAAAAAAAATTGTTTTGAGAAAACCTTTTGCAACGGAAATGAAAGCACACTACCCAAACACTTCTAAAAAGGGGATTGCAAAGCTGTTGTATGAAATCATACTCAAAATTAGATCACAAATCAACACTTTTAGTTTTGAAAGTATGAAAAGTCGGCAGGGTCGACGGATGAAGAACATGCCGATTATATCTGGCCGGCAAGGTTTGCAGATGAAGAACATGCCGACAACTTATGGTCGGCAAGGTTGGTGAATGAAGAAGATGCCGACTTTATTATTTTTGACACACAGGAGACTGTTGTAAATACTTCACTAGTCGGCATCTTATTGATTTCTTACCTTGCCGGCTACCTTATAGTCGGTAAGGTCGATAAAAAAAATACCCTGCCGACTATAGGATTTTTGACATACAGAGAGGAATTACAAATGCATGATTAGTCGGCAAGGTATTAAGGATGAATATCGTGCCGACTAAAATATAGTCGGCAGGGTATAAGGTTGAATACCGTGCCGACCCCGTAACTCACGATTTCGAGAGATGAAAAGTCGGCACGGTATTCAACCTTATACCCTGCCGACTATATTTTAGTCGGCAAGGTCGACAAAAAAAACCTTGCCGACTTTCAATCTGTTTTGATTCTTCGCTTTTTTGTTTTTTTGATCTCATCATGTGTGGTTAGAGTTTTGAAGAAAGATTTTGATTTTTTTTTTTAATATGTTTTAGTCGGCATGGTTTTTTTAGTATGGGCAATTTGGTCTTTTAACACCTTTTAGACACCCCTTAGCACACTAGTTTGGATGGGAATAAAATGGATATACCCCAATCTCGACAGGTTCTGAACAAGACCAAAACAACATGCAAAAAAAAAAAAAAAAAAGGATGTACATCTCTTTTAGGAATGGTGGTAGTAAGATTTTATATTTTTGATCATCACATTGATTCATGGTTACATGGTTGTGCGAATTGACATATTATTGTTATCAGTTGATATTGAGATTATTAGTCCCACATTGTTGGGCAATCTAAGATCCTGCGGTTTATAATCCCTTCGGGCCTCTCCACTCATGGCCAATTGGTTTTGAGTTGGATGCCCGTATTCTAACATGGTATCAGAGCAGGCTATTTGCGACGAGTCATTAGACCGCGCCTTTAATCCGCGTCACCCGATTTAATAGTCCACGTGTTAGACCCAACAAGGCTACACGTGAGGGGACGTGTTGAGATTATTAGTCCCACATTGTTAGGAAAATCTAAGATCCTGCGGTTTATAATCTCTAAGGGCCGCTCCACTCATTGCTACTTGGTTTTGAGTTGGATGCCCGTATTCTAACATGGTATCAGAGCAGGCTATTTGCGACGAGTAGTTTGACCACACCTTTACTCGCGTCACCCGATTTTATTGTCCACGTGTTAGACCCAACGAGGCTCCACGTGAGGGGCGTGTAGTTGATGCTATTAACTCAAAAATCGTGCATCAGTTTTGTTTCTGAATTTTTGCTGGGATCATTAATGCTTGATGACTTGACCAAGATTGGCCGATCCAATTTTAGAATTCATGGTTTGCAGGTGATAGGCCGATCCGAGCAATTCCATATTGGATTAGCTGATGCAGAACCGATTGCTAACGAGCAATCTGGAGCTTGAGGTTGACGGGGCAGTTTGGCTTGGAAGAACAATTAGCAAACATAACATAGGTACCAGAATTGAGTATATGTACTTCCCAAGTTGTTATCTGTACTAAAATTTAAAACATTTAAGGGTCAGTTTTACAATTCCATGTAAAACCCCACGATGACAAGCTTCTTTCCTGTTCCGATCAAGCTTGCTAGCTATTCACGACTTCAAGCGGCGCTAGTAGTTCGTTGTATACCTTGTCCTTGCCTTCCCACTCTCCAAATAAAAAATTTCATATGTTCAACAACATCTAAGTTTCCTATAATTTTTCCTCAGATTCAAACAGGAATGCTTCCGATTCAAAAATTTTCATCTGTTTAGGGTCTTCTTCCTACTTATAAATAAAGGAATATATTTATGTAACACAGTCTAACCTGATAATAGAAACTTCTCCGCCTCTTTATCTTCTCTATACATTTCCACTGCAAAACGTTATCATCACGACTCTATCAACTGTGCAATTTTTATTTTTTTTATTCGAAATTGAAGATGGATTACTTCTTGAGGATTAGAGTGGTTTTTATCTTATTCTTTTCATATTTTGGATGCGTTACCAGGTATTCCCCTTGAACAAAAGAATTTCGTTTTCATAGTATTTACTAGGGTTTCCCGAATGAATGATTGTGAACCATAGAAATTTCACAGTTAGATGTTCATGAAATTTTAATATATTCAACCCAATTATGTATTACATACTCTGTAAAAAGTTTAATCTAATCGGAACAGGATGCAATCTCCAAAACACGATTTTAATGAAACCGTCTACGTCCAGAAAAATCCTATTTTATAACAGTGTAATAAAACTTAGTTTTTAAGAATTCCAACCGTTAGATTATGCTGTAATTTTACTATATGTTACATATTGTTCTCCTTGAACCACTGTAAAACGTTCATAAAGATCCAACACTGGGAAGTACTCCAAAGTACGTGATATTTCCAGCTGTGTCCACAAAAACGTTAATTGGAACATTCATACGGCATCATGAATTTAGTTATATGGTCATTGGATCTCCTTGAAATTTTATTAAATTTGGATAAACATTGTTACTAATCAGATGTAAAAATTTCATCAGGATCTGACTATGATGCATCCGTCTTCCGATCAAGCAGTTGAAAGAAGATTTTTTTTTAATTTTAGGGTTAACAATGTATTTGGGCCTATATGCTAATAGTTTCAAATTTATTATCAATGGGCCTGAGTATTTCATATATAATGGACCTTATATGTGCACTTTTTGTTAACCATGACCTAGTCAAATCAATGGACCGGGCCTTGACCAATCCGTTGACCGGGTTAAACCAAGTCGATTATAATTTGACCTTTTGGACTCAGAAGTACTTGAGCGCCATTAAGAAGTCTCTGATACTGAAATCATATGTGTCTACAAGGGCTTTACAAAAGGTGACGTGAGTCTGAAAAATCATTCCATTTTTATCTTTTCAATGTCATCCATGATACTAACAAACCAGTATATGTTGAAGTATGACAACAACAGAACTATTCAACCTAAAGTAATTGGTTGACATGTGTAGTGAGATTCTCTTGGCCTGTTGAGTTAAAGAAAATTTTCGAATTAAGCTAAAGGTAGCAAAATTGAAAATAGAAAGAACCCCGAATTAATGAGGGTCAGACGTATCAAAGAGTTGGGAATGAATTTTCTTACTGGTATTGGTACAAGCAATGTAATGCAGGTACCATAATAAAAACTAGTTTTCATAGGAAGATCATACTTTAGAAATCAACTTTAATGACAAAAAAGAATTTTTCCCGGCTAATTGATTATTTAATTGAACTAGATCCAATGTCTGTGCTTATGGAATGAAAAGTACATCATTTCCACGAGACATAAAATTCTCTAATGCACTTGAGATATATCTGGATGAAAAATATATCATCCCCCTGAAACGTAACATATATTCACTCTATAATACTTGAATTGAATCCCACTGTTGTTATGTAATAAGGCCACACTACTTATTAAATCTCTCAAGACTAAATGTCTAACTGGCAGTGGTTTTTCTTCCACTAATTTAAGGAATATACACTATATGTTGAACTAATTCCTTATAATGTGACTACGATGATTGGATCATCGAGTGAAGCACTGCTCAAAAGGTGTTCATTCTTGAACCGTTACCTACCTTTTTGGAAACTTACAATAAGAACAGAGTTTATTGCATCTATAAATTATTTCTAATGAGTGTGGAAGGAAGCATATTGTTAGAAAATTAATGTGTCAACCTAGTGAATTACTGAATTTATATTAACCCCAACAATGAACTGATTGGGATTGATTCATAAAGACTTTAACATAACCCTCAGACACATTGGGTGACACGATATTCCGTTTTGAAAGTACTAACACGGGAATCACTTCAGTTGAGTGTACAAGACAATGAACTAATAGAATGCGAAGTTATGATATCTATCACAATCAATGATTTCTATAAGTTATTACATTTGCACTGCCTCTCCTCTTCATGCTCTAGAGTAAGAAAGCACGTCACTCATCTTACAAAGTCTTTCTTTAGTAAAACATGATTGAGATCATCCTTTTTTACTTAGATGCAAATGGTAAATAACTAATTATTCAAAGAAATAAAGTGTTGTTAGTGAACATGTATCCATACAGAATGCGTACCATTCAAGTGATTCATGGATATGGTGGATGATTCGACGCATTGAATCGTCCATTACTCACAACAAACGCTGCGTTTAATTTTTGTAAAAATCCTAGCACATATTACAAGTGCAAAGGCTCACACCCTTGTTAATATTAGAGAATTTACATCAAAAGGACTTGATGAATATTGCATATTTAATAGGATCAATATAGAGCATCTTATACCCAATGGTCTCGCAAAGTCTACCATCAAAGGTTACAAATGGTGTCTAAGGAATGGATTATGCGTACCAAACTACATTTTATTGCTTTGGATATGCAATGTTACACGCATCTTTACTTAATTTGTTTTAGAACCCAATATTAGTCAACCTTTTCTGCGTATCAGTTAATAACTGGAATTAAGCCTGACAATTCGTTTTCTTACGTATTTTTGGTTCCACTATATATGTGCCATTATGAATCCACATTGTATTATGATGGGTTTTCAAATCATTAAGTAGTCATGTTGGAAATGAGTTCCCAACAATTATCCGTATTTTAAACCTTTTGGCAGGAGGTTTCTTAGCGCTAGATTTACCGGTTGTCACTTTAGTGAGAAAGTATTCCCGTCGTTAGGGGAAGATACGAAAAAGTATTTTCTAGGGGAACAACATGAATTGTCATGGTGTGTTTCCATCGTGTCTCATATTGATTCTTGTACTCCAAAAATGAAAATGTGAAGTGACAAAGAATAATCTCAGAATGTACTCTAAGGACAAGTTTCCAATTCCCATTATTGAGGAATTGCTGGATGAACTTCATGGTGAAAAGTGGTTCACTAAAATTGATCTCCGGTCTGGCTATCATCAAATCAGAGTGGCGCTGGCTGATATTTTCAAGACAACCTTTAGAACACGCCATGGACACTTTGAGTTTAAAGTAATGCCTTTTGGTCTCACTAATGCTCCAGCCACCTTTCAAGCACTCATGAATGATATATTTGGTGCTCACCTGAGGAAGTTCATTCTAATCTTCTTTGATGACATTCTCATCTACAGTTCTAGATTGGAAGAACATGTTCAACACCTTGAAATCACTTTGGACATCCTAAGACAGCACCAACTGGGTCATATTATCAATACTGAAGGTGTTAAAGCTGACCCTGCAAAAATCAACAGCATGACTGAATGGCATATTCCTACTACACTTAAAGAATTAAGGGGTTTTCTAGGTCTCACTGGGTATTATAGAAAGTTTGTTAAAGGTTATGGAATTCTCAGCAGGCCTCTTACCGAGCTTCTTAAAATGAATGCTTTCACATGGTCCCCTCAAGCTACTGAAGCTTTCAACAACCTCAAAATATCCATGACAAACACTCCAGTTCTGGCTCTCCCTGATTTCACTAAAGAATTTGTGTTAGAAGCTGATGTTTGTGAAAATGGCATTGGGGCAGTCCTCATGCAACAAGGAAGACCAATTGCTTTCTTCAGCCAACCTCTAAGCCCAAGAGCTGCTGCCTTATCTACTTATGAAAAATAAATGCTTTCAATTTCTCAAGCTATTACAAAGTGGAGACATTACTTACAGGGAAACCATTTCATTATTCAAACAGATCACCAAAGTATCAAGTACATTCTAGACGAAAAGATTGCTACTGTGGTATAACAGAAATGGGTCATTAAGCTTATTGGTTTTGATTATGAAGTAAGATATACAAGAAAGGGTCAGGCAATAAAGATGCTGATGCTTTATCAAGAATGCCTCATCCATCAGCTGAGTGTTTCTCCACCACTGTCACTCAACCTCTTTGGGCTAAAGATATTATTTCCAGCTACGAAGGTGATGACAAAGCAGAACAACTTATATCTGAACTTTTAATTACTATTTCTGCTACAACACATTTTTCTTATCATGAAGGTATACTGAGATATAAGCAGAAAATTTATGTGGGCTCTGCTTCAAATACAAGGAATAATATCCTCTCCTCAGTGCATTCTTCTGCTGTAGGTGGCCACTCTGGTATTCAGGCCACCCCTTAACCATATATTTTCTAAATGGCTAATATACCCTTGTTTAATTAACACTAAAAAGCTGATTAGCTTAATTAATTGAGTTTGGATTGATTAATTGAGTAGATTAAAACTTATGAAATGAAATTTTGTTTTTGATTGAACTTATTTGGGAAGATTTTTGAGGAAAAAAAATTGTTTTGAGAAAATCTTTTGAAACGGAAATGAAAGCACACTACCCAAACACTTCTAAAAAGGGGATTGCAAAGCTGTTGTATGAAATCATACTCAAAATTAGATCAGAAATCAACACTTTCAGTTCTGAAAGTATGAAAAGTCGGAAGGGTCGACGGATGAAGAACATGCCGATTATATCTGGCCGGCAAGGTCTGCAGATGAAGAACATGCCGACAACTTATGGCCGGCAAGGTCGGTGAATGAAAAGATGCCGACTTTATTATTTTTGACACACAGGAGACTGTTGTAAATGCTTCACTAGTCGGCATCTTATTGATTTCTTACCTTGCCGGCTACCTTATAGTCGGCAAGGTCGATAAAAAATACCCTGCCGACTATAGGATTATTGACATACAGAGAAGTGTTACAAATGCATGATTAGTCGGCAAGGTATTAATTTCATAACCTGCCGACTAAACTATAGTCGGCAAGGTATAAGGATGAATATCGTGCCGACTAAAATATAGTCGGTGGGGGTATAAGGTTCAATACCGTGCCTACCCTGTAACTAATGATTTCAGAGATTAAAAGCTGGCACGATATTCAACCTTATACCCTGCCGACTATATTTTAGTCGGCAAGGTCGACAAAAAAACCTTGCCGACTTTCGATCCGTTTTGATTCTTCGTTTTTTTTTTTTTTTTTTTTTTTAATCTCATCATGTGTGGTTAGAGTTTTGAAGAAAAATTTTGAAATTTTTTTGAATATGTTTTAGTCTGCATGGTTTTTTCGTATGTGCAATTTGGTCTTTTAACACCTTTTAGACACCCCTTAGCACACTAATTTGGATGGAAATAAAATTTGTATACCCCAATTAATCTGGGTATACCCCAATCTCGCCAGGTTCTGAACAAGACCAAAACAACACGCAAAAAAAAAAAAAAAAAAAAAAAAGGATGTACATCTCTTTTAGGAATGGTGGTAGTAAGATTTTATATTATTGATCATCACATTGATTCATGGTTACAAGGTTGTGTGAATCGACATATTATTGTTATCAGTTGATGTTGAGATTATTAGTCCCACATTGTTAGGCAATCTAAGATCCTGCGGTTTATAATCCTTAGGGCCTCTCCACTCATCGTTAATTGGTTTTGAGTTCGATGCCCGTATTCTAACATGGTATCAGAGCAGGCTATTTGCGACGAGTCATTAGACCGCGCCTTTAATCCGCGTCACCCGATTTAATTGTCCACGTGTTAGACCCAGCGAGGCTACACGTGAGGGGGCGTGTTGAGATTATTAGTCCCACATTGTTAGGAAAATCTAAGATCCTGCGGTTTATAATCTCGAAGGGCCGCTCCACTCATTGCTACTAGGTTTTGAGTTGGATGCCCGTATTCTAACATGGTATCAGAGCAGGCTATTTGCGACGAGTCGTTTGACCAAGCCTTTGCTATGCGTCACGCGATTTCATTGTCTACGTTTTAGACCCAACGAGGCTACACGTGAGGGGGCATGTAGTTGATGGTATTAACTCAAAAATCGTGCATCAGTTTTGTTTCTGAATTTTTTCTAGGATCATTAATGCTTGATGACTTGACCAAGATTGGCCGATCCAATTTTAGAATTCATGGTTTGCAAGTGATAGGCCGATCCGAGCAATTCCATATTGGATTACCTGATGCAGAACCGATTGCTAACGAGCAATCTGGAGCTTGAGGTTGACGGGGAAGTTTGTCTTGGAAGAACAATTGGCAAACATAACATAGGTACCAGAATTGAGTATATGTACTTCCCAAGTTGTTATCTGTACTAAATTTAAAACATTTAAGGGTCAGTTTTACAATTCCATGTAAAACCCCACGATGACAAGCTTCTTTCCTGTTCCGATCAAGCTTGCTAGCTGTTCACGACTTCAAGCGGCGCTAGTAGTTCGTTGTATACCTTGGCCTTGCCTTCCCACTCTCCAAATGAAAAATTTCATATGTTCAACAACATCTAAGTTTCCTATAATTTTATCCTCAGATTCAAACTAGAATGCTTCCGATTCAAAAATTTCATTAGTTTAGGGTCTTCTTCCTACTTATAAATAAAGGAATATATTTATGTAACACAATCTAACCTAATAATAGAAACTTCTCCGCCTCTTTATCTTCTCTATACTTTTCCACTGCAAAACGTTATCATCACGACTCTATCAACTGTGCAATTTTTATTTTTTTTATTCGAAATTGAAGATGGATTACTTCTTGAGGATTAGAGTGGTTTTTATCTTATTCTTTTCATATTTTGGATGCGTTACCAGGTATTCCCCTTGAACAAAAGAATTTCGTTTTCATAGTATTTACTAGGGTTTCCCGAATGAATGATTCTGAACCATAGATATTTCACTGTTAGATGTTCATGAAATTTTAATATATTCAAACCAATTATGTATTACATACTCTGTAAAAAGTTTAATCTAATCGGAACAGGATGCAATCTCCAAAACATGATTTTAATGAAACCGTCTACGTACAGAAAAATCCTATTTTATAACAGTGTAATAAAACTTAGTTTTTATGAATTCCAACCGTTAGATTATGTTGTAATTTTACTATATGTTACATATTGTTCTCCTTGAACCACTGTAAAACGTTCATAAAGATCCAACACTGGGAAGTACTCCAAAGTACGTGATATTTCCAGCTGTGTCCACAAAAACGTTAATTGGAACATTCATACGGCATCATGAATTTAGTTATGTGGTCATTGGATCTCCTTGAAATTTTATTAAATTTGGATAAACATTGTTACTAATCAAATGTAAAAATTTCATCAGGATCTGACTATGATGCATCTGTCTTCCGATCAGAATAGTTGAAAGAATAATTTTTTCAATTTTAGGGTTAACAATGTATTTGGGCCTATATGCTAATAGTTTCAAGTTTATTATCAATGGGCCTGAGTATTTCATATATAATGGACCTTATATGTGCACTTTTTGTTAACCATGACCTAGTCAAATCAATGGACCGGGCATTGACCAATCCGTAGACCGGGTTAAACCAACTCGATTATATTTTGACCTTTTGGAATCAGAAGTACTTGAGCGCCATTAAGAAGTCTCTGACGATTTTAAGAATCAAAATTCCTAAACCTGCTTAGCTAATAGAAGTACTTGAGCGCTATTAAGAAATCTCTGATGATATGTGACGCCCCAATTTCTAAACCTGCTTAGCTAATAGGATTACAACCTAATTGAGGAATCAATTCCATATTGACGATTTTAAGAATCAAAATTCCATGATGAGAACTAAAACCAAATTGAATCATAAATACATAGTGTGCTAATAACAAAACCCAAACTCTCTGATATTATATATATGAAAGTCTTCCGAGTGTTAAGAATATATCAATGTGTTGTTTACAGAATAAAGAAGAGTACGTATAGTAAAGAGACATAACAACATTAGATTCGATAAAGCTCTAAGCTACGAAACGGATATCTTCGAGCGCTCCATTTCTTCTGATTACTGAAAACTGAAGTGGGAACAAGTGAGCACATCATCCCAAAAGGGTGCTCAATGGAAACATGTAACTCTCAAGTAATCACTAACATGCTTCACAGTTGTAAAGATAAAACCGTAACTTAAAAGTGACAATGGTGAAAGGAACATTTAGAAACATACGCATAAAGAAGCAAAGATTAGTCAAACAAGCATAATATGCACACGAGTGATTTCCCTCAAATAAAATAGTATATATAATATCATAACGTATGAATTACCGCCATACTAAGATAAGATTGCATACGGATGAACTACCGCCCTACTATATTAATAACACTAGTGGAAATGGGGGTTAAAATGACCCATAGCCTCGACCCTCATTGACGGTCAAAGGACCGTGGACCGGTCAAGACGGTCATAGTTGTGATAAATTTTCCGGAGCACAGCCCAGAGTGCTAATAACGGTCGTTCCATAAACTTTTTAATTACGGCTATGTCCCCGATTCATGAACCGACACCACGACCGCTCTACCTATTTGATTTATCGCTCATGCTGTGGTTAGATTTTCTGGGTCCCACACTTTCTACGGTCACGATTTAGGAAAGAAAAAGAGAACCTTATCGCTTGTTTTTATCACCTCACAAAAATCACTTTTCATTCCTTATTCTTTTCGGCCTCTTTTCTTCCATTCCCTCATCTCTCTTCTCTCAGCCGAGAGCCTCCAAATAAAAATAAATTCTCCTTCATCTACCCAGATCTGTTAGTTATCTTACAAATCCATTGGTATGATTGTTTTCTATCTCAAACCATTTTCTTCGATCTAATTTCAGAACCATTTTTATTCAATCATTTTATTTTTCATCTTTGTGATTTGTTAATTGTTCGTTAGCGTTTCGTTTGATGCAACTTGGGTTACTAAGGCGTTGAAAATGAAAGGTAATTCCTCCTTTTCTATCTTTGTCCTAGTTGATTTTGTCTGTTAGGGTTTTAAATCTATTTTGATTTCTGTTGTAGAAGACCAATTATCAATCTCGGCTGGATATCTCAAACATCTTCAGGTATAAATTCTCCACAACTTTTATTTGTTTTGATTTTATTTTTTGTAAAAGTTAGTCATTTGGTGTGGATATCAATTATCAGTCTTAGGGCTTTTTCAAAATCAGTCTATTTCAAGTGTTTTCAAAATCAAAACATTTAAAGAACTTGATTTGATTTCTATTGGGTCCTGATTTCTCAATGAAATTTTAAGAGAAAAATGGTGTGTTCTTGTATGGTCCTTAACTTGCTTGGTTACAGGTTTAAATGGATTTCCCTCTACAAATCGATTTGAATTGACAGTAACTTGATTTCTTTTCATGCTAATCTCTGAATGCTCTTGTTTTCACCCAATGGGTATTTTATAATCTAACTAATATTGTTCATATTTTTGGTTTAAACTATCCACGACCTTTACTGATTTTTGCACCACGGCAAACTCGGTTTAAAATCCCATCTTTTGTGTATTGAAATGTAAATGATTTCAAACGTCTATAAATGTTTTTATGAAGAATAATAAGGATTTTTGGCAATACAAGTATTAGTTTCCATCTTAAAGTAAGAGTCAGTACTATTGTTTCCTTATTCTAGCATATCAACTGTTTGTTAAAATGATTAAATGAGTTTTGTATTTAAAACTCCACTTATAGCCAACAGCTGGAACCCTTTTGAAATCATTTTTAGATTTACTTTGTTTCATGTTTTACCATTTCGTTTTCTCATGGTCTCTATTTTTTTTTTTGTAAAAAGGACTCACTGAGTTCCATAGTATTCACCCCTGGTTCAGCAACTCACAGATTTTCCATTCAATGTTTGCCTTATGACACCAGCTCAAGCTTATATTTAAACTCCCTGTTTATACACTTTGATTTGGTAAATGTATTGCATCATCATTTAAACTCCTACATTTTTGTTCATGCTCTATCAATGACTCGTGTATGTGTCTTGGAAAGATTTTATGGGATGCTTTATTTTATACAGTTACTTGGATTACATTCATTTCTGAATTTTGTGCTCACTCTAATGTATGTTGCGAGTGTTTCCTTCTTGTGAAGAAGCCTAAATAGGAAACTAGACGACTCTACTATAGAAATGTCAGGCCTTAATTGGCCCCCCACCTACGGGTGGGAACCCGGAAGACCGTTAGCTGTAACGGTAGCTGGTATCTGACTACCCTGACATCGGCGCTGGCCAAAATAATAGTAGAGTAATCAAATTTGATTCACCGCTCTTTATCTAGTTATGAATTCCAATTGTGTAAGGCTTTTCATTTGGTACTATTTTAGCTGTTGCTCCTGTCTGTTCATTTATGTGTTATGCAAGAATTTACATTTTTTTTTGGCCGTTATAACTCCTACTGGGCTGTGGGCTCACCCCGTTTTGATTTTGTTTTCCCACAGAGTACGAGAGGAGCTTGCAGCAGTAAGCCGGGCAGAGCTTGCAGCAGTATGCCGGGCAGAGCTTACCGCAGGCTTTTAGCACGTCAAAAGTTAGTATTTTGTTCATAATATGTCTATCACTGGATCATCTGGGGTAGTCTCATGTTTTTTTTTTTTTTTTTTTTTTTACTTTGTTATATTTACATATTGGTGGGATCTTTTGCAAAGTCTTTATATGGTTTGTATGAGAAATATAGTTACGTGGAAGTGAAAGGGTCAATTTTCGGTGCATGTGGGTAAGCCTGTAAAATTCATTTTACTGTGATGTATTGTAGACCTCAGTTTTCTACCTCTTTTAGTTGAAGATGAAAATGGCAGTAGATGTCCACTCATTTGTAAAGAATCAAAGTACTTAGCTTGGTCTTTCTTCATTGTATATAAAATTGTTATAAATTTTTATCTTGCCGTTTTAGACAACTGTGCTTAACTAATTTTGATTGGAAATTAAATTTTCTTATGTACTTGGATAAATTTTGTGTTTAAACTTCTTTCTTTGTCTTGTTTATGAAATTTGCATTTTACGTATTTTTGTTTTATTTTATTTTTATCCGAGTGGTGCGATCAGGGTTTGGCCTTACTGGACGAGTTGAAATCCAACCCGTTAGAAGGAAAAATTCACCGGTCCGCTACATCTTTTTTGGAAACCATTGAGTCCAATAAGTCATCTATTGCATTTCTTGAGCTTTTCTTTAGAACTTTGTTCCTCAACATTGTTATTATCTGTTTCAGGAGAAGATCTGTTGTCTATTGCTGCTGACGGACCTTTTCGCTTTCCTGCCACCTTCACATTTGTCGTCCGAGCATTTTGTGGTACAGCCCTTGACTAACCTATCTAGTCATTGCTATGTAATATAATTTCTTAGCATGATTCACAGAAATTAATTTCCAACCTTGCAGTATTGGATGGTATTGGGAATGATCTTGACCCTCGATTTGACATTACAGAAATTTCTAAACCGTGAGTTTTGCCATATCGAACAACATGTTTTTCCATTAGGATGATGAAAACTTTTGATATTGTCTGGCGCCTATGCATCCTTTGTATATCTCTTACTTGTGTTATGATGTGTTTTCCAGCTATGCACTTGAGTTGCTAAGATTTCGGGAGGCTGGTGTTGAAGTTGTCATAAAGGCAAGCTTCTAATAACATCTTGATTGTGCTATTGTATATTGATTCACTATGATGTGACTCTGATTCATCTTAAATTATTTGAAATATATCTCAGGACTTCAAGAAGATATGGAACGAAGGAACCAAGCTGTTTATAACTTATTTGGGCAGGGTGACAGTTGAAAAGCTTGCTCAAGAGTTTCAGTGTTTGGTAAGGGTTTAACATTTCTTTGTTATTTATGCTTTATGTTTTGGGTTTGTAATGATCAATTTCATTTCTTCTTTGGTTTCAGGAGCAAGGAGAATTGAGGCTCTGAGTTTGTGCATTAGAGTTTGATTATCGGCCCTCTCTTTGTTTTCTTTTTTCTTAAATGGAGAGTATGAAGGCAATATTGAGGTAAGCGTTGTACTACTTTTGTTTTCTATAATGTGGTAGCTTTCTAGGCAGAAGAGACATTTCACTGACAGTTATCTCTTGTAGCTTGTAGGCTTCCGGTGAAGACTACTCTGTTGAACCCAGCGATATGTGAAGGTCCTTCTGTGCTCTTCTTGATGTTGGAAATATACAAAAAACTACATAGGTAATCTTGGCTCCTGAAAATGTTATGCAGTGATGTTTTCCAGATATTTACCATTGGTAGCATCATCAAAGTCTACTGGGTTGGAGCTTTTGATTAGTTCTAAAGTTTGTAGGATGTTTGTTTAGTAGAAATTCTGATAGCACCTGTATAATGCATCTGCTAAAGATGGTTGGTCCTAATAATTTCATTTCATACTTCTCATATGCATAATGCATGTACTGTTTGTTACATAGGTCTTGTATATATTAGGCTTTTTGTTTGACAGTTAAGTGGCTGAATGCCATTATACTAGTTCCGATTTTTTTTGATATGAAAGTTGCCCTATGTACAAGTAGTATCCATACTCTGTTTTTGCGTTTAGGTAGTTTATGCACAATCTCTCTAATTTCTTTTCACTGCGATTCAATGCCTTACTGTATTTTTCTTTGTTTCTTTTTCAGGTTGTTTAGCTTTGAAACCTGTTCTGGTGGTGAAATTCTTTGATGGAGGAGGAGATGTTGAAGATCAGAATTCTGGTGATTATCCAGTGGTTTTTATTTAGATCCCTATGTACTTCTATTTTCCTTTAGTGTGTTGTTTAGCTGTCTCTTTATGGTTTTGCTGGTTAGTTGCATTTCTCTTTATGTCAATTGTATTCAGTTATGGGTTGTGCAATGAATACAATTAATGTTTAATGGAATGAAATATTCGAGTTTGATTTTCTTCTTATTTAAGCTTCATTTGAATTCTAATTTGAGATTTAGTCGTATTCAGTCAGGCCAGACGGATTAGTCAGATTCAGTCAGGCCAGATGGATCAGTCAGATTCAGTCAGGCTAGACAGCCAATCTGAATCTCTTTTTTTTTTATATTAAGATTTATATCTATGACTGATTCTAGTCAGTCATAAAGTATTAACCGTTAAAATCGGTCGTTGATATAAGATTTTCAACGACCCCCATAGGCACGTCATAGTAGAAAAAGACGCTCAAACAGCGACCCTTTCTTTGACCGCTGAAGCAAGTCATTTACCTCGTATCTATGACTTGCTTCATCTGTCGCGAAACTGCTATTTTCCACTAGTGTAAGCAGTAATATTATAACGGATGAATTACCGCCCTACTAATACTATTAAAACGGATGAATTACCGCCCTACTAATTAAATTAGATATAATAATATTAAAACGGATGAATTACCGCCCTACTATATAATATTGTCGACGGATGAATTACCTCCTTACTTAACTTAGCTAAGAGCCGTGGGGAAAACACATACACTCTTTGCAGGGAAATCTCACAATGCATATCACACACAAAACACATTGTAACAAACATCGTACATACAAATACAACATATACATTACACTCAAGGATTCATGAATAGTAAACCAAGTAGACACTACCATGCTCACTGAATAGTCAAGACTCATCATGCTCGCAGAATATAAGAAAGCTTAATGCTTACAAGAAGGTTACAGAGTTCCCACCTGATTTGATGACAAGCCATGCCTACCTCTAGATCCTCAATCCACTGCTTCATCCTTTGAATCAATCAATGTTAATAAATATTAACTGTTATTTCACACAATCACTCTTAGGAATTATCCAAAAGGCTCACACAAGGTTCATAACATAATCTCATACGTTTCTCTGGTTATAAGCTAAGTAAACCATCTAATGGTTCTAAGCCCATTCATGATTCTACACCTTTTCATTGTCTATCTTTAGCACATTAAAGGTTTACTAATTCAATTAGAATGGTTTTATAGTCCATTAGATATGTCTTATAAACCTCTACAACTTTGTAGAAGGAACCAAAGGTTAATTCAGACCATAAGGTCCAATATATCAAAATAGGAAAACTATGCCTAAGCCCATGTCCACTAAACAAACTCTTTAACTTAAGGTCCAGTCCAGTCGGGTCAACTAACGGTCATTAACAGTCCACGTCGGGTCAAAGAGGTCTAATAACAGTCAACGTCCAAAGTCAGGTCAACAGTCAAAGTCAATATTTATGGCCAGGGTCAAGTCAAACTAGTCAAAGTCTGGTCAACAGTCAATTGGTCAAGGTCCACTGAGTTAAACAGGAAATCAGTGAGACAACTCAGTCAACAAGACGGATTCAGAGTATACAAACCAAGGCCCTTGTACAGGCCAAACTTCAAATGCACAATAAAGATGCATCACAAACTCATGCCAAGACTCAAATGCATTTCTAACTCTCTTACAAAGATACAAACTAAACATCTCTTCTCACACACCCTATACTGCATACTATAACCCTTATCACTGCATCAAAATCACCAAACCCTAGATATCAAGTCTTCTGGACAGAGCTCGCATAGCAAATCTAGGAAACACCTTGATTTTTGGTATTTACGTAAAGACGCGAAGATGAGAAACTCACAGAACTACCAGGATTGGGAAAGCAGGAAGGAGATGGTTACGCTAAAACATCTTTCTACGTATTAGCACTAAGAAAGACCTATTAATAAGGAAACAAAGTTATGTGGGGAAACCAAGGAATAAAACGGACGACGGGTGGATATAGTATAGATATCGTTCTGTTCTTCAACAGAAGTATTGTCCACCTTTACTAAGATACAATTAAGTATTGGTGTAAACATGGTGTAATTATATAATTTAGGCTAAAATTCTGACAGAAATGTTGTCCACCTACTTTTTTATAGACGTCGTTACTAACGAACGGTTAAGTATTTGATGTAAACAAAGTATAACACAATTTTAAGTATTCCAACCAATAGAGTTATGCCAAGTGTCCACACCATAGCTGCTACATTAGAAAAGGCCGATTTCGGCCAATAGGAAGCAAGGATTTATTTGTCAAGGCCTTTAAGGAGAAGATATGTGTAGATATCTAAAGCGATAAAAATCGTTTTTGTAGGAGAAGCAAGAGAGTGTACATTGTTGATCACCAGATGGTAAAGCGTCGTGCATGCTCACATGATAAATGCAGCACTGACTATATTCTAACCATATTAAAGACTGTGCATTGTTGATCACCAGGTGTTAACACGTCATGCATGCTTACATCATAAATGCAGCAATAAATGCAGCATTGACTATAATCTGACCATATCAAAGACTATTTTCCTAAAATAATAAAAGTTTTAATTGACAGATGCGTGAATCCTTCTACATCATATTAAATACAATTTTCCTAAAATAACGAGTCTTAATTAACATCCAATCACCAAATAATTTATATAAGGGTTCATTTTGGTTCCATGTATTGTAAAAACATGAGTACTTGCACAATGGAGTTTTCAAATGTTAATCTTTTTGTGTTCTTGGTTCTAATCTATTTTATTTTTCTTACCGAAACACAATCCGTATATAGTGAAAAACCAAGCATATCGAAAAGAGTAAGAGAAGATTTGGAATTGGAAAAACAACTAAAAATTCTAAACAAAAAGCCAATCAGAACTATTATGGTAAGAGTTATGTTAATTTCTCTCGTTTACTTTCAACTTAATTTACTCTTTCAACTTTGGTTATTCTTCAAATTTTTGCTAATATATGTCATTGTTATTCCCTCAGAACAAATTCGGAGACATGGTAGATTGCATCGACATTTATAAGCAACCTGCATTTGACCATCCACTACTCAAAGATCATAAAATACAGATGGTTCCAAGTTCAATTCCAGGAGAAACAACTAATAAAAACATCTCATCATCTATTTTTCGGAGTTCAGATATAGATAACGGGTTCTGGAATGAAAGATGTACACCGGGAACAGTACCGATCCGTAGGACAAAAAAAGAAGATTTAATTAATGCCCGAAAGCTTCTACCTAATATCGTACCAAACCATCCAAACGCTTACACTCTCTCGCCGATGAACAACCGTGTAAGTGTTGTACTTGATTCCTTTTATGCATAATCGCTCTTTTTATTTGTTGAATTTTACCAATACACATCATGGATCTTATTAGAAAATAAAAAGATATATATCCATGGGTAAATACTTATTTTGATTTTTCAAAAATATTTTATAAACATTTTTCTTTTCCATCTCATTTTTTTTTATGGATATGGCCGACCTTTAAACCACTTCCCTGAATAATTCCCTCATAAAAAACACAAAATCCTACCATTCTAATTAGGGGTGTGAACTCGGCTGGATTCCAATAGTATATACAAGAAATTAGAATTGGTTATTTGAGTGGTACCCTGGTTTAAAAATGATTTTTTATATCACGAGAAATTTTCGACCTCAAGAATCATCTGAGTAGATGTGCCCTCCAATTTGGTGAGTTTTCCGCGGCCAATGAATAAAAACATGTGTGAAATCTGGCACAAGGCAGCTGAACAACCAATGATCCAAAACCTATTTTTGTACGCAAAACAAATCCATTTGGATTTTATACCATCATACCGAGTTACTGGGAATCGACCATAAACTACAATCACCACTAAGTTTGGTTTTTTAACTATGAGTCATCCCCGTGGGATAAATTATTATTTGGTTATTGATTGTTAAAACGGATCGACTAAGCAAAATTTTTAATGCATTTATAAGATAATGTTGGATTGTTGGTGTTTGCAGGTTGTCTCTATTGTAGAATTCAGTGAAACTAAAGCATTTTTCGGAGCTACGGCTTATATAAGTGCACATGAGCTTGCACTAGATAACAACCAGTTTAGCACTGCACAAATTTGGATAAAAAATGGTCCGGATGAAGAAATAAATAGCATTGAATTTGGCTGGATGGTAAGCCATCTATTTATTATGCTCAATTTATTCAAATTATCTTTTCTCAATAGATATTTTTTGTTTACTTTCAGGTATATCCTGCACTCTTCGGTGATAGTCGCACTCGACTATTTGGTTACTGGACGGTAAAGTTCGACCCTAAGTTTTTTTTGATTAAGCGTTAATTCAACATACTTGATTTCCTTTTGGAAATTAATACACAAATTTTATATATGTCAGTAGTTTAGTTTTGTTTTTGTTTTGAAGCAGCATACCTTCGGTTCTTTTGGTATAACTCTTTACTAATTTAACATATACGGTTTCTTTAAAAACTAAATTTTATATATGTTGACGCTAATGTTAACTAATACTCCCAAATTCTTACATACCGATTAAATCCTGAATTTTTACGTAGTAATTAATTTTTTGAATCATAAATGACAGGCCGACAATCAGAAAGAAACAGGTTGCTTCAACATGCTCTGTTCTGGGTTTGTCCAAGTTGATAGTGAGGTATCTCTTGGTGAAACTATAGAACCATTAACAGTCTATGGAAAACATGCATGGTCACTTCCTGTGAAAGTATACCGGGTAAGTGTGACATTTACATTGGAGTAAATTAGTGTTTCGGTCATAATTTTCGGTATATTAGAAGATTCGAGTCCTAAGTTTGTCCATATTTGTGTTTGGGTCGTTGACCCGTTAGTCTACTAGGTTAACTAACCAAACCGTTTGGCAAGTTAAAATTACATTTTTCCGCTCCGTTAAAATTGTTGAGTTATAAACGAACTGCTCAAACTTAATCATCTGTTTATAATCTAGAGCTTTTATATTCCTTCCTGCAGCAATTGAGTTTGTATCATCCTTCCGCTTTTACAAGTCCAAATCCAGAGAGCTTTCAGTAAAGATAATAAAATCAGAGTGCACTAAGATGTGTTGGAAGATATTAAAGACTAATATTGTTATCAAACTAAATATGCAGCTCCAAAAGAATTCTCATTTAAAAACCGGATGATCTTAACTAATTTTGTAATCATCCTCTGGACTTGATTAGAGGGTTTAACTTCTCTCTATCTCTAACCATAGGATTCTCATGCTCCAAAAACTTGTTCCTTTCCACTCTTGATTCATAGGCATTTATGATTCAAATCTATATACAAGCATGCCAGCTAATATAATCTCATTGATTCTTAATCATGATCTCTTTGTGGTGATGAATTTTTTGATCTGTAACATCAGTTCTTCATCGATTAATTAGCAACATGTTAATCAGGTGATTTGGGATTTATATGAATTTTCATCCATGATGCAGATGCTCATTGAATTAAATACTTATCGGGTGATTTGGGATTTCGTTTTTTTTTCGTGGTATTCTTGATGAACATAACCAATCAAACAGATGGTGATTAGTTTATTTTAGTTGGCAAGTGATGATTTAACTGTGCACATGTGTGCAATATTTAGCTGAATGGTGAACGTATAATTATTCTAACTGCACTTAACTCTCCTAACAGTTTGGTTGCTTTACTTAGTTGACTAACGGGTCAACGACCCAAACACAAAGATGGACAAACTTAGGACCCAAATCCTCTAAGATACCGAAACTTACGACCCAAACACTAATTTACTCTTTACATTTAAGAAGTTTAGTACATAGAAATATGTAACAACTTAATACCATGATGTTTATATAGGTCCTTACTTATAACATACATGAGGAGATTTCTGAGATTGTCTCGTCATGAATATATTGACAGGATCCACAAACTGGTAACTGGTGGTTGATCACCGACAAGAATATAGGATATTGGCCAAAGGAAATCTTCACACATTTAGCAAATAATGCTTCAATTATACGATTCGGAGGAGTAGCAGGGGCAAAACCTCAAACGCCATCTCCGCCAATGGGAAATGGATATTTACCTCAACTTCAAGAATTTTTGAAGACAGCATATATGAGGAAAATGAAGTACATTGATGAAAAAGGACACTCTGTTAACCTAAACCCATATGGACCAGCAACCAACCATAATATGACGCTAGATTGCTATAACATTTTGTTTGCTGGTAATATAGGAGGGGGCTATGAGATAACAATGGCGTTTGGGGGACCTGGTGGTATGTGTCTCTAAGACATCAATGCCACATGAATAATATTTAAGTATGCAATTAATCTTCTTGTGTTCAAACATTTTTGGATATTTCAAGTGTTATTTTTTTGATACACCGATTTTCCTTGGAGAGCTCAAAGAAATATTACATGTTTACTTAAAGTTTAATGTTGGATTTTTCTTAAGTTCATAAATATGAATTTCTGTTATTAATATATATCCTAGAGAAGGAAACAAGAACGAAAATGATAGTTCTTTTCTCAACGAATATCTCTCATCTCCTGGGTGGTAAGCGTCATTTATTGTCAGGATCGACTAAAGAATGAAACCTTTCATGTAAGGAACAATGAGGTGCATGTGGGGTTTACCGACCTTAAAATATTTTAGAATTGCATAAGGCTTGTGTTCACAGTTTAAGAGCTTCTCCAAGGGTAATATCTTTCCTTATCTCTCATCTCCTGGTGGTAAAACGTCATTTATTGTCAAGATCGACTAAAGACTGAAATCTTTCATGTAAGGAAAGGAACAATGAGGTGCATGTGGGGTTTACCGACCTTGAAAGATTTTAGAATTGCATAGGCTTGTGTTCACCTTTTAAGAACTTCTCCAAAGGTATTACCCTTCCTTATCTCTCGTCTCATGGGTGGTAAAACGTCATTTATTGTCTGGATCAACTAAAGACTGAAACCTTTCATGTAAGGAAAGGAATAATGAGACGCATGTGGATTTTACCAACCTTAAAATATTTTAGAATTGCATAGGCTTGTGCTCAGCGTTTAAGAGATTCTTCAATGGTAATATCTTTCCCTATTTTTGGGAGGTAACCCATGCTCATGTATTACAGTAATATCCTTCCTTATTACTTTTTCTTCAAGTGGTAAGAGTGTTTCTTTGTTCATGCTTTTAATTTCATCTTCAGAACATTTGAGGACAATGTTAGATTTATGTTTTGGGGTATGGGAGAAACTTTTTAGTTGTATTATTACACTCCAAAGCCTAAAAATTTGTGTCAATTAACAGGGAGGTAGTCAAATAAGATTTCTATAGACTTTCATAGATTTTTTATTTGAGTGACTCCCAGAGATTCTCTAAAAATATAGATATTTCTAGTGATTCTCTGAGAGTGTTGTAGTGAGTCTTTGTGACTTGTAGAGACAAAAAAATGAGATCTAAAAAGAGTCTTTGTGATTCGTAGAGAAATAAAAAAGTATAGTATCTAAATAAAAATTCAAAACATTACTGATTTTTCTTAGTATTCACGTTATAGTGTTAATCAAAGTACCACGAATACATAGTAAAATATGTGTTAATTGTTAAAATAAATCTCACTGTTTTTTTTTCTCTACAAATCTCAAAGGCTCTTTTCAAATTCCATTTTTTTTATGCACGTTATAATGTTAATAAAAGTACCATGAATACCTAGTAAAATATGTGTCGTTGTCAAAATAAATCTCAATGTTGTCCTGTGCCTAAGTTTTTATTCTCTTTATTCCATTGATTCCACATTTTAATAAAAGTACACTAGTCAGCATCTTCTCGTTGTAAATGACCCATATATTCTTTTGTCATCAACTCAAACAAAAAATGAGAATTTTTTTTTTGGTCATGCTCTCGAAAACAAGTTTTCCCCATATTTCCAAGTCTCCCAAAATATCACCTCTTGGGGAGAGATTTCAACCATGCCTATTTTCCAAAAAAAGTCTCTCCAAATCTCTGAAAAAAACAAATCAATGACTTTCAATTCTCATTCGAATAACAAGAGTGTTGGAGTGACTCGTATGAAATCCTAATCCAATAACATTGAGTTTCAGAGAATTTAAATGACTTAAAAAACCTGGCGAGATTGGGGTATACCCAAACTAATTGGGGTATACCCGATGAGACAAAATAGGGTCATTTTGAAGTAAATCCAAGCCACCCCTTAACCTTGTATTTTCAAAATGGCTAATATGCCCTTGTTTAATTAACACTAAAAAATTGATTAGGTTAATTAATTGAGTTTAGATTAAAATTTTGAAAATGAAAATCCAAAAGAGGTTAAACCTTTGATCCGTCTTATGAGTTCGATTTCGATCAAAAAATTTGGTTTTCAAAAATGTCAAAGGTCGGCAAGATATACGTTTGAATAAGGTGCCGGCTATATATGGTCGGCATGGTCTTTATTTGAATAAAATGCCGACCAATTTTAGCCGGCAAGGTATTTAAATGAAGAACACGCCGACTTTATTTTTTTTTTGACACATAGGAGATGGCTATTGAAAAATATTAGTCGGCAAGGTTTACAAAAAAAAACCCCGCCGGATGGTAAAAAATACCCCGCCGGCGGTCGAAAAACCCCGCCGGCTGTATAAGTCGGCAAGGTATTTAAATGAAGAACATGCCGACTTTATTTTTTTTTTGACACACAGGAGAGGGCTATTGAAAAATATTAGTCGGCAAGGTCTACAAAAAACCCCGCCGGCTGTTGAGAAAAATACCCCGCCGGCGGTATAAGTCGGCAAGGTCTTCAAAAAATACCCTGCCGGCTGTAGAAAAATTTACAGTCGTCGCCATGGATGTTATGAAAAGTCGGCAAGGTATAGATATGGATATCTTGCCGACCCTGTAATTGCTAAATTTAGAGATGAAAAGTCGGCATGTTATTCAACCTTATACCCTGCCGACTATATTTTGGTCGGCAAGGTCGACAAAAAATACCCTGCCGACTTTTGGTTCGTTTTGATTCTTCGTTTTTTTTTTTTTTTTTTTTTTTTTTTTTTGATTTCACATGTATAGTTAGAGTGTAGAAGAAAGATTTTGATTTTTTTTTTTTAATATGTTTTGGCCGGCAAGGTTTTTTAGTATGGGGAATTTGGTCTTTTAACACCTTTTAGACACCCCTTAGCACACTCCTTTGGATGGGAACAAAATGGGTATACCCCAATTAATCTGGGTATACCCCAATCAAGCCAGGTTAAAAAAAGTCTTTAACCAATAACAAGAGACATTATGAGACTCTCTGAAAATCTCTATGGACTAACAGAAGATTTGGAAACTCCCCAGAAGTCATTTGAAATCAGTTTGACTAACCCCTTGTAAGGATAGCACTAACCAATCTAAATGGAAGGAAGCATATTCGTTTTAGGAGTTGAAGAACCCAATTTAGAGTTTATTCATAACAGCACAGAAGTGTTAGAAATAACATGGTAGTTTTGTCATAACTCGTTGAGTCCTTATTACTTTCTGTTTTTATTTATTTTATTTTTAGTAACTCATTCAATCTACTTCATTGGTAACAATTCGACGTGTGTGCCCCACCAAATCACTTAGAGAAACATAAAGCACCCCCAAACACGAGAATTTTTTTGATGGGTGCATTTCTTGAAAAGGGCATGGGGGCCAACAAGGAACTGCCACATGGTATGCATTTTAGAGGAAGGGTATTCTCGGAGTTGCAAGATCGACGGAAGCAAAAACATTCTCGTAGAAAATCACCATCGCCCACCATTGCTTTCTCCTCTTCCTTTTCTCCTTTATTTTACCGCTCCACCAAAAATGCCCTGGTTGATTTAGAACACGGGGACTTGGTTGATTCTCTGTCTGTTGGAATGCTGGGTACTATCAACAAACAGCTTGTAATGATTTTTTTTTTGCAGTTTATAAGGATACCTGTGCAAAGGATTTCTGATCAAAAAATTTGATTAGATGCCCCCATCTAAAAGTCACCTGTTAGTGATTTTTGATGTCAAATATGTGTGGGTTTTTCTTCATTCGTCGTGATAAGTGGACTCCTTTCTTAGAGAATTTATTCCATTGCTCATACTTTTTAATCTCGAAATCTCTGTGTTCAAGGATATATATATATATATATATATATATATATATATTGCACATCCAAGACCATAAACATTATACTATAGATCAATTCACATGTCCAGAATAATTAGCATATGAAGGTACGGATTTGACGTATTTTTTAATCGGATGTTGAATCAATAGGGGTTGGGTCATTGGTTATGGTAATCTGATTATGGTCTTTTCTATTGAACCTATACTTTCCTACAAAAGAGTATGTAGGAATTAACGATTAGTCCCAGAGTTACTGGGCTTTATACTCTCTAGTCCTACCGTCTCAAGCCTAGTACTAGGAAGTCCAAATTTGCCAAATTTGGAACGAGTCAGTCCTTTCGTAAACGATTTAAGCATGAACAAAAAAAATTGATGACAAAAATACCCCCAAAATGATTTCTTCACAGTTCAGCTTTTATTTCTTCGTTTCCGATGGTGAAAAAAATCTCTATCCGCTGCTGTCGAAGATGACGAAACTTGTTCATCTCGTTTCATTTTTCATTTCGATTTATTTCCTTTAACTTGAGTCATCAAACTGTATCTACAATTTCCGTATCCTTAATGTTTGGTTTTAGCCTTAATTTCATCGATTTGGGGTTGTACAAGAGATTTTTTGAAATCAATTGATTCCATTTTAATTATTCGAGGTTGATTTATTCAGTCCTTGTCACATAATAATTGGAGGTAAGTCTTTTCAATTATTTGCATCTTGTTATATGTTTTTTTACCCAGATCTGATCAATTTTTTTCCACTAAATCTTAAACTTCAAATATATCAGTTTGAAAACATGTCGAGAAAACTAGGAAATCACGTATAAGGAATTCTAATTTTCAATTTCAATTTTTTATGTTTAGCTTAGTTATTTATCATTGAAAACTCAAGTGGTTAAATCCGTGGTAGGTAGGTGGAGGTGAAATAGTGGAAGATATACATAAGGTTCAATTGCATATATAACTAATATATATGTTGGGTTCTTTTAATTAGAAATGAATTATACTTAGGTTCAACCCGACTCTTTACAAGTGTCTTGTTGGAAGCTTGAGATACTTAACTTGTACAAGGCCGAATATTCTATATGCACTGGGGCTAATTAGTCCCTACATGGAAGCACCTACGACTACCCATATGAAGGCTGCCAAGAGAATTTTGCGCTACTTAAAAGGTACGCTTGATTTTGGTTTATTTTACTCGTCGTCAGACAAGTACAAACTCGTTGGATATAGTGATATTGATTGGGCCGGAGATTTTGATGAACTAAAAAGTAATACTGGATTTGTATTTTTCCTCGGAGATACGGGCTTCACTTGGAGTTCGAAGAAGCAACCGATCGTCACACTCTCCACTTGCGAAGCTGAGTATGTCGCAGCAACATCATGTGTCTGTCACACGATATGGTTAAGGAGTTTAGTGAAGGAGCTTAAAATGGAGCAGGAAGAACCGACTATAATATTTGCGGACAACAAGTCGGCAATGGCTTTAGCAAAGAATCCAGTGTTCCACGACCACAACAAGCACATCGACACACGGCACCATTTTATCTGTGAGTGCATATCGGAGAATAAAATACAACTGAAATACACGAAGTCTCAAGACCAAGTTGCAGACATATTCACGAAGCCACTAAAGAATGAGGTCTTCGCTAAATTACGAGAAATTCTTGGAGTTACTTCAAATCAAGTTTAAGGGGTTGTTAAAAATGTAAACTTGATTTTTAATTTAGAAGTGTGTAGAATTATCTAGGCCCAACTAGTTGGTGTAGACAAGTTCTAGAGTACTCTAGCCCATCTAGAGTCTTCATGGTTAAAGAAAAGACTAGAGCCCAAGTTCTCTAGAAAATTCTAGTTAGTTGTAAAGTAGCGAATGAGTCATGAACATTCTAGACCAAACTAGAGTAGTTTGGAGTCGGTGGAGAGCTCCTATAAATAGGGAAGTAGAGGTCATGGGAAGGTGTAATCGAGTGCAAACACCAAGTGAGGAGAGTAAGTGAGTTTGTAAACAAAGTGAGAGCTAGTGGTCCATGTACAATCAGTTTTGAGAAAGTAATAAAATTTGTTTCTCCCAACCATCATTTGAGTGATCAGAGTGTTCAATTGAGTGAGTGCTAAATAGTTCCTAATCCCATTTAGCCCATTAACCACAAAATCATTTCTAACAATTAGTTGCTCATATAGAGCTCCTGCTGGAACAAGACTTTTCTTTCTTAAAACTCTCTTTTATTATTATTGTTCTTGCTCGGTTACAAACGATGATAGACTTGCCTATTTACAGGCTATATTCAACCGACAGTACATACTCCAGTTCTGTCTAGAGTTTTCTAATTTTTGCATAAACTTTTGACCGCCTACAATTCTTTCCGGCCTTTAGATTTAGCTTTGACTCTCAGTTGACTCTATACGCAAATAACTTGTTCATACTATACAAGACTCTTACATTTCCAGCCTTTCATCACTTTCTTCACTATACTTTCATTCACATTTAGACAAACTAATCTAGATTACAAATTACCCTTTCCAACAATTTCATTTCCTCTGTTGTGTCCTCCAAACTCAAGATCCCCAATTCCATGATTTCCATCTCTATATTTATTTGCGTATAAACCCTAGATTTTCTAGATCTAATAGAGAAATGAAAGATTTGTAGATTAAGGAAGGAAAGGAGGAACAAAATTGGTTATTAGATCGAACAATTTGTTTCTCTAGAGACCAGAATGTATTAAAACTTACTGTTTTCTTATTGATACAGAACTAAAAAGAGGTGGCTTTATATAGCCATACAGATGCAAATAAATAGGAACAGAACAACACGACTAACTAGTGGGTTACTAATAACACGAATGAAAAACAAACTAACCACTTCCCTGAACAATAGGAGTGACTGCTAAGGACTCGATCTTAACTAGTTTTATTGACTGACTACTTCAACATTTCCTCCCTTAAACTGAAACCAGAAATTCAGTTTATCATAGACTCTGAACACATTCCCATCAATCCTCTAAGTCTCACAAAAGCATTCAACTTCAGGGGCTTCGTCATTATATCTGCAATTTGATCCTGACTAGGACAGTGAACTAGCTTGATAACTCCATCACTTGTGAGATCACGAAGAAAGTGAAACTTGACATCTATATGCTTACAACGACCATGTAAAACAGGATTTCTTGACAAAGCAATAGTTGAACTATTATCACAGAAAACAATTGTATGCTCACCAGATTGTGCCTGATTCAGATACTCCATTATTCTTCGTAACCAGACTGCTTGTGTTGCAGTACAAGCAGCAGCAACATATTCTGCTTCTGTTTTCGACAGAGTTACTATGGGTTGTTTCTTGGACAACCAAGACACAACACCAGAGCTCATTAAGAAAACATACCCAGATGTACTCTTGCGATCATCTACATCACTCGCATAGTCACTGTCTGTGTAGCTCTCTAACTTCTCTTCTCCTCCCTTTTTGTAGAGAATGCCATAATCAAGAGTTCCTTTCAAATAACGCAACACCCTATTTGCTGCATTGTAGTGAAGTTCTGTAGGACAGTCCATGTATCTGCTCAAGCGACTTACCACAAACATAATGTCAGGCCGTGTAGCTGTTAAGTACATGAGACTCCCAATCAGTTGCTTGTATTTGCAGCTATCAACCCTTATTCCACTCTCATCCTTGTTGAGTTGAGAACCTGGAACAATTGGATTATGGACTGAATTACAATCAGCCATCCCAAACTTCTCAATAATTTCTTCTGTATACCTCTTCTGACATATGAAGTAACCATCAACTTTCTGCATCACTTCTATACCAAGGAAATAGCTTATTCTGCCAAGGTCAGTCATATCGAACTCTTGCATCATAGAGTTCTTAAATTCATGAAACAGCTCCTCATCATTGCCAGTGTATATAAGATCATCAACATAAACACACACAATCAAAATTTTACCTTCTTCTCCCACTTTGATGAAGAGTGTGTGTTCATAAGGACACTTCACAAACCCTGCTTTGGCAAAGTAAGACTCTATGCGACTGTACCAGGCTCGTGGAGCTTGCTTGAGTCCGTACAAAGCCTTCTTCAATTTGTACACTTTGTCTTCTTCACCTTGTATCTTGTAGCCAGGAGGTTGAGCAACAAATACTTCTTCATTGAGTTCACCATGCAGAAAAGCTGACTTCACATCAAGCTGGTATATGCTCCACTCTCTCTGAGCAGCAAGTGAAATCACCAATCTCACTGTCTCCAACCGAGCCACTGGTGCAAATACTTCAGTGTAATCTACACCATATTCTTGAGTATATCCCTTTGCCACCAGTCGAGCCTTAAGTTTCTCTACTTCACCATTTTCATTGAGCTTTGTCTTATAAACCCATTTCACTCCTACCATCTTTGCACCATCAGGTAAGTCTGTTAATTCCCAAGTATTGTTCTTCTCAATGGCTGCAATTTCAGCATCCATTGCTGTTCTCCATGATGCACTTTTTACAGCTTCTTCAAAAATAACTGGATCTGTTGATGTAGCTATCATTGCGAAAAATGATTCATCACCTTCTTCATCTGAAAGTCCTTCCCCACTTGTATAGTCCCTCATCCATGCAGGTTGTCTTCTTTCTCTGCCTTGTGCAAGTGGTGATGGTGAGCTTTCAATTGAGCTTGAGACAACACTGCTTGGAGCTGGTGAAACTTGAGATGGACTTGGAGTTTCTTCTACGGCAACTGGTGAGCTAACTTCTTCGATTGTCACACCTTCTTGAGATTTAACAACTGTGTCATCACCTTCTTCTTCCCATTCCAGATCAACAAGAACGGCTTCCTCATGTTCCTTGTCCCACTGTAGATTGCTATCCTCTTCAAACACAACGTCTCTACTGACTATAATCCTTTGGGAGATTGGTTCATATAGTCGATAGGCCTTTGATTCTTCACTTACTCCAAGAAGGACACATTTGATGCTCTTTTTATCTAACTTGGTACGCCTACTGTCTGGTATATGAGCATAAGAGATGCAACCAAATATGCGAAAGTAGTGTATACGATGGCTTAACACCACTCCAAGCTTCTTCTGGAGTTTTGTTCTTCACGGCAAATGTGGGACTTCTGTTTTGCACATGGATTGCCCAACATCGTTTCGCCCAAAAGGTCTTTGGAATTTGCTTCTCAGCAAGCGAACTTCGAACCATGTTCATAATAGTTCTGTTTCTTCCTCTCTGCAACTCCATTCTCATTTGTGGAGTGTATGCGGCTGTCAATTGTCTCTCGTATGCCACTGCCGCCGCAAAATTTGTTAAATTCACTTAGGGTGAATTCCCCTCCACGATCAGTACGAAGGACCTTTATAAACATGCCTTTCTCTTTCTCAACACGACTTTTAAACAACTTAAAAGTATCAAATGCTTCTGACTTTTGCACAAGAAAATATATCCAAGTTTTTCGACTGAAATCATCAATAAAGGTAAGGATATACCTTTTTCCACTGTTAGAGACAGGTTTGATAGGACCACATATATCGGGCGTGAATAAGCTCAGTAACTTGAGTTGCTCTCCACGTGGTTTCCTTTGGAAAGGGCAGCCTGTGTTGTTTGCCGAGCAAACATACTTCACACATCTTTGTCATGGCTCCAAGTGAAGGCAAACCATTCACCATTCCCTTTTGCTTAAGAAGTTTCAGTCCTTTGCGATTCAAGTGACCATATCGACGATGCCACAACTGATCCACATCTTCAGCAACTGAAAAGCACAGCTCCTCATTCTTTTTAATGCTTGCAAAGAGTTTGAACATTCGATTCGAAGACATCGTAATCTCAGCAAACAGACCCCTTCGAGCATGGTATAATGTGCACTTTCCTTGTTCTATGACAATCTTCAAGCCCATTTCAGCTAATTGCCCAATGCTTAACAGATTGTTTGTCAAATCTGGAACATAGAACACACTAGTGACAATTTGAGTTATACCATTCACCACCATCACAACATTTCCTTTTCCCATTACTTTCACCTTCGTATTGTTGCCTAGCTTCACTGTTTCTCTGAAACTTTCATCAAGTATTGAGAACATATCCTTCTTGCCGCTCATGTGATTGCTGCAGCCGGAATCAAGGTACCACATGCATACTTCATCTTGACCTGCCTTCCCTTCATCTATATAAGACATCAACAACATTTCTTCTTCTGCTTCTACATAGTGTGCTTTTTCTTCTGGTTTCTTTGGACATTCATACTGAAAATGCCCAAGCTTGTGACAGGCAAAACACTCGATTGTTGACTTGTCGTAGTTGTGTCTGCCACCTCCTATGCCTCGCCCACGAAATCCACCACGTCCTCTTCCTCTTGAAGATTCACCATATGTAACCTTCAAAGCTTGTTCCTCCTCCACATGTGTATTCATACGCTGCTCATGAACAAGTAAGTTGCTTTGTAGCTCATCGATTGACAGAGTACTAAGGTCTTTAGACTCCTCAATCGAGCAAACCACATAAGCAAAATTAGGGGTCATGGATCTCAGGATTTTCTCAACAACGTCTTCTTCGCTTACCTTCCCTTTGTGCTGTCGCATCTTGTTGACAATGGTTAAGGTGCGCGAGAAATAACCATTCACAGACTCTCCTGCCTTCATCGATAGAATCTCAAAATCTCTCTTGAGGGCTTGCAGTTGTGCACGTTGGACACGATCAGTACCTTGATACTTCTTCTTCATAGAATCCCAGATACTTTTTGCTGATCCGGTGTCTAGAATTGTTTGAAGAACTGTTCGATCGATAGCCTGGAACAAGTAATTCTTTGCCTTCAAATCCTTCAGTTTTGCATCATTGATCTCCTTCTGTTTTTCATCTGTTGGTTTCACTCCTGGTGTTTGATGTGACTCAATGATGTTGTAGAAAGTGGTAGTAAGGTTGTCGTTCACTCGGACTTGACGAGATCGATTTTAAGTTTTAATAATATAAAATACTAAAGATAAAGAAAATATATACAAATATTGTCACAAGATGGAGAGAGTTACTGGGACTCGGGATTCCACTAATTCTTACATTCATGCGGTTCATCTATTAATTAGGACAATTAAGGCTCATAAAGTAACAAACATCGACTCTAATTCTTTGCCAAGGTAGATTTTATAAAGAATTATATGTAACTCACAAGCATGGCGCATCTAAAGTACCTAAGACTAAGCATGCGACATCTAACGAATTCACAAATAATCAATAAAAATCATAAATCAATTATAATAATGCAAATAGTCATAAAGGAATTAAATAGAATTACCACATGGGTGAAAAACAGCTTCCTCCGTCGTCCAGTGATGGGTTCTAGCTCATCATGGTGTAAACACGCTCAAAAATCATTATTAATGCTCAAAAATGGTTTACAAATGATGAACAAGGGAGAAAAGATGAAAAACCTGATTTGTAACAGTTTTAATTGATACAAACAGACTGTCAGAGAACGATACATCTAAAGTGTTGCTGTTGCTGTTGATTTAAGTCTGCCCCAAAACTACGACCCACAGACGCGAGTCTTAAACACCGTTGAAGAACGAGCATTGCACACATGCATTCTTCGTGTTCTTGACTCATGCAAGAACGGAAAACAATTCTCTGCAACTTCGATTTTTGGCTCTTCTAGCGTTCTAAAAACTCCCAACCTCTCCGTGTACCTTCTCTATGAACCCACAAGCCTTTTTATACTCGACAGGGCCTAAGAATCACCGTATTTACGCCGGAATAATCCTCCATTACTCGCCTGATACGAGAAATATTTTTTTCCCTTTTTTGCTCCTGCACGCGATCTTGTTCTTTGTGAACCATCCTTATTTGCATTCTACACGTCTCTAATTCAGTTTAGCACACTCCAGGCACAAGCTTGCACGTCCAAATCCTTTGTAATCTCGTGAATATTTCTTCGGCGTACGTGTTGCCCTGTTTTCTTCTCGTGAATTTTCCGGTCAATTTTAACCGAAACCAAAGACACCTCTACCATCCCCTGTCTAGCCCATAGAAGGGTACCCAAACAATTCCAGCCCCTTTAGTCTCCTTTAATCTCTCCCAAAAATCCGACCAAAATGCCGGGCGTGACATTTTTTTTCCCGCCAAAATCCAGTTTTTGAAAGGTTGAAGAAGGTGCCCCTTATCCTGTTCTGGGGTGCGAATAGCAGGTGCCTCCTTGGGGTGCCCCTTAGTAATTGGGTTACCCCTTATCCAATGTGGGAGTCCGAATATCAAATGTCCTCCGGGGGTGTTCCGAGCAACTTTTCGAGCCGAATTTTCCAAAAATATTTATTTCCAAAAATACCTAAAAATACATAAAAACACAATATTAGTACAAAAATCGAGTTCCAACAATACCAACACTGAGGACAATTCAGACACAAAAAAATGTGTCTATCAAATACCCCCAAACTTATTATTTGCTAGTCCTCGAGCAAATTTATTCTAGAAAATAAAAAATAAAAAACATTTGAACCCCTAGGTGGCCCTAGTGGCGGAGTGTTGTCTCCGGAGGGTTTACCAGAGGTGTACCCACAAAACCTTTACTTCTAATTGGTCACAAGTATCCAAAGAGCTATGAGGACATACAAATTCTCGACCTATCTCCAAGTGACTAGAATGCCAGAGAAATTAATGGTGTCAGCTCTAAAGCTGACTGAAGAAAAGGGGAGACACATCCGCAACACTGCTAGATAAAGAGATATCCGCTACACAGCTAGATAAACATTGTAAGATGCGTCCGCTGATTTACAACTGGATAAGATTAGGAGAGAGAAAAAGATGAGAGGGACATCTGCTACACAGCTGGACTAATTACGTGTGATGAGTTAAACCAGTGCTAGAAAGATCTTGTGCCAGATTGAAAGCGGACTAACAAAGCAACCAAATGTATCTTTCTTCGACTCTCTCATAGTGCTCAGTAGAAACAACGTCTTCTTCGGTCTTCAACTGTTGATGATAAACTCTTGAACCTCGTAGAACCTTGACAATTAACTATTCTCTTTGATTTCTTGCTTGACATAAAAATTTCTACTTCCTATGGCCTTATTGAACAAAAACTAATTATAGAACAACAAGAACGTAATGATTTCATTTTCTTTTTCATTTTTTTTTTTTTTTTTTTTTTTTTTTTTGAGTAATAACAAGACAAAAAATTACATGGCCATTACAGAAGGAATTTAACACTTGGATCTTCGCAACTTATAATGTCTTAGTATCATGAACTTCAACAACTTATATCATTTGATTCTGATTTTCCAATTGTTGCTTCTAAACCTTAAACTTCTTCTACTTTCTTTATAGATTTTGATGTCGCTCCGTTTATTGATGATGATAAGTTTCTACTGAGAGAGAGTCGTAATCCAGTAACCAAGACTACATTGTGAGGTTGCTTTGTCTTTCGGGCATTTCCCGACCTACTTGCCTTTCTATCATGGATGGTTAGGTCCATCACGGTTACCCTCTAAAAGGAACAAGTTCTCTCCCCGAATTTCAAGGATCTCAATGTCTTTTCTCTAATGTCTCAATAGATTGTTATCCCTAGCATTCCAATTTCTATCTTTTCGGTGAGAAACAGTATGTAAACTTAGCTATCCGGATACCATGTGACGCTAGAAGTTTCAAAAATGCAACTAAAAAGTTTCTCCCATACCCCCAAACTTAAATCTAACATTGTCCTCAATGTTCTAAAGATGAAATTAAAAACATGAACAAGGAGAAACTGTTACCATTTGAAGCAAAAGAGTTAAGGAAAGATATTACCGTGTTGCAAGAGCATGGGTTACCTCCCAAGAAGTGATAAGTTTAAAGTCTTGACCCAGGACATTGGAAAGGATTAGTCACCTCGAAGAATCATATAGCAACAGTCGGAATAACTGCGGGTCATCTGGATCAAAAAGTGCTAACCACAAGAAGAGGAGACTGCAACAAACCAGGAAGATATCCAACACACCCTCATATATTTTTTTGTTTAAGACAACTACATCTAGTTGTGGTTCGGGTTCAGGCTCTATAAAAGGGTCAAGATAAAAAGCTTTCATGGGCTGGACTTCCTCAAAAGAAGGATTCTGAAGATCAGGTTGTAGAGTCTGGAAATACTCAATTAAGAACTTAGAAGCACATAACAATAACCTGAATAACTGGGGATCCTCTAAGTCAATCAGTTTTGACTTATACAGTTGACCACAATAAGATTGGTGGTCTTCCTTAAGCAAATGTGTCGACCCTAATATCCTAAAGTAATTAGGTTTAGTCTCAAAACTTAATAATTGACACATCTGAAACTTATACGTACCCACAATTGGAAGGAAGGTTTGGTGGGAAAACAAAGTCAATCGTGGTATCATAGCCCGGGTTAACCACATCAACCGGAGGATGGGTTCTTAACAATTTGAACTTCTTTATGGACACAACTAGGTTCGGGGAAAAAGTGTGTGAAGATAATCTTTTAGAATGGTTGAGGCACATATGTCAAGTCCCAAGTTAGGGACTTTTCTAAGAGTTAAAGCACATGGAGAATGATAATCACCCCCAAACTTAGAGTTTTAGTGTCTCTAGAAAGACTAGTCACAACTTCCCTAATTTCAAGGTCATCGATTCCCGAAAATGGTCAATTGGTTCTTCTAAGTCGGGTACATCCTCACTCATCTCTACGAGTTCATTTTCTTTTTCTAAGTCTATTATTTCTAAATCGCTAGACTCAAAATATACTCGTTCCTCTAAACCATCATTGGCTTCGTAATCAAAAGGAAATACTACATCGTCTAAAACGGGGGTATCTCTAGTCAAATCCTCATCCTTTTGAATAGGTGAATAATTATTAAAATTATTTGGATTTGAACTAGAAATAATATTATCGTCATAAAGCTCAATTGGGGTAATTTCCTGATCACTATGCCTATTTATTTTAAATTCTTCATCAACACTTTCCTCATCATAATCATCATAATAATATGAAAATGGTTGAACCTCATCTAGACAAGTAGTGTTATCAATTTTATCCTCGTCATCTTGATTATGTAAATAATTATCCTCATTTCCAGGGGTAGTATTGGAAACACTAAGATTATCTCGAGCAGTTCCGTTCTGGGCCTCAAACAAAAGCTTTCGAATCGACTCATATGACTTCATTATGGTATCGTGACTCGACTCACATGACTTCCTTAATGTATCGTGACTCGACTCACATGACTTCCTTATTGAATCTAGGAAAGAAATTTCACTCGTTGCATTGCTTTCGTCCATAACTAAGTTATTCATTTCGCAAACTTACGTGTCGTCTCGCCTAACTTACGTGTTGACTCTATTAGAGAGGAATTTTGCTCGTACGACCGGTTGGCGTGTGGATAGTAATTGGGATCACCATGGTATGACCCATAACCTTCAAAAGTTTGGCGTTCCCAACCACTATTCACACTATGGTCATAAAAAGAGTGATGTCCATATTGTTCATATTCATTGTGATGGCTATTATAATACCAGTTTGACATCCTAACTGCAAGGGAATTCTACACAAACACAAACAAGGCTGACTCGACCACAGCAAACCTACTGATTTCTAGCAAACAAAAAGCATGATGGATCCACTTAGATTGTTTTCTAGACCAGCTTCTAATCCTTCGAAAGGGAATTCGTTACAATCTGAGCAAACCCCTTTGGAATCAATCCGAGTTTAAGTAAGTTGAATAGAGGCGAGGGAAGCTGCGTGGAGCTTTGATACCCAAGGCCTCACCGCATTACAAGGCGGCGCAGTCACGCATTCAACTCACAGAAACCATCATGAACTTCGAAGTATGCTCAAAAGAGTAACCAATATTTTTCGAACGACTTTCCTATTAAGCTCGTTACCCTATAGGTCTCGTTCTAGTCAAAATTTTAGGCTTAGGTTCGTGTTTGGTTTCGTTTTCCTAAGGCGGGCAAGAAGAGAACGGTGATGAAATCCGAACTCTTATCTTGTATGGCCAGTCCTTGCCCTTTACTAGGAAATTAAAACAGCCGTATTCAAGACCTCAACATATATGCATACAAAATCATCCAGTAAACCCGCTGACAGGGGATTCGCGGGTGTTTAGAATTCTTACCTCCCGTTCCAGACGAGGGATGAACCGTTGAGGTCGGCTCGGGCCACGACTCCTATGTCGTGTACGAACCCGAGGGGCCGAGACGATATCGTAATCGTCGTCCTTCCCTGTGCAGTTTATATTTAAATAACCCTTTCTTAGGGTTTTATAAAAAATGTCCAAAAGTCCAAAATAAAGTCCAAAATTAAGAAGTCCAAAAAACAAAAATAAAAATTACAAAAATAATTACCTAATTACAGTTTCTAAAAATAAATAAAAAAAAATTAATTACACTATATACAAAATTTTCTTCTTTACTCCTTTGGATTTTCTCTCTTCTTTCCTTCTTTGGCTTCGCTTTACTTTTCAAAACTTTTTCTTTCTCATAAGCTTCGCACCAAATCTGAAAGCAAATAGAAAATACCAAAACGCGTAAAAAGGAACAAAAATAATAATAAAAAAAATTAATAACAAAACCTAAAAAACAAATCTATACACAAGTCCGCGTCGGCGGCGCCAAAAATTGATGTGACTCAATGATGTTGTAGAAAGTGGTAGTAAGGTTGTCGTTCACTCGGACTTGACGAGATCGATTTTAAGTTTTAATAATATAAAATACTAAAGATAAAGAAAATATATACAAATATTGTCACAAGATGGAGAGAGTTACTGGGACTCGGGATTCCACTAATTCTTACATTCATGCGGTTCATCTATTAATTCCGGACAATTAAGGCTCATAAAGTAACAAACATCGACTCTAATTCTTTGCCAAGGTAGATTTTATAAAGAATTATATGTAACTCACAAGCATGGCGCATCTAAAGTACCTAAGACTAAGCATGCGACATCTAACGAATTCACAAATAATCAATAAAAATCATAAATCAATTATAATAATGCAAATAGTCATAAAGGAATTAAATAGAATTACCACATGGGTGAAAAACAGCTTCCTCCGTCGTCCCAGTGATGGGTTCTAGCTCATCATGGTGTAAACACGCTCAAAAATCATTATTAATGCTCAAAAATGGTTTAAAAATGATGAACAAGGGAGAAAAGATGAAAAACCTGATTTATAACAGATTTTAATTGATACAAACAATTTATTACTGAAGAACGATACATCTAAAGTGTTCTTTGTTGTTTGTTGATTTAAGTCTGCCCCAAAACTACGACCCACAGGTGCGAGTCTTAAACACTGTTGAAGAACGACCATTGCAGGGCATCATTCTTCGTGTTCTTGACTCATGCGGCGAAAAACAATTCTCTGCAACTTCGATTTTTGGCTCTTATAGCGTTCTAAAAACTCCCAACCTCTCCGTGTACCTTCTCTATGAACCCACAAGCCTTTTTATACTCGACAGGGCCTAAGAATCACCGTATTTACGCCGGAATAATCCTCCATTACTCTTTGATACGAGAAATATTTTTTTCCCTTTTTGCTCTCGCACGCGATCTTGTTGTGTGAACCATCCTTATTTGCATTCTACACGTCTCTAATTCGAGTTTAGCACACTCTGGGCACAAGCTTGCACGTCCAAATCCTTTGTAATCTCGTGAATATTTCTTCCGCGTACGTGTTGCCCTGTTTTCTTTCGTGAATTTTCTGGGTCAATTTTAACCGAAACCAAGCACCTCTACCATCCCTGTCTAGCCCATAGAAGGGTACCCAAACAATTCCAGCCCTTTAGTCTCCTTTAATCTCTCCCAAAAATCCGACCAAAATCTGCCAGGCGTGACATATTTTTTTCCCGCCAAAATCCAGTTTTTGAAAGGTTGAAGAAGGTGCCCCTTATCCTGTTCTGGGGTGCGAATAGCAGGTGCCTCCTTGGGGGTGCCCCTTAGTAATTGGGTTACCCCTTATCCAATGTGGGAGTCCGAATATCAAATGTCCTCCGGGGGTGTTCCGAGCAACTTTTCGAGCCAAATTTTCCAAAAATACCTAAAAATACATAAAAACACAATATTAGTACAAAAATCGAGTTCCAACAATACCAACACTGAGGACAATTCAGACACAAAAAATGTGTCTATCAGTGTTGCAGTTGGGATTCCATCTTCTACAATACCCCAATACTCCTTAGATCTCAGGAAATTCTCCATAAGCATAGCCCAATGACCATAAAACCCATCAAATTTTGGAATTGATGGTTGAACAAAGGTGCTCTCTGTTGCCATTCTCTTAACTCTTCACTCAGATCTTTTCTCACTCAAAACACTCAAACAAAAAGCTGCTGCTTTTATACTATTGAATCTTACACCACTCAGAAGATTCTCACACTCTCACAAACCAGCTCAAACTGGCTCTTGATACCAAATCTAGAGACCAGAATGTATTAAAACTTACTGTTTTCTTATTGATACAGAACTAAAAAGAGGTGGCTTTATATAGCCATACAGATGCAAATAAATAGGAACAGAACAACACGACTAACTAGTGGGTTACTAATAACACGAATGAAAAACAAACTAACCACTTCCCTGAACAATAGGAGTGACTGCTAAGGACTCGATCTTAACTAGTTTTATTGACTGACTACTTCAACAGTTTCAAAGAAGAAACAGGTTTACAGAATCACAAGAAGAAAAGAAGAAGAAGAAAAAAAAAATGTTTAATCAGTATGAGGGATTCGGAAATACGGTTTTCATGAAAGGTAATCTTTTGCTGGTTCCATGACTTCGTCCCTTGTTTTCAAGATACAAATAAGATCAAAAGAAGAGCATTCATTGGAGGTGTTTGTAGGATGAAGAATTATCAGTTGAATCTAATGTAAGAATAATTAGGGATCGCATCTTCAATCAGCATGGAAGAAGATGAATTTCAATTTCACTTTAAGGTTAGCCTTATTGACCATATTCTTTCTAACCTGTTTATCTTAGACTCAGATTTCAAACTACTCTGAGAATGAAAACATAACTCATACTATTTACATTAAATTCCCAAATCCAAAGCTAAATCAGTCTGGTTCCATCATAGGTCTGTCAAACAAGATCCAATCAGCTTCCATATGTTTCTCAAAATGGATAAACAGGGGTTAGTCATGAGAGAGTTTGAGAGATTTTAGTGTATTTAAATCCCTAGGGATTTAGAAAGAGTGTACGAGAGTGTAGACAATTTGGGGGAGTTTAACCCCAACTCCCCAGAAATCTCTTGTTTTTTGAGAGATTTTGTTCGAGCACAAAAACATCATGAAACTCCCCCAGACTCCCCCAAACTCCCCCAAATTGTAAAATCCCTATACTTCTAGTGTTTTATGACTAACACGGAGTTTAAGAGATTCTAATCAAATATTCTCTCACCACTAACAGGGAGTTTGAGGTATTTGTAGAAACTCCCTAAAAATCTCTCACCACTAACAGGGAGTTTGAAGTATTTGTACAAACTCCCCCACGACTAACATGGGATTTGCTAACTCCCTTGAAATACATCAAAATCTCCCACGACTAACACCCTGAAAATTTCGCCAATATATTTATTTCACCGTGTTTTATATATATATATATATAACTTTTGTTCTTTTTGCAGGGAAGAACATTTAGGTGCTTTCAACTCTTTATGATCCATGTAAAGGGGAAGAAGCAGTGCAGAAACATCTGCAAGAAGTTGTTGTATCTGATGATGGGACAAGCTTTGAAACGGTTGGCCAATTCATGGGCAGGGAATGTTGTTGCCATACAAGGCCTTGGTCATCACATTTCTTGAACTAGAAATCGTTGGTGGTTTTCAAGTATGGTTTTCCAAGTTTTCAAGTATACTTTGTCCAAGAATCGTTGGTCACTTTTCTTCTACAAAAAATATTGAAAAAAAGGAAGAGTCCAGAAAGATTCTTGGACAAATTATTTTGATAATAAATGGGGATGGGTTATGGCCGTTGAAATGGACGAAGAATTGACAGTTGATTTGTTCCTTGGGCATAGGTTTTCTTGTGATGCAAATAGTCGACTTTACCACGAATTATATAATGATCAGCATGTTGCGGTTAAAATTTTCAGTTTATCAGGCAGTCTGATGATGAGTAAAATGGAGCAGTGGCAGCTCGGCTGGAGAAACAATTCTAGAGGGAAGTCAGTCTTCTGTCACATCTCCACCATCAGAATATAATAGAGGTAATTAACCCCTGCTTTCTCCTAACCCTTCTCTTCCTTTTCATTCGGCATCCTTGATTGTTTTCATCTTCTGAAACCTTATTTACTTGACCGACTTCGCCTCTTTCAAACACATTTTGCATGTTCTTTTAAGTGGCTCCAGTATGTCCATTTGGGTCAATTAACTTAACTCAACATGGCTTGTTGCCAAGCATTTCCGTTTGGTGGGGGTTTGCTGTATTTCTCAGTCTGAGTAATTATTATTAATTGCTGTACTTGGCCAGTTCACCTCATTAACTGCTGAAAGGGGAAATGAATTACTATTGTCCTGACTTGAGTAGTTCTTTGATCTCCTGGTTCTAGAATGACGATTCTTAACATTTGAAATTCGTATGAGCAATAATTGTTTGATAAGGGACAGATTTAGTTGGCTAGTGTTTTGGTCTGTTAATGAAGTTTTCTATCTATTATTATTAATGTAATTGGTTGGCGCATGCAGAAATCCTTCAGTTTTCTGTATCATCACTGAATATCTAGGCGGAGGTTTTGTTAAGAGCCATCGTTCTCAAACTTGAAGAAAGCACTTCCTTTTAAGAAAGTCACCGGTGCTGCTCTAGCTATTGCACCAGTAATGGAATCCCTACACTTACAAGGTGTTGCTCTTTGAGATCTTAAACCTGAGAATCTCATCTTTGACGAAGATAATTAGGTGAAGTTTGTTGGCTTAGAAATTGCGTGCAAGGAGGCATCTTGTGATTCTTTGGCAGATGATGCGGGTACTTACCGCTGGATGGCATCTGAAATGATCAAGCTAACATCCCATTGGGGAAATGTCCATGTGTACAGCTTTGGACTGATCTAATGGAAGATGGTTGCTGGAACAATTCCTTTTGATGATAAGACGCCCATCCAGGAAGATTTTGCTGGAGTAAATAAGGTATGCCTCCCTGCCATGGCGATCTTTTTTTTTTTTTTTTTTTGATTGCACTCACAGGCATTAAGTACGCACTTTCTTCCCTCTTCAGATACTCCTAAACATGTTTATAGGGTTTAAAAGCCTTGACGCTGGACAAGGTTTAAGATGTCATCTTGATAGAATGTTTCGGTTTGTTGAAAACCCTAGTAACTGTTGGCTAATAGTTTAAAACACGCTATGGAAGGCTGATGAGATATTTAGGCAAATAACATAGTTTTTTTCTTGTTATCACTTAACATCTGAGTTGTTTACCCATGGTGCTTAATCGGTTATCCCATAATAACTGCCCTGAAAACTTGATGGAAAACGCGGTCCAGAGTGTTAACTGGACTTAATGTTCTGCTTATTCAAAACCTAGATATCCCATCCTTAACATCTGAGATATCCGATACATGTACCAATCTGACTTTCATACAACAACAGAACGCTTTGTTCTTGTACCACAGAAATGTATTATCTGCATAAAAAAATTTATGCTCCAAACAAGAATTTGTACATAGTATTAAGTCCCTCAGATAACATTACTATGTTGTGTTCTGGTAGCAAGCCTTTTCTACTGTTAGTTGTATTGGCTTCGAGGATGGATAATCTATCTCGATTGAGAAACTCCATACCAGGGGGTTGTTCTGCACAGCTCTAGAACTGGTCTACTTTACTCTAATGCGAATTTAAGAACATCTAAGCCTTCCATTGTGAATTATTATTCCATTGACGAGGAAGTCTTGCATCTATTGGTTGTTCGAGTAACTTCTGACTGTGAACAAATTTGGAAATTTTTCAGAAGTTGACATCTGTTATTCCGGAGGATTGTCCACCTCCTTACGAGATCTGATCGAGCACTGTTGGACTTCAGCTCCAGAGAAAAAGCCAGAGTCTTGGAAGATTGTGAAGGTTTTAGAGTAATTCGAAACCTGTCTTGCTCAAGATGGAACCCTGCACTTGATTCAAAACTCAACCTCATACGATCACAAGAAAAGGGCTTCTTCACTGGATACATAAGCTTTGACATCATCATTCTCATCACAGCAATCATGTCAATTCACTGTTGTGAAATGGTAAAAGTTTCACTAATCTGTTTGGCAGAATGTTGACTGTACTCTTTGGTTTATGTGGCATACCCAGAAAATGAGGAAGACATTTGTGTTCAAACTTCAGTTTCCCGCTATCAACCTGTCCGCGATTAATAGAGAAAGAGGTGGGGCGGTGAACTAGAATATCAGGGCTGCTGGAAAACACCCAAAGAAACTTAGAAGAGCTGCATGCTGATCCAGCTTACAGGAATGAAGGGGTTGTACTACTCATTCCGGGATGTGCAAAATGTAAATGAGTGGTTGTGAATTCTATAATTCATCAGCACATTCTTAGGTTCATTGATGACAAGACACGATTTCCACAAGTATAAGATCACCATAACTTAACCATATTAACTACAACATCAATGTCTATGGAGCCGTTTTCTAGGATGAGGAATCCATCTAGTAGAGCAACTGAATGAAATTATAAATTGTAAACCATCGAGAGGAACTCCAAATGTTTCATCACTTTTGTTTATTTATTGGGTAGTGATTACCAACTCAAGTACAAAACTCAGTTATCCTTCATGCTGGTACATTTTTGTGATCTATTGCTGCAGGTGCATTATTTATCTCATTATATAAATACGTGAATCAACTGATTCAAGTAAGATCAATTACATGATTTTCAAATAAGATCAAGTAGTTTAGTGGCAGGTTGGCTCTTGAGCAACCGTACTAACAACCTGAGCAACTGTGACGATGGAAAGATGTATCATGCACTTTCGACATTAAAAGGAAACTTGCAGCAAACATTCAGCACCAACGGAGAAAAGCAACGAAAGCTTACTATCATTCTGCCTACAAGCCAAGTGCAGTTTCAGCATCAACTCCGGGGGTAGTGTATTCCACCGTAGTATTATTATAGTGCTGAAATAAATTTTGCTTTTAGTTGTTGGATCATTTTGTTGCGTGTTGGCAATCCATTTTACTTTTTTCCTTTCTAGTATTCAGATTTAATTTCTCTCATTCCAGATTATATGCTATATCAGGTGACAGAATTTGTTTAGATCCCACTTCATTCTTCTTTAATTATAACCAGTTTTTCATGCCAAAAAAAAAAAAGAAAAGAAAAAAAATTAGGCAAAGTATGCAACCCTCTAAATTCCGCAAACTAGAACATCTTGATCGTTTCTGTCATCTCAGAAGAAAGAAAAGCCAAAAACGTAAGTAAGTGTATACCTTCTTCTCTCAATTTTTTTCCTTTCCCAATTACATCACCAGATTGTACGTTGCTAGTGTTCTTGATAATTAGAATCTTGTAGATTACATAATCAGCACCAGATACCTTGTCAACTTAATTTTGGAGTTTTTATTTGGTTTCTGCAAGAAGAATTCAAGAAGGTAAAGAATTTGGTGAACTGAATATCAATCGGCTGGAATTTCCCGATTCAGGAAGATGTTTTAAATGCATTGGTAAGGGATGAGTCTCGGCTAGCTACTCATTCTGATTCTGTTTTATTTTGATTCTGCAGTCTTTCTACCATCACCATATCTAATTGTGCCTTAAAAGACAAGGAAGGAAGGTGTCTATTTTATCTTCAGCTGCTCCACCGTTCTTTATGATCAACTTCTTTGATGACTTGAAATAAGAAGGTAAAGCACTTACATGTTCTGCAGACTTATTTAGACTGCAAGTAGGAAGTTGCAATATGTATCTCACTTTCTACTCGGTGTAGGTTGTCCACTGCTTGGAAAGTTTACCACTGCCTTTGTTTCACATCATATAATTGCCAAACAAAGCTCCCCTTCATCTACAATCACATCCTCTACTCTACTCTCAACCAATGGCTCAAGGGACAGCTGATGAATCTGGTGAGAATAGCCCCGTTTGGGATTGTTTTTTTTCAACCAAAAGCACTTTGTAACAAACTTGTAACAAATTTTTACCAAAAATTATGTTTGGTAAAATTTTTCAAAGTGCTTTTGGAGAGAAGCACTTTCATTTTAGGCCTGCTTTTAAAAGCTACTCAGCAATAGCTTTTAAAAGCAGGAAAAGCAGAAGTTGTGGACCCACATAATTCGATTTAACTGATTCTCTATTTTAACCTTGTTAATTTATTATAAAGACAAGTTTTACCCTCAAATATTGTACATTTGACATTCTAATTCTAATTTAATTTTATTTCTCTATTTTTTCATTTTTTATTTAAAATAATAAATACAATAATAATTAAAATTATTATATAAAATAATAAAAAAATTAATAAATATTATAATGAAAAATGAAAAAAATAATAAATTTAATAAATATGTTTTATTAAATTTCCCCAAGAACTTGATGGAAAACGAGGTCCAGAGTCTCAACTCGACTTAATGTCCTGCTTGTGCAAAACCTAGATATCCCGTCCTTAACATCTGAGATATCCGATTCATGTACCAATCTGACTTTGATACAACAACAGAGGGTTTTGTTCTTGTAGTTGTACTACAGAAATGTGTTATCTGCATCTTTTTACCACGATACTAAAAATTAAATTATGGTCCAAACAAGAATTTGTACATAATAATAAGTCCCTCAGATAACATTACTTTGTTGTGTTCTGCTAGCGATTGAGAAACTCCCTACCAGGGGTTGTTCTGTAAAGCTCTAGAACTGGTCAAAACAGAATGTTCCATTGATTAATCATAAAAATATCATATCACAGGGGTGGTTTTTATGATTAATTGATGCACTTCATTAAGTTTCAATTGTAGTATATTCTCAAGCTTACGATTGAACTGCTTCGACCTGTTTGCAAAAAGCATGAGATATTAGCCGATGGCAATATTTTGGAATTTGCTAGTTTTATTTACTAACTCATTGTATTAGCTTTTGATGTGTTATGGCTACACTAAACACTGTAGTAGCATTTTTTTTTTTGAAGAAGATTAAGATTGATAACAGAGTGCCAAGAAGGCACAAGAAAACAACAACCCTCAGGACTTAAAAACCTGAAGAGCAAGAGCTATAACAGGGCAGATCGGAAAAAAAACAAACAAAAGATTACATATTATGAAAATTGTATACTTTCTCATCCCATCTCGCTACTAGATCATCAAAGAATAATCCCTTGAAATTTTGCGAGGGGAGCCCCCATTGATATAAGAAAGCTTTAATAGCTATGATGATCTCGGCTTCTGATTGGTCCTTGTTGTGGAAGGTTCTTCTATTCCGTTCCAGCCACAACGCCCACCACACCGCGTAAGGGAGGTAATTCCATATGAAGTTATGCATGTCATTTGGTAATCTTTTCTTCCATGCTTTAATGCATCCTTCCATCGTTCCCGGCATCGCAAAGTGAATACCACAGAATTTCAGAAAATAGCCCCACACCACAGTAGAGAATTTACAATGAATGAGGACATGATGAAAGAAGAATGAAAGCTTACTATCATTCTGCCTACAAGCCAAGTGCAGTTTCAGCATCAACTCCGGGGGTAGTGTATTCCACCGTAGTATTATTGTAGTGCTGAAATAAATTTTGCTTTGGATCATTTTGTTGCGTGTTGGCAATCCATTTTACTTTTTTCCTTTCTAGTATTTCTCTCATTCCAGATTATATGCTATATCAGGTGACAGAATTTGTTTAGATCCCACTTCATTCTTCTTTCATTATAACTAGTTTTTCATTCCCAAAAAAAAAAAAAAAAGAAGAAAATAAATTAGGCAAAGTCTGCAACCCTCTAAATTCCGCAAACTAGAACATCTTGATCGTTTCTGTCATCTCAGAAGAAAGAAAAGCCAAAAACGTAATTAAGTGTATACCTTCTTCTCTCAATTTTTTCCTTTCCCAATTACATCACCAGATTGTACGTTGCTAGTGTTCTTGATAATTAGAATCAGCACCAGATACCTTGTCAACTTAATTTTGGAGTTTTAAATATAGGGTTCCAGTTAATTTTGGAGTTTTTATTTGGTTTCTGCAAGAAGAATTCAAGAAGGTAAAGAATTTGGTGAACTGAATATCGATCGGCTGGAATTTCCCGATTCAGGAAGATGTTTTAAATGCATTGGTAAGGGATCAGTCTCGGCTAGCTACTCATTCTGATTCTGTTTTATTTTGATTCTGCAGTCTTTCTACCATCACCATATCTAATTGTGCCTTAAAAGACAAGGAAGGAAGGTGTCTATTTTATCTTCAGCTGCTCCACCGTTCTTTATGATCAACTTCTTTGATGACTTGAAATAAGAAGGTAAAGCACTTACATGTTCTGCAGACTTATTTAGACTGCAAGTAGGAAGTTGCAATATGTATCTCACTTTCTACTCGGTGTAGGTTGTCCACTGCTTGGAAAGTTTACCACTGCCTTTGTTTCACATCATATAATTGCCAAACAAAGCTCCCCTTCATCTACAATCACATCCTCTACTCTACTCTCAACCAATGGCTCAAGGGACAGCTGATGAATCTGGTGAGAATAGCCCCGTTTGGGATTGTTTTTTTTTCAACCAAAAGCACTTTGTAACAAAGTTGTAACAAATTTTTACCAAAATTATGTTTGGTAAAATTTTTCAAAGTGCTTTTGGAAGAAGACTTTCATTTTAGGCACTGCTTTTAAAAGCTACTCAAGCAATAGCTTTTAAAAGCGAGAAAACAGAAGTTTGTGGACCCACATAATTCGATTTAAGCGATTCTCTATTTTAACCTTGTTAATTTATTATAAAGACAAGTTTTACCCTCAAATATTGTACATTTGACATTCTAATTCTAATTTAATTTTATTTCTCTATTTTTTCATTTTTTATTTAAAATAATAAATACAATAATAATTAAAATTATTATATAAAATAATAAAAAAATTAATAAATATTATAATGAAAAATGAAAAAAATAATAAATTTAATAAATATGTTTTTTGAATTTTTTTTCAAAATAATAATATTTTCATAGCAAACCATAATCATAAATTTTTTAATTAAATAATAAAAACAAGTAAAAAATAAAAAAAAATATTACTTATATTTATTAAATATATTAAAATTAGAAATATAATTTATTATAATAAAATTGTATTAAAACTAATTTTTGAAATATGTCTATTTTCGTCATTAACTACATCACCAACACTTTTAAATACCGGTTTGCAAATGAGAATTTACAGTTTGTTAATTGCACGGTGCTTGTTAAATTATAGTTTACCAAACGTCATGCAGATTTATTTTCACAACACAGCACAACAACGCACAACACAACACAACAGAAAAGCGCTTTTCTAAAATTCACACCAATACCAAACTAGCCTATTAATATTAGGCTTGATTTCTCAAAGTGATAGTGGGTTGGGCCTGACTTTCAGTTTTCCTTTGGACAGGTATTGGACAGTTCTTCCGACATTACTGGTGGCTGGTGGTGTTGGTTTTCTTGATCTTAGCTTGTTTTATAGCGGCCTTAATCTATCATAATAGACAAAGGATTAGAGATTTCTTATATGGTAAAGTGGTACTCCCGATCAGAATCCTCACAGATATACCAGTTGGAAGTGAAAATCAGAAGTGCGTTTTCTGTCAAATGGAATACCAAGTTGGACAAGTACTTAGCGATATTCCTTCCTGTGGGCATTCAGCCCACAGGGAGTGTTTACAGATTCAACATATGGACACTTTCAGAAACAATACGTGCCCTATTTGTAGGGCACGTATTTCCCTTACACCTCTCGTTTGATATTAATGTTATTACTATAAGAGTAGTATATAGTATATATATATATATAAATACAGTATATCTTACTATACCTATACCTAAATAAAGCAGAATGAGGATTCATAGACACCACTTGGAACCATCGGCAGCATTGGAGAGCACTACAAGGTATGTATACCATTGTTTTGGTTAAAGATGAGGTTTCTATTGAATTGAAAGTTTGAATTGCAGAATTGGGTTTTTTTATTCCCCTGAATCAATATGGGATTGATCTGATATGGTTATTTGACACATTAGGATTATTGGATATTTGTTGGTTTTGAATCAATATGGTTAATATCTTCAATCTTTTTGTTGATTTTAGTTTAATTCATGATTCATGGTAATGTTTTGTTTCTGTAATTTCTGTATCATACTTATCAATTGCATTACCTAGTTGTAGTTGTAGATGTAGATAACAAAACCCATTTTTTAGGGATGAATAAATATTGGCTGAAATTGGTTGTGGTTGAATCAAAGTCTCAACTTTATTTGATTATTAGCTTGAATTTCAACTGTGGGCAACGCCCCTAAATTTTTGTTTTGTTGGGTTTAATTGGAACTCTCGTTGCTAGGTTTAATCAGATGGTTTTCCCCATTGACACATTTCATCTTCAATTTGATCCCTTTACTCAATTTTGTGTGTAAGCCTTAGAGAAAATTACAAGTTTAATGTGCTTATGCTTTGTTACTTTATATTACTATTTTTTTTTTATCAGGATATGACATCTATATTTTCTGCACTTGAGGTGATCATATGTCTAAAAATATGGTTTGTTTGAACACGAGAAACATGTGCACTCTTAACACTTGCAGCTTTTCCGAATGCAAAGTTGTTGACATCATAATTAGACAGCCCATATCACAAAGTTTTAAGTTATTCAATGCTCCTTTTAGGGAAAAATATGGATGGCTTCTATGAGTTCATAACTTTTTTAGACGAGGTACAACTAAAATTGTTTTCCTTGTTTGTTTTGGACCTACTCGTACCTTCTTTTCTGTATGTGATGGTTATAATAATGAATTAGCTCGCGTTGCTCTTGTAGAGGCAGCTGAGGTTGATGAATCAATTGGGAAGGCTGATTTTGCTGCAAAATGTTTCATGGAGTTAAAAGGATTTCAAAAGAGCGGGTATGGACTATTTTCCATTTGTAGATTCTGCATATTAATGTGCTTATGTCTTGTTGCTTTATCGTACTTTTTTTAACCAGGATATCGTAGCTATAGTACTTCATTTCTAAAAATATGTTTTGTTTGAACAGGTGTACCGTTTGATCTGTTGATTTTTTAATTGAGTAATTGATGCTTCATTCCCTGAGGCCTGATCCATCAAACCGGTCATTTGTGGAACCTCAATAGGACAGATCTGTCACACTCCGATGCACTAACCTTCTAGCATGCATACTGTTCGTGTCAATGCACTAACTTTCTGAAATTGTTTATGTTACTAAATGCAAACTTTACTAATACGTATCGACTCTCATTATCCTTATCTTGTTGAATCAACTCGATTAGCAAATGTGGAAAGCTGGCTACTCTTTTGAACTTATGTACAATACTCATAATATAACTCATGCTCTTGTGAAACTGATGCTAACATGTGAGCTATCATCATGCCAGTAAACTAAAAAGGAGTTCAACAGGAGATTCAGTATTTTTCTCACAAGAGGACAATCGCTTTCCACTAGTTGATTGGAGCATGAACGTTCCAAATTCTGATGGTGATCCAGTGTCTATCCCAGTTAGTCCTCGTGTTCGTAGAACCTCATGGAGCGTAGACATGCATCTATCGGTAAGTTCTCTAAGCTTTTGCTTGCTTGCTTCTTTTTTTCATGTTGGCATCTTAGAAGTATTTTGGTTGCTTCTTTTTGTCATGTTGGCATCTTAGAGACTACTAAAGTAACTTTTCTTCCTCCCGAATATATCTTGGACATGCTTGACAGTTGATTCACTAAAACAGTGACTTCTGCATCACATATGGGGTTATGGGTACTGAATTTTCATAACTTTATGCTGATTTATTGTTTAATTTCTTTTGAACAGTAATACATTGTAGGTTAATTTTGATTATCTTTCCAATGTAGTTTTTCTATCTGTGCTTTATCTTTCCAATGACCTGGATATCACATTTGTTTCACTGACTCGGTGGAGGGTCTAATCTTGGTATGTGTGGCTTAAGATTAACTGGAGAAACCTTTTCTATTCAGAAACTAGTTAGACATCTAAACACTACTATATATTTGAATAATAACAAGGTGCCTGGCTTTAGTGTGCTCATCTTTCTTCATATGCACAGACATGTTTATACAAGTCTGGTAATTTTGGGGTTTCATTCAATAATTTTTCACTGCACCTACTGCTTTTTAACTTTCAGTTCTTAGGGATTCTCTAAAGTTATTGTTTACTACAGTAGTCTAATGTTATTACAAATTCTTGGGTACTAGAGCATTCTGGTGATTGCGACTCTTTCCCTTTACCACGAAAGTTACCACAAATTCTTTTGCAGTAAATTGATTTTATATATTTGTTTCTTCTCCAGCTCAAAATCAGATCACAGTGATTCAGTTGCCCAGGTTAGTTGTTTATTTTTATTTTCCCTTTTAGGATTGTTTCGTCATCGAGAATCATAATTTTTGATTTTCTTTCTTACTAATATAACTGCAGTGAAAACCAGAGGAGAAAGAGTAACAGGGATGTGTTTTATAGAAGCTTCATTTTTCAAAGATCGTATCAGAAGTATAATAGATAGTTCAGGTGATATTCTAAATCTAAAAGGCATGATTGATTGTTTGGAGAATCCAGACTCTTTTCCCATTGGCAAAAGCTCGGGCACTGGATGCAAACTCACAGTCGATCTTGATGAATATTTTGATATTCGTACTTGGGTATGTTACACTATGTCTGTTTGAGAGTTTCCTGCGGCGTTTACATTCTCAACAACTAACCACTGCTTGTTTCACCTCTTGTCCCAGGAAAAAATATCAAGCGGTGACAAGCACGTGCTGGAAATCATTCTCAGTGAGCTTAAGAAACATGGGTTCGACCTCAATGAAGATCCAGCAGTTGAGAGGGCAACCACGAGAATGACAAGTGTGATCAAGCTTAATCTACCAGTTCCTGCTGTGAAACCTGATATGAGTACGACCATCAGTTGGGGAAAATGTGCTGGTATACCTATATTGAAAACTGCCCGTCCAGATTCATTAATTCTAAGACTTCTTCAGTGATCTTCTTTGGTATTTTGTGTTCTGGATACAAGAAACGGATCGTCAGTTAGCTGGGAAGATATAGTTTATGACATACTTTTAGTTGTATTAACTTGTTACTGTTGTTTCTGTTTTTTGTTAAGTGAGCTTGTAAGTATAACATACTCCAGTAGGCCAGCATTGACGGTTATAATGGAAAGAAATGAACACATGTTTTGTGAATTCTATCTTGCTGCTAATCTCATTAAGCTTATTCCTGACTGTCACCACCATCATTCATGTTCCATTGATCATAATCTGTATTCTTGGGAGTCCTTCGTATGCATGTGTTATGTTCTCAGAATCAGGTTTAGTAGGTGCAGCTACAGCTCTGGTTGCCATTGGAGCTAGTGCAGCAATGGCAAAAACGGTGCAGATTCTTGCTCAGGTTAGTTTCCTTGTATCGTCTCTTCTAGTGCTTTGGATGGCAATTATAATTTATCAGCATGGCCGTCATCTCTATGGTTGCAGAACATTCATATCTTAGCAACATTACTTTACATATATGGTTTCTTTTATCTGAACACTGGATTCAAACAATCGTCAGAATAAACGTTACATGTGGAATTTGAAGAACAATAACTACTACTAGTACCACCTGTGTGACTGTGTCCATATATGGCCAATTCGCTCATTATTTCAACTGTTTTACTTTGTAAGTTACGAACCATAACTTGACTAGGCTGTATATTTTAGAGTGCAGTGGACAAGTTCCACAAACCAACAGTGTGACAAGGAGAGGTTGCAGAGAATAGTGGTTGGATTTTTGTAACATAATTTGCTGATGACATTACTAGTATTAATCTTAGATGAGCTGTCGGTGGTATTCTTTGCTGTTTCTTCAGGAGAAGAAGACCAAATGAACGAATTCAGGTCTAACAGTTTTGGAAGGATCTCAATCACCCTTGTCATCAAATCTTTGAGAGAGATTTTTGAACCAAGCTTGTTCCAAAAAAACAAAAACAAAAAAAATAAAGTCGCTAGAAACAGGGATTGAACCTGTGACCTTGTGGTTAACAGCCACACGCTCTAACAAGCTGAGCTATTCCAGCATTTTTGTACTTCAAATTTCTATTATTTTACAACAAATGACGCCATTAGGAACCCCATATTAATACTACATGAAGAAAAGAAACATGAGTTCAGACTAAGTTTTAACACTAACGAAACCCTGATGAACAAAAGTAAACTGACATGCAGTAAAAGAAGATTTAAGTAAATCATTGGTACGGCTATTTCCTTAACAACATCTGATATTCAGCTGAGTTCCTTAACATAACTTTCAAATAACCTTCTTTTGGTTAGAAGGTTCAAAGGCAAGTATATGGGTTTGCCCATATTTTGGCTAACGATAAAGCTAGCGAATCCAGAAACAAGAGAACACAAGTCTTATATAAATTTAAAACAAAAATTAGAACAGTAAATGTTTAGGAAGGAGGCTTAACCCAGTCAAGCTCTTGAGCAGTCGACTTGGACCAGTTTGCTTCAATCCAAATGCAGTTCGAGTACCATCCTTCTGTGTCAGTAAAGGAGGTTTAACCCAGCCAAGCTCTTGAGCAGTGGACTTCGACCAGTTTGGTTGAATCCAAGTGCAGTTTTAGTACCAGCCTTCTGTGTCAGTAAAATTTGAGGCAGAGTGTTTTGGGTTACCTCTACTTTAGTGATGTTTTCACTTTTCCATATGAAATCCATACTTGCGTTAGATAGTTACAATATTTGGGATACCTGAATTAACTTTTGATGGCACAATAAAGTGAATCATTTCTTGGTGATCTTAGCTAAGTTCTATATTCACATTGTTACTTGTACTTCTTCGGTGGTGTTTCCGCTTTTCATATTGAATTCCAGAAATGATTTTATGGGATATAGTCATCCTAAGAATTCTTCATGCAAAAGGAACATTCCCTGAACTGATTGAAATGGGTTAATTTGGAATGAGAGCTTCCATCTAACACCAAGCTTTCTAACTGCATTCATGCAAGCTTTACCTTGAATCCCCTTCTTAGCCGCTGTGTTTACATTCATATGTGGCATGAATTTGTAGGTACAGAAACATGTTTATAGCTCTAATAAGGAATGAACCTAATGCACTGAGTTTGTGATTTTAGATCTAGAACAAAATACCATCAGCTGAAAGTTCTGTGAAGGTTTTACATTGACAAAAACAGGTTGGGAATAGTATGAATAGTTTTGCAATAGTCGTTCATTTCCTGTAATCGAGTATTGAATTTCTTGGTTGGTCATAAGAGTTTATACATAAACTTGAGCTCAATATTGGCCAGAGCTAGATAGTACTTGTCCCTCTAAGCAATCAGTTCATCATCACCAAATTCCGTGATGGAAGGAAAGCAAGGTAGTGAAAAACCAAAGAAGAGCTTGATCCACTATGGATTCCCTCCGCTGCTCCATTGGAGTTTAAATCTACTTCACTTGGTTAGAGCATTATATTTATCTATTGCTATTCGACTTGTAGGCTTAAATTTGTAGTGTCACTGAGGTGATACGTAGTAATACCCAAGAGTCATTCGAGAATCAATTTGGCCATATTCTTTCCAACCTTTTTATTTTCTCTGTTCAGTTTACTGGTCTTGATGGACATCGTGCTTTAGATACCTTAAGCTTATATTTCATCTACTCTGAGAAAAATATTCGTTTGCTTGCTTGTGCCATTCAGTGATGGTTTGGATGCCCGACATGGTCTATCAGCAACAGAAAGTATAAATTATATTTTCAGGAAAAAAGAAAATATTCGGTTGCTTGTCTCTTGAGTTTTATCTTTTAGCCTTGGCCATCAAATCATTTTTGTGTTTTTTTTTTTTTTTCAATTTCTCGCATGTTGTGTTTGTTTGTTTCTTGTTAATTTTAGAATTCCTGTCAGAGACTTGTATAGCTGAACTTACACCTAAATCTCATCTTTGAGGAATATAACCAGGTGAAGATTGTTGAGTTAGAAATTGCGTGCGAGGAGGCATTTTGTGATTCTTTGGCAGATGATGCGGGTACTTACCGCTGGATAGCATCTGAAATGGTCTGGTATTAGGGGGTGGCTTACCCATGCTGAAGCCCACCCCAAAATTTCTAAAAAGATATTTTGTTAGTGTAATATTTAACATTTATAAAATTTAGCCCAGGTGTAAATTTTAATTAGCCCATTAATTGTTAAGATATGATTCTGCGTGGAAGAAATCATAAGATTTTGGAACCCTGTCCCGCATGGATTAATTTTTGAATAGCATCTAAACCGTTCAAAGGCTATAGGGAAAAACAAGTATTCATGATGTTTCTTAAAATCAGGTATTGAATGGGCTCACCATTGCTACGTGTCGGGTTTGATAAAATAAAACTATGTGTCAAATGGGGGTGTCTTGTCCTTAACTAAGCAAGCGTTTGTCCACCTTTAAAAAAAGAAAAAAATGCAAGTGTTTGTCCAAAAATTCATTTTTCTTCTATGAAGTGACAACAATTTTATGTATATCTATGTATAATCTAAAAAGCAGTGTATTCATGAGACAAAAATACAATATGTCATGACTTATTATGCGTATATGTACAAACTCCAAATATTTTTGCATCCTTATATAACCTTTAAAACTAGAAAAAAAATTGGGCGGCCTTCGGCCGCTAAATAAATCAGGATTATTATTTTCGATATGCAAATTATTCCTCCCTAATATTAGTTACAAGGTGAAAAAATTTGATTCAAAGCTTTATGCTCCAAGGAAAAGAGATCGTGTGGCATACCCATACTCAGCTTTAAGTATATTTCCGCAGTTGTCATTCTTACAGTTGAGATAAATTAAGTTGAGAGTTTGAGAAAAAAAAAAATTAGCCCACCCAAACATAAATTCTGGATCCGTCATTTGAATGGTCAAGCAAAAATCCAACTGGGGAAATGTCGATGTGTACCGCTCTGGACTGGTTTAATGGGAGATGGTTGCTGGAACAATTCCTTTTGATGATAAGTGTGACGGACCGGAAAATTACGCCTTTGGCGCGTTGCCCCGCAAGCCGTAACTCCCCCGATGCGCCATGATGATGAAGCTACGATCCAGGGCCTTAGGGCTAGGCAAATGCACGTCCATTTGCCATTGCAAGCATGCTCGTGGGGCATGACGTAGCTAACTTAGCTTCCACACCGTTCCAACTTACCCTTGTTCCGCAAAAGGGTTTATTAAGAAAGCAAAAACTTGCTTAATACGACAAAAACGACCTTTTGAGGCCTTAAACGAAGGAATTTGGCTAAATTCTGGTGACCATGTGGATCTATAGATTGATCTTTGGGCCGTTTCCCATCAAAATGGACTCCTCTTGAGCTAAATTACGACATTCGGGTTTTTCGCCTCCAGATAGGCTATAGCTTGCTCTTTGTAGCTTGATAGGAAGTATAAGCATCCACTTGCTGGCATGCAACTAAGCCTCATCAAGTATGGCCACAATCATCTCTGGCGTCGACCTACCGAGCTTAGATGATATGAGGGGCTAGAATGTCGCAATCATCTCCGAATTAGATGATATGAGCGACAAAGTGCTGGACCGGCAATGCTGCAACTCATTGCGGCTTCCTACGTACCCTTCCCTACTCTAAAGGGATCAAGCACTGCACCGTAGTTCATCACGAAGGGATGTAAACTTAATAACTCGTTTGCATGGCCGTGGCCAAGCAATAATGGAAATGGCCTAGTCCGTATAGGCCGTTCCGTCGAAATGCATCCAAGTGATGCATGTTTGGTCCGCAATATGGCATAACGATGCCTAAGCATCAAATGCCCTCTTTCGCGAGCTACGCAACTATAAATGAGCCTTAGGCATCATTTATACTCTTAAACTAAGCTATGAAGCTTACTTGGTACATAGTCCGCATATGCACCTTCAACCAACTACCCCTCCCTATATATGTCTTAATGGAATTTCTACAAGTATGGAAAGGGGACCAAAAATATTTCATCAACTCTAGTTTACTATTCATGGCCGTTGCCATGTATTTTCCCGATGTCCGGCCATGTTGGCCGTACTCGCTAACTCCGATATCCGGCCATGTTGGCCGTCCCTCGCCAACCCGATGTCCGCCATGTTGGCGAGTCCATGACTAACCCGATGTCCGTCCATGTTGGCCGTCCAATTCCAAACCGATGTCCGGCCATGTTGGCCGTCCACTGCCAACCCGATGTCCGGCCATGTTGGTCGTCCACTGCCAACCCGATGTCCGGCCATGTTGGCCGTCCACTGCCAACCCGATGTCCGGCCATGTTGGCCGTCCACTGCCATCCCGATGTCCGGCCATGTTGGTCGTACATCGTCAACACATTGGCCAAGGGCCAATGTTCCTTTTCCTACGCAAAGCTTTGGATGAAGCTTCATCTCATGCCATGGCGCATCTTTTAGCATGCGCCATGCTAAAAACACGGGGTGTTACAATAAGACACCCATCCAGGCAGATTTTGCTAGAGTAAATAAGGTATGCCTCCCTGTCATGGAGATCTTTTATTTCAAGCTTGGTAAAGGGGCGGTAGGAATCGGTAGAGGGGCGGCAAGTGAATAAGACAAAAAAGGTCATTACAAGTAAATTCAAGTGCCCTTATCAATGAAAAATATGGAAATGACTAATTAGCCCTTATTGTTAATAATCAAGATTAGTGTTGATAATTAATTTTTACTTATTATAACTCTAAAATCAGATTTTTAGAGTTATCAAAAAAAAAAATTAGAGGAGAAGAAAAAGAAAACTTATGTGATATTTGTGAAACCCTAGATTTTGATTCACTCAACCAAAATGAGTGATTCCAGTGACCCGATATACTTCTAAATTAGTTCCAATTAGCTTTTTCTCGCTCAAAATTATCTAGACTACATAAAAAAATCAAAACTTTTGAATTTTCAGAAGAACTTACGGTTGCAATTTGCTCGTGACCAATCGTAACTCTTAGTTACGGTTCGTAAGTTATCGAATACCAACCGTAACTTGTTAAATTTGGGGAAGATCCAATCATAAAACCAATTACGGTTGGTAACTAATGAATTGAGACCAAACGTAATTACCCTACGGTTGGTGTGTCGACTTAACTTTTGAACCGTAAATCATTATTTGATAAATTATTAAGACACAGGAATATTTACGGTTGGTATGGTTGTTTGAGTAACAAACCGTAACTCAATTACGGTTGATAAATATGATGCAAATAAAAACCGTAACTGAACATATTCTCAAAACTAAAGAACATACGGTTGGTAATTGAACTATTACCAACCGTATGTTCTTCAAAATCTCAGATTACGGTTCGTAATTGAGTTATTTACCAACCGTAACTCGCATAAACCCGTAAATTTCAATTTCAATTTTCATACAAAACCCTAATTTTTTGATACAAAATTAACTTAAATCCAACACGATAAACAAAACCCTAACTAGGTTTTCCAAACATTTTCAAATCGCCGATTAATCGAAGACGATGAAATTTTCGGTTTTAATGGAGGTTAGGATTGATGGAGGAGAAGAGAAGATGAAGAAGAAGATGAAAAAAAAACTAATTTGATTTTTTCTCGATTCATTAAGTTTAAAAAAAATTGATTTGATTTTGGTTAATTTAAGGTGAAAAGGATAATCTAGTCAATCTACACCTCTATAGGACACCCCCTAACCAATAAGAGGGACATTGCTATCACACTTGCCGCCCGTCTACCAATTCATGCCGCCCCTTTACCAAGCTTGTTTTATTTTGGATTTCACTCACTGACATCAATTATGCACTTTCTTCCCTCTTCAAATACTCCTAAACATGTTTATAGGTTATAGGGTTAAAAAGCCTTGATGCTGGACAAGTTTAATATTTCATCTTGATAGAATGTTTCGGTTTGTTGAAAAACCTAGTAATTGTAGCCTAATAGTTTAAAATACGCCAAGGCAGGCTGATGAGGTATTTAGGCAAATAACATACCTTTTTCTTGTTACCACTTATACCACTAAAAGTTAACATCCATAAGGATAATTTCCCCAAGAACTTGATGGAAAACGAGGTCCAGAGTCTCAACTCGACTTAATGTCCTGCTTGTTCAAAACCTAGATATCCCGTCCTTAACATCTGAGATATCCGATTCATGTACCAATCTGACTTTGATACAACAACAGAGGGTTTTGTTCTTGTAGTTGTACTACAGAAATGTGTTATCTGCATCTTTTTACCACGATACTAAAAATTAAATTATGGTCCAAACAAGAATTTGTACAGTCTCTCGGATAGCATTACTTTGTTGTGTTCTGCTAGCAAGCCTTTTTACTGTTAGTTGTATTGGCTTCGAGGATGGCGATTGAGAAACTCCCTACCAGGGTTTGTTCTGTAAAGCTCTAGAACTGGTCAAAACAGAATGTTCCATTGATTAATCATAAAAATATCATATCACAGGGGTGGTTTTTATGATTAATTGATGCACTCCATTAAGTTTCAATTGTAGTATATTCTCAAGCTTACGATTGAACTGCTTCGACCTGTTTGCAAAAAGCATGAGATATTAGCCGATGGCAATATTTTGGAATTTGCTAGTTTTATTTTACTAACTCATTGTATTAGCTTTTGATGTGTTATGGCTACACTAAACACTGTAGTAGCATTTTAAAGCATCTGATATGTCCCTTTTGCGGTTTGGGCTTCATGAGTTTTCTCTATTTTCAGGAAAACGTTTTACATGGAATATCTTCTTGACCAGATGGTGTATTCCTCTCAGCTTGTTGCATGGACTATAAGGTATCTTTAAAAAGATCTTCTGATCTCATTCTATGTGACATGCCATCTTCATTTACGCGTGTCACGAGCATGCAAACACTTGAGCATCGTAATCTGTTAATAATTTGCTGATATGAATGTGCATCATAGTCTAAAGGACATTTCATTTTTGGTTTGAGCAGAATCTATGTCTACAGTATGCTTGAGCTCGACAAGGGAATGGTCCTGTTAATACTTTCTCCTGCTTTTCGATTCGAGTCATTTTGTGTAATTGTCAGCTGTCTATGCTTACTTCAATGTTGACACTCGTACTAATTTTTTACTGTTAGAGACTTATTGTAATGATTATTTACAAGTCCCTGGTAATCGACATACACTGATACACATTCAATGGATAAAATTCCTTAGCAAAAATTGTAAGAATCGGCGACAAAGTTTATATTATCAAGCAGCAAGTTTCAAAATATTATATGCCGGATGTCAGTCACTTGATTCGTTACTGTTTCTGAATACTCTTTCTACATTGTGATGGAGAAAATGGTCTCCGAATTCCTCGTGGCCATTTTCTCTTTATTCCGTTGTGTGTGCCGGGAGAGCAGACTTGATGAGTTAAGTTGCATAAAGTATAATGTAGTTGGATGGGAAACTCAAAACTTGTATATTGATAATGACATCGAAGTTGGTTTTAAAACTTGTAGATAAAAACAAATCTATTTTAAGGTATGAAACCTGACTGACAAGTCTTTAAAACAAACCGGAGTGAAGTTACACGCTATGTACTCAAAACAGATATTGCTAGTGGAGATATCGATAAAAAGCCTCTCTACTTTGCTTGATTCCTCTTCATTGTTTCCAAATATTTTGATATTGACAGTCACTTGCAAAAACCTCAGTCACTTTGATCATCTCCTAGGCTTCTTATATAATACTCTCAATCACTTGTTTGCAAAACCAGCCAAAACCATTAATTGCTTCATACAACCCTCTCATGCAATTTCTGCTTATTTTCATCAACTTCTCCTTCTTCATAAGTTTGTATTTCTTCTTCTTTCTTTTATACTAAATGGATACATAATCCTAACATTTTCTCCATCACCTCAACGGACATTTTCTCCCCCATCAACTATACTCACACAAAAAACCTCCAATACCATTTTTTTCTTCTCCATCAACTCGAACTCACAAAATTCCAGACATACTCAAAGCTTAACGGGTCTTGCTCTTAATTTGATTACTTACCATTGGAGTGTTGGATTTCTACATGTTGGCTGCTGTTTTGAAGATGAATTCCATATGTGATTGGGCTACTCTCGGGAGAAATAATCGTAACATTGTTAGACATTTATAAAGCTTTCAAGTGGAACAATGGACTACTAATGATGCTTATGTCTCGAACCGTAACACCGGAGCTCTCATAGAATCTCAACGCCAGCAAGTCTTAGTAAGTAAGGGAAGACATGTAATTCGATAGATAATTCGTTAGGCAGGTTATTAGTACCCTAACCTGCCTAACAAGAAATCAGAATTGCTTAGAAAGAATTGCTTAGCAAGAAATCTATTTAAAGTACCCTAACCAAGAAATCTACCTTCCGCACCGTAGAAATTAGGCGCCATAAAGTGCAAATGTTCTGTTAGGCAGGTTATTAGTCCGTGGCACGCGGGCCTTGGAATAAATTAGTACATCTGCTTGCACGGGCGTTATTGAGTACAATTCTTGCACAAGTCAATATAATCCTGCAACATAACTGCAAGGGATTAAAGAAAGTGGAAGAAATTGCTTCGAAGCACAAGTACCACCAGTCAACTGCCGACTGAAAATCGACATTGACAGAGATGAACAGAAACTTCTAGAATTGGAATCCAATCTACAAGGTTATCAGTTATCAGTTATTATTGTTAAATTCATTCGAAATTAGAGTTTCAAAGCAGCATCAAATAAAACTAGTACTAACAGTAAACCAAAAAATTGTGGCCTCCTCTAATTTGTGGCCCCAACCAAGGATTGGTTTGCTTTAACATGAGGGTCGGCCCTGTCTTAAGCAATGGGACAGAATGATGAAACCTCATCCTAAGGAAATGGTAAGTGTGAATTTCCGAATATCATTGTAATTACAAGTAATTTCATATTATTTTCTTGTGAATCTACCAAAACAAAACACATCTTTTCTTGTAAATTATTACTTGTTGTGTTTGCATCAGAATATCTATGTTCGAGGAAGTTTGTAGTACTGTCATGGAAAACAAAAATTGTTGGGCTTTTTCTAGTTCAAGGATGATAATACTAGAGATGTTCCCTATCCTTAATTTAGAATATTTTCACATCGTTTTCTTGTGAATCTACCAAAACAAAACTTGATCTCGATCCAGGCTACACATGTTATCAACACAACACGCACATAAATCTTGTTCAGCATGAACACTGGCTACATTTACTCGTAGTCGAAGTCTGTAAGCTGAATCCGACCAATAAGAATGATATGGGATTTATCTGAACCTTATAGGGATTTATCTGAGGGACAAATTGTTGGGCTTTTGGTAGTTCAAGGATGGTATGCAAGAGAGAACCTCTATATAAGAATATTATGCAGACCACAAGAAATTATTATTATGTGGAGGTTATTCTTATATGGAGGTCTATCTTGAAACAATCAATAAAAAATTGTTATATATGTATCTAGGAGAAAACATAATTGCACACAACAAATATCACAATGTACGTAGGCAATACAAATATTAGTTAAATTTTGTTTAGTTTCACATGTATGATACGCAAGTTAAATATAGGAAGTTTGCTATGCAACACAATGTACCTAGACAATACCTAGGAAAACATTAATTTTGTTTAGTTTCACATGTGAATTTTTTTTAGTTTCACATGTATTAGTCAAATATACGAAGCTTGCTATGGAACACAATCCACACAAAATTCAACAATGATATGGAAAATTGACAAATAAAATCATATGATTAGAGATATTTGAATGAGTCGTACAAAAAAAAAAACACATCACACCCGTTTGAAAAGTAAGAGGATTTTCAAATTGGTTACAGTAATCTTTTCGTCTTAAACTTAAATGTACGATATGAATTATATCATCTATAAACTTAAATTTATCAGTTATTATTGTTAAATTCATTCGAAATTAGAGTTTCAAAGCAGCATCAAATAAAACTAGTACTAACAGTAAACCAAAAAATGTGGCCTCCTCTAATTTGTGGCCCCAAGCAAGGCTTGGTTGCATTAACATTAGGGTCGGCCCTGTCTCAAGCAATGTGACAGAATGATGAAACCTCATCCTAAGGAAATGGTAAGTGTGAATTTCTGAATATCATTGTAATTACAAGTAATTTCATATTGTTTTCTTGTGAATCTACCAAAACAAAACACATCTTTTCTTGTAAATTATTACTTGTTGTGTTGCATCGAATATCTATGTTCGAGGGAAGTTTGTAGTCTTGTCATGGAAAACAAAATTGTTGGGCTTTTTCTAGTTCAAGGATGATACTACTAGAGATGTTCCCTATCCTTATTTTTAGAATATTTTCATATCGTTCTCTTGTGAATCTACCAAAACAAAACTTGATCTTGATCCGGGCTACACATGTTATCAACACAACACGCACATAAATCCATTCAAAGATGAACACTAGCTATATAACTCATGTATGTTTATTATTGTCGGGTGATTCGCCGTTGGAGTCATTCTAGTGAAGAACGGTCCGTTCCTGGCAATAGGCACGGCGGTTCTGTTAGTCTGTGGACTCTTTATCTACCTCTACTGGGCAAGTATTAAGAGATCGTTCAGGAGATTCGTCATGAGATTTCAAACACCCATACTACTTCCTCCGTAATCTCAGGGAACCAACAATACGGTCCGTGTTCTATCTCCCTAGAAGATTACGAACACGGAGACATCATAAGTGTCATCCCCTCCCGCACTCATGTTTTCCATCAAAGGCATACTGAGATCCGAGATCCGGATACGAGAAAGAACACTAGATGTCCATACGTAAAAAGGAAAATCACACTTACGCCAATAACGCAAGCATGAATGACAATAGTAAAAGGTGAAAAGGGTACGTAAAAAAAGATAAGACGTATAAAGTTACGGTAAAAAAACAATACTCTATTTATCAATCATTATAGTTGGGTAAAGGAATGGAATATATGATTATGTTGCATTGAAAACTGCTAAGAGTAAATGATAATAGTTGTAAAAAAAAAAAGAAGATATATTTTATTATCAATGTAATTGGGAAAAAGAAACGGAAATAGTACTACTGCAATGTAATAGTAATTTCCAAATTTATGTTTGTTGTTTACTACAATGTAATAGTAAATTTCATGTTTGCTATAATAATAGTATTAATGTTATTAATGGAATATATGATTATGTTTCTTTGTATTATTAATGTCTAGAATACCCTGTTGTAAATTTTAGAAATTGTGATTATTGTAGGTACCATGAATATACTCGCCACGTGTCCGCACAAAATAGCACGAAGTAGATCGGAAAATCTTACCAAAAGATCTTTGTCCCATTCCTAAGAACAAACCGTCGAACCTCAATCGAATGTCAGAATTACTTTTAATATTATTGAATCCACGAAGTAACTAAAATATCTGAAACGAATATTTTCGAATACGAAAGAGTAATTCTCTATCAGCACGAATCAGAGATACCAAGAGCCAACTGGAGTACGAAGAATGACACCATTTACTAAATCCCGTGAACGGAGTGAGACGACTTGAGCGAAAAGATATCTCGCGAAGATAATAAATTGTTGGGAAAGAAAAGAGACAAACTGTCCCGACAAACTCCAAGTTATCAGCGAAAAAGAGGGAGAAATCCTTATGGAAAATGGTTTGGGCGAAGTACAAAGTAATACCGCAAAGAAAACGTGACGGGCGGCGAGATAAAATGATCTGTTACCCACTAGTTGATTTTCCTATAAATATATAGATACCTTTGGACATTTTAATGGATGTTGTTTTTTTAGGTATTGGAAGTAGTATTACATAGAGTAGGAGATTAGAGTTTTCTTGCATCCTCATGCTTGTATTTTTGCTACTCAAGTGTTTAGTTAATAAAATATTTCTTATCCAAATTATTCACAATGTCTTAGATCCTGGATTCGTCGTTCTTACCAAGTTTCGACTTAGAGTAGTCAACTCGCGGCCGGGTTTCGATCTCGAGCTGGTATGCATACATTATGCGAAATAGGGTTTGTTTAAGGTTTCGTAGAGTATTAGAAGGAATCTTACTGTAAATGGATGGATTCGTCGTTCTTACCAAGTTTCCGACTTAGAGTAGTCAACTCGAGGCCAAGTTTCGATCTCGGAGCCTAGTTTGCATAAAATATGCGAAATAGGGTTTTTTAAGGTTTCGTAGAATATTACGAAGGAATCTTACTTGTAATGGATGGATTCGTCGTTCTTACCAAGTTCCTGACTTAGAGTAGTCAACTTGCGGCTAGGTTTTGATCTCGGATCCTGGTTTGCATACATTATGCTGAAATAAGGTTTGTTTAAGGTTTCGTAGAATATTACGAAGGAATCTTACCTATAAATGGATGGATTTGTCGTTCTTACCAAGTTTGACTTAGAGTAGTCAACTCGAGGCCAAGTTTCGATCTCGAGTCTGGTTTTGCATAAAATATACAGAAATATGGTTTGTTTAAGGTTTCGTAGAATATTCCGAAGGAGTCTTACCTGTAATGGATGGATTCATCGTTCTTACCAAGTTTCTGATATAGAGTAGTCAACTCGCGGCCAGGTTTCGATCTCGGAGCCTGGTATGCATACAATATGAAGAAATAGGGTTGTTTAAGGTTTCGTAGAATATTCAAGGAATCTTACGTAAATGGATGGATTCATCGTTCTTACCAAGTTTATGACATATAGTAGTCCACCCCGTCTGTGTTTCGATCTCGGCGCCGGTATGCATCTGAGATGCAAAAATAGGGTTTGTTTAAGGTTTCGTAGAATATTTCCATAGAATCTTACCACTAAATGGTTGGATTCATCGTTTTTGTTAACTTTCATACTTCCCGGTTCATAGTTTGTTATACAAACTTGAAGTTTGAATCGATTAACTTTGAGATTCATATTCATTAACTTCGATGATGTATCATGCTAATTTTGAAGTCAGAACTCTCTCAAAGCTTCGTGGTTCATAGATTATATGCCATTATACCAAGTTTGAAGTTCGAATCGACATTGAGCTTCATATTTATCGATTTTGATGATGTATCATACTAAGTTTGAAGTCAGAACCCTCTCAGAGCTTCTTGGTTCATAGTTTGTATGTCGTTATACCACATTTGAAGTTTGAATCGACACTGAGCTTCATATTTATCAATTTCGATGATGTATCATGCTAAGTTTGAAGTCAGTATCCTCTCATAGCTTCGTGGTTCATAGATTGTATGCCATTATACCAAATTTGAAGTTCGAATCGACAGCGAGCTTCATAATTATCGATTTTGATGATGTATCATCCTATTTATGAAGTGAGAACCCTCTCAGAGTTTACTAGTGTGAACTAAAGCTACTTCATGACCTGTATGACTTGTCAAAATTACTTCATGACCCATGCGACTAGTCGAAATTCAAACCGGAAGCACAAAGATAAAGCATAAAAACACAAAGAGAAAGCACAAAGAAACCCACCAATTATCGAATTTATTTTTCATTTTCCCGATTCATTCTTATATATTTTTTGGATTTTTTTATATCAAAATGTCGATAACAATGTCCTAAATTTATTAATATTTTTTTTGGATTTTTTATCATGTCGAAGGTTGATAATTAAACCGAAAATATGAGTTCGTATTAACACAAAGAGAATGCACAAAGAAAACACAATTGCCTTGATCCGTATGACACTCTTAACTTAAATCTATACCGTCCAAATATTTTCATAATCCATGTGACCCCATCCTACCACATCTTATCCGTTCAAATTCATTTAAATAAAACGATTTTTTTTCTCTCTCACTTATCTTCATTCACTCAGTTTTGTCTCGTCTCTCATTTTCCCCTCCTTCAGGAAAAAAAAAACCCTAACTCAAGTTGTGCCTCCGTCAGAAAAAAAAACCATTACTCAATTCACTGATTTCCCAAATCCCTAATTCTCTTTTTGATTTCATATTGAATTCTCACAAACCCTAGCTTTAGTTCAAGTGGAAACCCTTAATTTCATCACTGATTTCTCTATTTTACTTCATCTTGAACTCATCCCCAAAACCCTAATTTCTATCATCGGATTTACATATTCTTCTGGTTCTGAATCAAATTACGTACTCGTATTAACACCACCTCTAACATACACACCTAGATCATTCCCTACCTCTCTTGATCTAAAAAGATCTCTATTTCATATTCCGACAATGTTTGTGCTGCTACTGATGGATAAAAGAAGGAAGAACTGATGCTCGAATTACACGGAAAGGAGATGGTTAGATGGTTAGATGGCGGCTGGCGATCTAGTTCGAGATTGAGGAGATATGGATGGAATTTAATCTGGGAATTACACAGAAAGGAGATGGTTAGATGCTGGTTCTACAAATGTAGGATTAAGCTGAGAAGAATCAGGATTTGAGTTCAATTTCTGTGATTGTTGTTTGTCTTCGATTTGAAGAAAAAGGGAAGAAATTGAGTTGTTGTTCAGTTGATGACAGAGATTTAAAAGATGAAGATGATGCTGCTAATAATTAGCTAGAGGTTGAATAGAGATTTGGATTTATGAAATCAACAAGAACAGGAAACAAATGGGTTAAGACGATGATTCTGCTGCAGTGTTCGATGGTGATGAAGCTTTGGTTATTCTCAGATTGAGATATGGAGTTGATTCTGTAGCTGTATGGAAGAATTTCCGATATGATTTTGTACATGTTCTGTGTATAAAGTTATCAGTGGCAGATTGAAGTTATCCTCACCAAGTTATGCTGAATTTATGGGGTTGTTGAATCTGACAAGGGTTAAGAGCTCATTGAGAAGATAAGATACAAATGGTTACTGGTGGTGCTTCAGTCTCATATGGTGTTGGTATAAAGTGGTGAAGCAGTTCAAGCCTAACAGATGCTAGTTCTAGTGAGCGTCCCTTTCTCCATAGGTCTATTACTTTGAATTTCAATTTTTGAGTGAATCTTTACATTACATTTGATTATGGGTATTGGGTTTTTGGGTTTACAGAACTTTGTAGGTTTAAAATCTTTTTTTTGGGCGTTCCTTGGGGTGTTTTATATTCCATTAATTGTCTTAGTTTGAAAGTGAACTAATGCCAACACCTTGGAGATCTGAAAGTGGTGTTTTTTGACTTGGTTGCAGAGATTTGATATTGTAAATGGTGTGGTCGAAGTCGACGGAGTTACAAAAGAGGTTGAGGCTGACAAAGAAGCAGATAAAGATATAGAAGGTATAAGATATACTAAATATTTGTTCAAGTTTTTCCATTTAGAAACAGTGTTTGGATTATCTTAAGTAGATTGTGTACTTGCAGTAGAGAAGGGTGTTCCCGATTTTTGGCTCAATGCTATGAAACAAATGAAGTTTTGGTGGAGGAGGTAAGTGATATGATTAGACACTTTCTCCTTGTTGGAATAAAATTCCAGAACTGTTTGTTTAATTTACTCTTTCTGGAATGTAGATCACGGAGCACGTCGACGAAGGTGATCTGAAGTATCTAAAAGACATCAAGTGGTGAAGGAAATGTACCTACATCTCCTTTTTTGTTACCTGAATCTTAAATTTAAGTGATGGTTCCGATCTGTATAACTAGAGAATACACCTGATATGTATCTTGTGTTTCATGTTAATCATGTGGATAGATGATTTAAAGCACCGTGTCTATTTAAAGCACGTTGCACTTTTCAGCACTCCTGTCTATTAAATACTATGCACATCCAAGCTATTTAAAGAAAATAGGTAAATTTGGTACCAACTTTGTGTCGGAAGATGACTATATGAATTATGGTTTTCCAAGCTATTTAGTTCATGATGCCTTGATTTCATGTTTTTAAGCTCGGGTAGCCACATTCCCACATGCATATGCTTACCTATTCTTTTCTTTTTCATCTATTAGAATAGTCTGAGACCATTTATGCACTTATACATGCTTTGGTTTTCAGCAATTGTGATTGCTTGTAGCGGTTATTAACTTGGATTCTATAATCATGCAAACTGATGTTTGATTTATGGATCATATAAACCCATTCTATGTCGCTAATATTATTTATGTGGCATAACTTGGTGAGGATAACTTCCATCTGCATCTGCTGAATTAGCTCTTAACCCTAGTTAAGAAGATGAGATGTTTCCGTGAGCTGATGGGGATCTGAATTGCAGAAGAAGCTGATGTGGTTAGACTGTATTTTGGTTAAGTGGTTTATATTTGCTTCTGGAGAAACTAAGGTGTTGTTGGTGAAATAAATTGGATGGTTTGCTGGGAAGTTAGTGAAGGCTACAGGAAGATGTTGTGGTATTAAGTATTGCAGCAGAGGCCAAATTAAAGTCCCAGTAATGAAGATATTGAGGCCATGAAATCGCTTATGGTGGTTGGTGTTGAGTGTGGGATTGAATGGAGCTGAGAATTACATTGTAGCTGCAGACTAAGTGCCTTGAGGCAGAGCTGAAGGAGATGGTTGTGCAAGAAGGGTTGAGAAAAGTGTGAGTTTGATGAGCTGAATGGGTGGATATGAGCTGCAACAAATGGATCTACTGCCCCATTTGTAGGGGGAGGCCAATATCTCCGTTTTACGATTTATATGATATCTTTTAGTCATGTTCTATCATTTTCTTTTCTTTAGTTTGCGCAACACACTTCCATATAAGGTGATTTGAAGTTAGCTAGGTAATGCAATTGGAGTGGCAGGATGAGTGTAAATGTGTTATACTGGAAGCTTAATGTGAATGTGAAATACTTTCAACAATTCAGTTTCAGCTAGTATAATTATTATTTTTCAAAAAAGTTTTATGCACACAACTTCTAATAAGAGTTGTGTTCCAAATTTCAACTACACAAACCAATGGTTATGAAAGAATGTCGTTATGACATAACTAGGTGTTGTCCAACATAGTTCTACAACTCTAACAAGTGTCGTGTAAATCTTATTCATGATAGTAATAAGAGTTGTTACATATTTCTACAATACACACCCTAGGTTGTCTAAGATAGTCCTTCAACTTATACAAGAGTTGTGTTACATATTTCTACGATACCCTACTTTTTTTCCAAGATATTCCTACAACACAAGCAAGGGTTGTGTTACGGTTCCAAAAAAAAAAAAAATCGAAAGAGAATCACAACTTTGGGAAAATATTGTCGAACCATGAATCACATCACCCTTTACAACTCTTAGTCAAGTATTGTAGAAAAGCTTGGACTTTCTACAATATCCCCACTACACAATGCATAAAATAGAGTTGTCGTAGGTGTACTACAACGCTAATACAGTGTCGTCAATGATGATTTTTCCCATAGTGTAAATTTACTGCTTTGACTCCAATTCTTAGTAGTGTGGTTTTTTCGGCAGATGAAGATGACGAGCTTGTTTGGGTTGGTGAGTCTTCAGGAGCTTTCTCGGTTAAGTCTGCCTATCAGCTAGATACCTTAACTACCAGCAATACTACTTTTCCTAGAAAGAAAATATGGTCTAATGCTTGGCCTCATAAAATTGGATTTTTCCTTTGGCAACTTGTTCTTGATAGTCTTCCTACCATGGACAATCTGCAACGTAGAACCAGCGCCTTGTCTGCCGTTGGAGGCTCTTCAGCAACGAACTTATGTTCTCTGTGCAATAATGTGTTGGAATCTGGCACTCACCTCTTCTGGAATTGTCGGTTTACTCGTCAAGTTTGGGCTTACTTTTTTGCTCAGGCAAATGTGCAGTTTCCTACTTATTCTTCTCTGTTAAATTTGTTTAAGAACTGGTCATCTGTGGCCACTCAAAATGATTGGAAGGAGATACGGAAGAGGTACCCTGCCAGCGTTTGTTGGAACATTTGGATCGAGAGAAATGCCCGCACATTTAATGGGAGAAGCGTACTGTGGAGGCTATCATTTCTGATTCTAAAATCAGCGTTTTTCATTGGGATGCTAAGAGTTTAACCTCTTCAAATATTTTGCATCATGATGTAATTTCTAATTGGAGAGGTCTGTTGTTTGACCCTCCCTAGTCTTCTTTGGGTTTTGGTTTTTCTTTTGTTGTGTTTCCTCTTTTCCCTGCTGCTTGGTGGCTTCTGCATTGCAGACTTTGTAAATTGCCTTTTTCTTAATATATTTCTATTTACCGAGCAAGAAAAAAATATACAACAAAATGTTGATCTAAACAATAACCAAATATTATCCTTCACCACAAATTAAAAAATTTGAGTTTTATGAAAATTGTACAACGTATCCAACTGGAAGACTGTGCATCCAGCAAAGGAATTGGGAGGTTTGGGCGTGTTATGTTTAAGAAGAATGTATCTTGCCATGCTGGCAAAATGGTGTTGGAAGTTTGGTCTTTGGAAAATCACACTTGTGGTATAGGATTATACAAGATAAATATGGGCCTTTTCCATCTTTCTGGACTCCTTCAGTTGTTGATGACGCGAATGGTATATCATGTTGGAAAGCTATTGCCAATTCAGCTGCTGTCATTGATGATCCTCTCAAGGACTGCTACCCTTTGCCTTTTAAGATTGTTCGTAATAAGAGAATTTCTGTGAGAGAGTGTGTGCATTTTGAAGATCAAGTTTGGAGCTGGAAACTTGATTTCAAACGGAGATTTAACGCTTCGGAGGTGGATCAATATGCTATGATGTTGCAAGCATTAGGTGATTATCCTCCTAGACTTAGTGATTAGTGAAGGTAGTGATAAAAGGACTTGGGGGCTGCAAGCATATGGGGTTTTTACTGTCAAATCTCTTTATGGTTCACTGAATCCAGAGGAAGGAGATGCGGACTTCCCGTCGAGTTTTTTTTTTGGAACCCAAAAATACCACCAAAGGTGAACTTTTTTGTTTGGTGTGTCGTTCATAACAAATTAAACACCATTGACAGAAAAGGAATTAGGGATATAACTCTTGCATTATGTGTGGTGGCCCAAAGGAAATAGGCTGGTACCCGACTAGCGTATCATCTATTACTCCTCCTGTTTGGCAATTTATTCCGGCAGCCGTGACTTGGGTAATCTGGAACGAAAGAAATAGGCGTATTTTGCTTTAAAATTAATGGGTTAGGCGACGAATCTTTAACCTTACACGTCCTGCAATCTCCACCTTAAAAATTCAAGTAGTCGTACAGTCATAGTTATAAGCAAATCCGTATACGGCAGTTGTTCGGATTATCGAGAATCATTTTATAATCGTCAGCTTTTGTGACTTAGAGCATCTCCAACGGTAATTTGGTGTACATCCCATGTGTACTAGTTTTTTTTATGAATGTGAGATAAAAATTCTCTAATTTAAGGATTGAAAAAAAACCAATCTCCAACCATAAAACATACTCCCTCCATCCCATTATAAAATTCTTTAGTCCCTATAAATAGTAAGCCTGCACATCGGCCGGTCGGCCCGATTTTTGGCCAAAACCGGCCACCGAGCCGACCATAGGCCGGTTTTGGAATTTGTAACCGCCACCGAGCCGACCACCCCTCGGCTCGGTTTTAAACCGCTCCCAGTCAGATCGGCCGGTCTCGGTTTTTCCGGCGGCTTTTACCGATTCTACACCACTGATGTTCTTTATACAGTATCAAATTGATACTATCAATTGATTCATTTCAAAGGAATAACAACAATTTGTTTTTCATAATAATCATACATGATGACCAACATTAATCGAGCAGCTGCTATCAACATCAACAAATTAAGCAAAAACAAATATAGGGTTTCAATTGAAAAAAAAATAGCAATTGCATGAGTTCAGATTTAGTGTTACAACTTACAAGCTTACAATTAAGATATACAGAAAGAGGGGAAAACTAATTGCACATAAAGAGATTAGCTTCTTTAACACAATTTAAGAAACCCAATTTTTGTAAGAACCCTAAAATTCAATTTAATCTTGAAATGAGACAAACCCTATGAAATATAGATCAATCTTTAACCTTTAAAGGTGGTGGTGCTGGTAATGGTGGTGTAGAAGGTGGTATTTCTGGTGGTGTAGGCTAGTGATGGTGGTATTGGCCAGTGACGGTGGTGTTGCAGGTACCACTACTGTAGAATCAAAAGGAGGAAGAAGAAGAAGTAATTAAGAAAAGGAAGAAGAAGTAACGAAGAAGATGCATGGTAACTGTGGTGTTGGTGGCTGCCTGTAGGGTTTCAGAAGAAGTGTTTCAAGAGGGAAGAAGAAGAAGAGGTCGAGACTGTGAGAATGAGAGTCTACGGGAGAGATATGACATTAGGGTAGGGAATATATATCTACAACAAACGGCTACGATTGCTTCGGTTGTAATTGGCTCGGCTCGGCCGGCTTCTTTACTCATACCGTGCACCGAGCCGAGGGATAGCCGGTTATGTATTTAGATACCGTCACCGGCCGTGGAGCAATCGGTACGGCGCGGTTTTGGAACGGTTCTGCCGGTTTCGGCACGGTATTTCGGCCCGGCCGGTTTCCTGTGCAGGCCTAATAAATAGTCCCTCGGTCAAATGGGGCCTTCCTTGACCGAGCTTATCAAATACCAAAACGAAAGACTATTTTTCATTTGGTATCTAGACAATGCACCACAGTGAGCTTTGATATTTAATAGTACAGTATTTAGCCGTTGTTACCTGGACTGACAATTGACCATCCAAAACTTTATCGGGCTTGAACAATATGCAGTTAAATAAACAAATTCTTAGTAATCCTCCTCGACTAAGATAGGAATCAGTTAACGGTGATATCCAAGAGAAATCGCAAGTCACAACTACGAGCAAACTACCAGGTCGAACAACAAAATACTTTTTTTTTGAAGAAACAGATCAAGCCGGGAAGCCCACCTAAGATCGGATGCCACGGGCTCTACCGGAAACGAAAATGAACTAAATTATTAAGGATTTATTAATAAATTGTACAACAAGACAGTTTGGCCGAGTGGTCTAAGGCGCCAGATTTAGGCTCTGGTCCGAAAGGGCGTGTGTTCAAATCCCACAGCTGTCAATATTTTTTTTTTTTTTTTTTTTTGCCGTCAAATTCTTGTTTCTTATTCCATGGAGCCACATAAACTTTCGTACTGTTTACTACACCTTGAGTAACTTTGTGAGACCCTCGATGTCACAATAAAGAAAGAGTAGCCTTCCTTGCCCAAGAGTTTTGATAATTTTATCCAAATAGTACCTAACAGTTATGATAATATCCTATAATCCATATTAGCTGATGATGTATTAATATCATAACGGTAACAACTCTGTTGACACTAACAGCCAATCAAAAAGGTTGAACTGAGTGACGTCAAATCTTATCAATATTTCTGATACAAAATATATAAGAAAACATTTTCAAATCTTATCCTTGTAAGTTCTTTTATCTAATAATCAAAAAGTAAAATATTGCATATACTAATACAGATAATTAGGATCCGATAAAAACATACATCTGCATGACTCTACAACCAACCAATTCAACGACTTTCATATCTGTATGACATCATCTCTGTCGTGGTAGTGGTCGTGGTTCTTCTGGATCTACTACTAGTGGTAGTGGTAGTTGTGGCGGTGGCTGAACGGAACATCCTTGAAGTTTGTGATCGAGGGTGTGAATGGGATCGTGATACTTGTAAGTTAATCTCAACTGCCTGAATCACAGGTTGTGTACTACTCCTAGATCCAGAACTAGAACTAGAAGAGACCCTTCTGCTTGGTTGCTGCGGTTGTTGTCCTTGTGTAGGAGCAATCTGACGATTATCAGGTCGTATGGTGCGTGAAGATTGTGATAGTCGTAGGTTCATCGCAAGAGTCTCAACTGACAGATTCGGAGATTGCGTACTCCTAGATCTAGAAGAGACCCTTGTGCTTGTTTGCTGCAGTTCTTGTCCTCGTGTAGGAACAATCTGATGATTGTTAGGTTGCACGGGGTGTGATACACAGTGGTTACCCCCAGACGTCTGCCTTGATGTTCGGGGTACATGGCCACCATCCCTTCTTGTTACTGGAGGAGGTTGTTCAGTGTTTCTCCTTGATCCATGACGCCTTTCAGGAGTATTATTAAGATCTGCAGTGGGAGTTCTCCTTGAAGACATGCTGTCAGTGCAAGGATAATAAGAAATGAAAATTTATGAAATGAAACTCTTTTTTTTTTTCTTGGTAAAGATAATTTTACGAGTAATTAATGAAATAAGAAATGAAACTGTGAAGTTTATCTATCTGTATGAACATGTTGTAAGAATATTTCTATAAATATAGAAATATCCTGTGGGCCCATGTAATAACTTTGGTTAATTAAGAATATTGCTAAATATTTCGGTTACCATTCTAGGGGATTAATTCCTATTATTTTGATGGACGGTCGAGATCTAAGGCTAATACTAAAACCCTAGGAACTTGGTCCTCTCTCTACCTATGAAAGGGAAACAATAACCATCACTATTGTATCCAAGGAATTAACAACTCATTACGGTTAAGGTCAAGAGAGAGAAACCATGACCTCCACAAGGTATTATCGATGCCTCAAAGATGATCGTCGTATGTTGGATTAGCGCTACCAGGTATTCCATATAAACTATTCTTGTGTATAATTATCGTGTGATTATCATGAAGTTCAACGATCCTAATTAACGATCTATAAAATTAAATCTTATAGTTGGCATCTAGAGCTTGTGTTTAGAACTCATGATCATCCGTTAATTTATAAATGTATTAAGGATCCATTGATTTTTGGTTTATGTAAACTATGTTGTTTTTCACATCTCAAGAATCATTACCGTCATGTTTCTTACACATCATGTCATCGTGTATACCATGAAAAATCTAAACTGAAGTTAAAGTCTCGGCTGCAAAAATTAGGGCTAAGTTTTGTTTCTGTCGCTGCAATAAACGTCTGATGCAAGTGGAGGACAAAACATAATGGGCTTGGTTAATGGACCTTGTTAATGGAGTCTTGGTTTTGGGCTCCAAGATAATGAACTCTCTTTAATAAGTTGATTTTCTATTTCCTTTAAAAGGATGAATGTAAAGATGGTCGGGATGCGATTGCTACATGAAAGATGTTCCTAGATCTGTATGCATTTATTGCCATGAGATAATTAATAGCCATAATGGATTAATGTTTCTTCCTCTTTCTTTTAAATCACAAATGTTGAGCAGTTAACCGGTCTTTGGAATTTTAGTCTTTTTCTTAATGGGCCGGGAGCCAGCTAACTGCTTAATAGCAAGTCAAACTTTTGTTAACTAATTGTAACATGAAAACGTGTTTTTTTTTTTTTTTTATTTCTGTACGATTTAATGCTTAATGCTTGGGTGTATCCGATTCTGATCGTGTCAAATTCAAATCCGATGTAGTTTGGGCGTTTTTGTGATCAAATTATCCTTTGACTATGAATGTTTACAGTTGACCATTATGTTGTTTGAAACTATGACTTTTACCGATATTTCCCAGTTTAAACTTAGTTTAGATCTTGTTCATTATAGAACTAGATAATATTTGAAATAAGTCTATTATCAAAAATCAATTTCTATAATAGTGTTTAGAAATTATGAAGTGATTTTGTTTATAGAAATATAAACCAACCAATATGCTTCCGCTTTATCGAAACAATAAAACGAATTTTTTAATCGAGTTTCATTATAAATTTTATGATCAAAACTATTTTTTGACACCATTAAATTTGTGTGTGCATTATGATATGGTTTGTGTGCTTGTGCGTTATGGTATAGTTTCTCTCACATTATTTTTTTTTTCTTTAAATTTTATGAGATTATACTTGAAATTATTATTGGACTCTCTAGTTATCACCACAGTGATACTAGAGTGTTATATCTCAGTATAATCATAATGTCATTATAAGCATGAATTTACAAACCGTAAAGTGTAGGTTTTGCAGTTATCGACATCATGTGATAATGACATTATTTTAGTTGATTGGATATCACCACAGTGATGTCAAATCACTTTTGGTCATGATCACAATTTTGTCAAATGCTTAAATATATTAGAACAGAATTTACCCATAGGAAATTGGAGTTCACATATTTAAGAAAACATTGACTGATATGATTGTTGATCATACATTATGGATATGAACTGATTTGAATCTTGAGGGTGTCTTGTGTCATCATGTTTCATTTTTCTCCCAATGTTGATGATAATTTCAATTGTACGTATAAAATTATCGTGCTTAAGATTCTTAGGTCATAATTCTTTAGTTATCACCACAGTGATACTAGAGTGTTTTATCTTAGCAATAATAATAATTTTATTGTAAGCACGAATACGCCAAGCCGTAAATGCAAGGTTTAGTAGTTATTATGGCATTATTTGAGTTGTTTGGTTATCACCACAGTGATGTCAAATAATTTTTCCAGTCATAATCGTTATCATGTCGTGTGCTTATAATATTGTTTTTCTTAAATGTATTAGAACAATAATTACCTACAGGTAATTTAAGTTCACATGTTTAAGATAACATTGAAGTGTACAATATTTGATCATACATTATGGTAATTAAATAATTGGCACATGATTTTACGTTATTTCTTAAAAGTGCATGAAAGAAAATTTACATAAATTAACTCATTATCGAGTTGAGTAATCTATCACGAATTTTTCATATTTTCATGAATATTTTTATTATGTTGTCCAAAACTTATTGCATCCTCAATGAAATTGAGGGTTTATTTTTGATAAATTTCTCCATATTTCTGAAAATGATATTCATTGACTATTTAACAGCTTTCATATTAATTCATCATATATCCTTCATTTATCATGATCTTTAAGTTTGTATCATATTTAAATGAGCGATGCATCAAAGAATTTTTCTTCAACGAAATTTCTTATTGAATTATATTTTTTGTAGACTTGCTTCATGCTCGATTTTGGTTTAAGAAAAGGTTCATTATGTTTGGATATTTTTCGATTATAGGGTGTTGATATTTTTTCACAATTTATGTATGGCATGCTTTTGAATAAATGTTTGTTATTGATGTTTTAGGGTTACTCATTATTGTTTATAAGCGACTAAATTTATGATCAGATCAAGGATGTCCATATCATTGAGTGGGACTGTGCAATATCACAAGAAACGTTAGTGTGATATTTGCAATTGTACATGTTTGTTGGATAATTTAGTTATCACCACAGTGATGCTATGCTCTTATCTGGTAAGTGTTGTATATTTTGAGTCCTCTTAGTTTGATTTAACGATTAGAACAATGATGCTCACAAGTAGTTTTTTCTTCACACGTTAAACAAGCATTAAGGTTATCTAAAAGTTTCATATACATGTGAAATAATAGCCACCCGCAGGTGACTACAATTCACATTATATTAGGTTGAACATATTTAGAATTATTGGAGTTTGTTAATACATTTTAGGACGTGAGTTGCCCACAGGTGATTCTAGTTGTAGTATTTGACAGACATAATGTTGAATTATGAGAATGTAAAATATCCACAGATATTTTTCATGTCTCACATTGTTCCTTGATAAGGTTTTACCCACAGGAGAATCTTATTGAAGGTATGTAACTATTGTAAGCTTAATTTCCATTTATCTCTATTATAAATTTCAGACTTTTGTTCTTATTATTTGTATATTATGATTATTCTGTAGACTTTTAATGGTCCATTTTTTGGTAGATAAAATTATTTATCACCTGATGATTTTTCGCGTTACTGTGTACATCTTTCAATTGCATTACGAATCTTAATACGTGGATGTTTTCTTGAACATTCATTATTGAAATTGAGAGGCAATTATAGATAAAGCGAAAATCATAAAGTCTGATAAAGGTGCTGAATATTGTGAAAGGTATGACAAAACAGGATAATATCCTAAATCTTTTACGTAGTATCTCCAAAATTTTGGATTTGTTGCTCAATACACAAGGCCAACTTATCCTTGGCATAATGGTGTATAACAAAAGGCAAAATCATACTTTTATGAAATGGTTAGAAGCGTGATGAGTTATGCATAATGACCACATATCAGTGAATGTATGTTCTTTCAACAACTGTGTAATTTAAATAGATTTCCGAGTAAAGCAGTTTCAAAGACACACTTTGGACTAGAATGTTTGGAAACCTATCTTAAATCACCTTTAAGTTATTGTTGTTCAGTTGGAGGTGAGGGCTTACATTTCAAAGAATGAAAATTGGATTTGGAAACTATTATTGGTTCATTGGTTTTCCTAAATGATCCAAATGGTATTCTTTAACGTTTTAACCGTAGTATGAGACTTATTGAAACCGAAAATATAAATTCGTTAATGATGGCATAATCAGTGGGAGTACGTGGATATATTTGTTCAAGAAATCATGATAATGATCCCTTTATTTAAGATTTCTACAGATATTGTGAATCTTCTCATCATCAGAATGTTAGATAATGAAAGACCACAAATTCATCGACCCAATACTCCATAATATAACTACGCAATAAAGAAATTTTTGATAACAACATGAACCAGCATTAAGAAGGTCTCAACAGAGATTGTAAGAAAGTTATTCATGTTGTTTCAATGATTTTCTTACAAGAATTTATTACATTTTGATATGGAATGGCAAAGACTCGGTTTTAGGTTCACAAATATTATGTGTAATAATTTTGATTAATGGATTGATGCTATGTGAGCAAAAATCATTGGTTGAAATTCAAGTCTCGGATATTGTTTAATTGCTCGAAAGACACAAATCGGTTGTATGAAAGTGGGTCTTTTCGACCTAATCTACGATTTGCAATAGCAATTTTAAACGGTATAAAGCAAGACTTATTTCCAAAGATTTTACTCTGAAATGACGCATTGATTATAAATAAGTTTTTCTCTCGTGTCAAAGAAAGACTTATTCAGAATTATCATAGTATTATTAGTAGCTCAGTATGACCTAAGAGTTGCATTAATTAAATGTGAAAATAGCCTTTATTAATGATAAATTTTAGTCTACGAATTTAAAAAAAAAAAAAAAAATCAAAGTATGAAATTTAAGCAGCCTCCCATAATGGTATATGAAATTCAACAAAACTATAAATGTTTCAAGTTTTAGATGAAATTATTAAAGGTTTATGCACATACCTCAAGATCAGTGGGAGAAATTCATACTCTTGGTCTTGTATGTTAAGACATACTACCTACGAGTAGTGATCTTGACTTTATGCATATCTCTATATTTTTTGAAATAAAGGATGTCAATGAAGCTTACCATGTGATAGTAATATCATATGGATTACTAAAGCTCTCATATAAGGCATATATCGAATATTCAAGGAATTTTGAGGTAATAACATATTTAACAGATTTTATTTCATGTTGGATATAAGATATAAATTTAATCTTCATTACGTCTTAATTCTGATATGAAACTTATAACAAGTTGTTAATATGTTAACTAATTTCCTAAAGAATCGAAGAACAAATTACAGGAAAGCTATCAAGAATTTTGAGATACTATTTTAACTTATGTCTTATAATTAGTTAGCAAACCCAACAAGAGTTGATTGGGTTTTCAGACTTCAATTTTTGTGGATGTATGGATTCTATAAAGGAAGAATCCATTAAGACTAGTCCCATAATTGAGTTTGAATATTTATGATCTGCGATACTTAGAGACTTAAGGTTTGTCTCTACATTGCCGAAATTTACTAGTCTTAGCTTCGCAACATTAAAGCACGATATGATACAAAAGGAACAAAACACATGAACCTTGAGTATATATGCGTGAATTAGGAAATTCAGAAACAATAGTTGTTTATTTACCGCTTAAGCACAATTGCATTCGAGGATGCACTTAATGAACAATTACCTTTTAAGACCTCTTAAGAAAAGATTCAAATCTTAAGTCCGTGGGAGTAATTGATTATTGAATTCAGCTAATTTATGTGCTTATTTTTGAAAACTAATTGAGCTCTTAATAATGTACTTCTGAATTTATTTCTGTATCCATATTTAGTATACACTTATGTGAATGGATGAATGTTAACAGAAATTGTCTTTATTTTGAAGACATAACTGGACCATTATGATATCCCCATTTAAGGCCTGATTAAGTAAGTTGCTTGTGTCGTGGTACATGGAAGGGAACATGTTGGTAACAGGACAATGTGCCACCGCCATGACTCACATATGTGATTTGCTTGGTTAAGGTATTACGTTTAACCATTAAATTTGTTTAGCAATTATGCGCACTTATGTTTTTCTATAATTAATCAGTTAAATAAGTTATCACATGGACCGGTGGGAGAATGTAAGAATATTTCTATAAATATAGAAATATCCTGTGGGCCCATGTAATAACTTTGGTTAATTAAGAATATTGCTAAATATTTTGTTACCATTCTAGGGGATTAATTCCTATTATCTCTTCTTTGATGGACGGTCGAGATCTAAGGCTAATACTAAAACCCTAGGAACTTGGTCCTCTCTCTACCTATGAAAGGGAAACAATAACCATCACTATTGTATCCAAGGAATTAACAACTCATTACGGTTAAGGTCAAGAGAGAGAAACCATGACCTCCACAAGGTATTATCGATGCCTCAAAGATGATCGTCGTATGTTGGATTAGCGCTACCAGGTATTCCATATAAACTATTCTTGTGTATAATTATCGTGTGATTATCATGAAGTTCAACGATCCTAATTAACGATCTATAAAATTAAATCTTATACATGTATATATAGGAACACGGTGAGAATAGTGACATGCGAAGTTGCAGTGATATTGCTGGGGTTTGGTTTTTCCACGAATTTGACCTACCAATTGCATTATTTACCGACCCAAACGAGAGCGATTGCAAGCTTATCTTCTAGAATATGTGGTATTGAGTAGATAAATATTAGAAAATTGAATCGTAGACTTGACTAACTATCAGATGGGGCGTCATCGAGTACGTAGTAGCGTTGAGAATCAAAGATGTAAGAGGTGATTAAGGGCCCGTTTCGCATTTCTGAGTGTAACGAGCTGATGTGCCAGTTAGTACCACATAGCACCATTCCCATACGCCCAACACAAATACAACACAACAAGAGCATTACTCGTGTGCTAGTTTATGTTCAAAATACATTTATTCTTTCATAGGGCAGTCAATCGACAATTTAATCACCGATATCTGTCGGGATCACATAAGTATGGACATGCCAAATGTAAAAGACGGATCCTCACATAAGTACGGACTAAATTTTCTGTACGGGAAATATCATTTTTTTTTTTTTTTCAAAAAAGAGGCTGAAACTCAAACATTAATATTCATATATCTATAGAATCCATAGATCACAGTAACACAAATGACTTTGGTATAATAGAATCCATAGATCCCACCAAAAGTCATGGTTTTCATCAAAGATACAGGTATACAAGTAACACAGGTAACCAAACTCGGTTTTCTTGGAGTTGAATCGGTCTGGATCGGTTTGAAACTTCGTCTGACTAGGTCTTGTGTATCTATTTGTTGCAGGTGTCTTCAGTGTTGCTAGTGTCTTAGGCGTCTTTGTTGCTGATGGAGGTGTTCTTGTTGCTGCTGATGTTGGAGTTCCATTGATGTAGTAGAAGAAGAACATATAAAAAAGAAACCCAACTGAAAATCTCTATAACCAGAAAAACCCTAAAATCAAAAACCAAATAGAAAGCAAAACTAATATCTAGATTAGGCTTGAACAAAGAATGGAGTAACTACTAATAAGGATTGATCTAAAATCAGACAGATCCAGATTCAAAAACCCTAACTAAATCTATGTTCCTAGGAAAAGATTGAAAGGAAAATAAAAGATTTAGACAATTAGAATCGAGATTTCCTGCTCAGATCTGCTCCTAAGGAACAAATCTGAGCAGATTAGTATCAGCCGGTGTTGGTTTCTCTGATGTTTTTGTTTCTCTGATGGTACGGGAAATATCATGTAACTGCTTTTGTTCGTCTTAATATTTTCAATTCGCATAAAAAAAATTGATTTCCCTTCCCAAAAAAAAAAAAGAGAAGATTTTTGGTCAAACAGATGGTCATGGTAAATATTGTTTAAAATAACCTCCCATGGAATTTGGCATAGGACTTGTTTTCTTTGAGTTTGAATTAGGTATCGATTTCAAGATTTTCAACGAAATTCTACATTCAACGAAATTTCAAAAAGGCTTGATTCTGTCGCTAAGATAAGCAAAGGATGAAGTGTCCCCACAACGGTCCCGAATTTCTAGAAAATCCCTAGGATACTACCTAAAAGATTTCAAAAAGGCATGATTCGGTCGCTAAGATAACAACATTGATAGACTCACCGACAAAGCCACCGAGAATAAATACCGTGAGGGATCGTGCGGTCACGGCAGCGCTTCTCTATACTGGGATTAGAAAGGGTTAAAGTGGGGGCCGTTCTTTATCTCAGGCGGGATATTCTATCGGGAGAAAGTTGCGAAGGTTGAAGTGTCACCACAACTCTTTCTGTCCCGAATGTCTAGAATATCCCTATGACACTCCCTAAAAAATCTCAGTCCTCCGTCCCCAAACCAAACAAACATTTCCGCCTCGAAGGATAGCTCATGTATTTTCCTAGCCCTAACACCGGCACGAATCTTCAACGAGGAAAAGTATCAAGCAGCAGTAGGATTCCAGAAGAGTTGGACTATGAAATCTTGTTAAGATTACCTGTCAAATCGATATTAACATGTAAGTCCGTTTGCAAATCTTGGTGTTCCCTAATTTCAAACCCTAGTTTTGCTAACGGAAAATGGGTCATTTGTCCAAAAAAATTTCAAACATGGTTCAAATGGACGAGTGAAAATTATTATGGGTGAAATGGACAAAAAAAATATAGAAAGGATGAAACTGGATTCATCCTGGCTTAAACTTAAAAAATAGCGAGATGAAACTGGATGCATCCTGATGTAAATTAAAAATAAGAAAAAGTATTTGAAAATGGGTAGGATGAAACTGGTTACATCCTGGCTATTTTTATATTTTTGTCCATTTAAACAGTATCAAAATCTAAATGTCTTTTTCACCCAGGAATTATTGATTTTGGTCTTTTTAACCAATTTTGTGTTTTGCTAAATACCACCTCCAACAACAAAAAAATGCCTCTACTAGTATGTTGCTTGGAGTTGTTTCCTATACGGAAAATGGGTCATTTGTACAAAAAATTTTAAAACATGGTTCAAATGGACGAGTAAAAATTATTATGGGTGAAATGGACACAAAAAAAATAGCAAGGATGAAACTGGATTCATCCTGGCTTAAACTTAAAAAATAGCGGGGATGAAACTGGATGCATCCGGATGTAAATGAAAAATAAGAAAAAGAATTTGAATATGGGTAGGATGGCGGTTACATCCACGGCTATTTTTATATTTTTGTCCATTTAAACAGTATCAAAATCTAAATGTCTTTTTCACCCAGGAATTATTGATGTTGGTCTTTTTAACCAATTTTGGTGACTTGAATGTTTCTTCTTATTCATGCTTCTCGGATGTTTTAACTGTGTGCCTGAGTAAGGATTCAGTATTTGAAGGTTCTATTAACAAGATTATACAAGTTAAACCCCTCTCTGATGGTTACTTGCACTCGATTCATCGTCGAATTCAGGTTCTCGTTTGAACTCCTTATACTGGATTAGTAACTACAAAGAAGCTTCATTCAAAGTACGTGAAATTGAAGAAACTTCTCCAAGTCAACATTGTGTTCCCAGCCAAGAGTATGAGATCCTACGAAAACCCCCTTGGTTTGTGGCTATGCGTTTGATGTGTGGATCCTTAGAGAGAAGAACAATTAAAAGAGACGCTACTGCTCAGTCCACTCCATGCTCAGCAACAACAATCACGGCAAAAGAGTTATCTGAAGGTTTCCAGATGATGTTAGTCGCAGGTGCACATCTCGGAAACAAAAATGTTGGTTCCCAGTTGGGAACATGTTCTGTTGTTGTTATTATTTCTGTTGAGAACCAACAACACATTGTTGTTCATTCTACTAGGCCATATAGGACTATTCGATTGAGCACCCAACCTAAATCAACTGAAATTATTAATGAAATATATGAGATTCCAAGAAAGCCTACTTGGCTTGTAATAGTGTTGTATAAAACCTTAAGGAGAAGAAAAATGAGTGGAGATGCTACTCATTCTACTTCATCCGTGACGACAGCAATCATGGGAATAATATTTTCTAAAGGGGAAGAAGATATACCGATGCTACTCGTTGCAGGTATGCATCTCGGAAACAAAATTTTTAATTCCCAGTTCGGAAGATGTTACGTTATGGTTATTGTTTCTAAGAAACAACTAGATGTTGTTCAGTCTACTAACAGACTGTGTGAGCAGAGGAAAGTTTTCGGATTTACTCACTATATTGGTGCTCAGATGCTAACGACAAGGCACACCCAGGATACAATCATTATTCAGATGCAGAAATCCTTCATTGGGTCACGTCTTCTCATCTTTGGCACCTCAAGGGTTGACTGTCAGACAATCAAGGAAGCTGTCCTTAGGGTCATTCTGATAGAAGAGACTGTTCAACTGCCTTGGAGACTACCATTCTCAAGACATTCCTTGATGACATACCTTCTACATATTGTTCTTTAACGACCTGAAAGTACAAATGTACATGCCCAGAATGAATCTGAAGTTGGAGTTATTATTGACAATGATGTTACGGAATCGCAATCGACATTGAACTTAACAGAATAATCTACACTAGATCCTGTTCTTAGGGTTCTTTGTGACTTGTTCCTTCTGAATGCTGGTTGGAAAACTCGAAATTTAGCTGAACGATGTTTGTCCTTTGACCCGGGTGGAACAATTACTGCTAGGTTGAAACATGTTGTCTTGTATTGTAGCAGAGATAGTTTCAAGATTTTAGTTGCAATTTTTACAGTCTCTAAAAGGTCTGTGAAAATTTTCATTTACTTGGTTGTGATGTATAATGAAGCTAAGTTAGCATTCTTCATATATTGGACGAAAACTGATCGTAGCCTATTAGAAGGGAGATCTAGGTTTGACGTCATATTTCTGCTTGTGCAAAAGGCTATTAGCCAGGTCAGATGAGAGTTGTGGAGATTATGCAGTATGTTGCTATATATAGTAAGGGAAAGCGTAAACCTACCCAGGAGCGGAATGGTGCAATCTCCAAGCAATCTTCTATACTTGCACAAACTCTTCAATCAGTTCCTACTCTAGAGGACAAGCTCCGGAAACAGCACTTGCAAACAAATAGTAAAAATAAAGAAAGAAATGTTCCAGCAGAAATTGAGGGTCTTCTAGAAAAGCTCAAGCAATCATCGTTGTCTACCAATGGTTTAGCATCTGAAATGACAGATTTTCCAAGTTTCACTAATGAAGTCATCAGCCCGTTTAAATAGAATGGAGTTTCAAGGTTGATGAAAATTGTTCGGCAAGTGCATTTAAATTTCATGGAAGGAGCTAGTACTATTTTGATTCAAAGTTTCAAGAGAAGTTGGTATACTGCCTCGTGAAACTACAATCAACATCAACTGTTGTCTCATCATTTTTACCAAGATTTGATATTATTCTCAACATGCATTGCAGGGTTAAATAGGAAGTCTTCTATAATATGGGCCAATGCAGTACATGCATTTAATTTGATTGTTCAAGCTGAAATACTATTCTTTCGTAAGAGATATGTTTTGTCTGTTCTTGAAGGAAGTTTTTGTGACTCATATAGATCCGAAGGAACGAGATATGGACAGAAAAAAAAAGAATGACCTGACACATCAAGTGCACGAGAGTAAAGACATAAGATGTGATCGAAGTAGGCATGATGATCTTCGTCCATCGCTTTCGACCATATGACCCCGGTGGTAACGGTGTTACTCTTCGTCTACCAAACTTGAGGTATTTGATAGATGATGATCTTAGTCGTCGTTTACTACCGTATGATCCTGGAAAAGATGGTTGTGCTATTATGATAAGCTCAAGCTATCTGATTCATGATGATCTTCGTCGACGTTTTCGACCCTACGATCCTGGCAAGAGCGTTTTGTCTTTCTATATTGAACTCGAGGTCGAGTTCTTTTCAAAAAGGAGGGCCTGATGTAGGACATCCTACTCACAAGTTTTCTATTTCCTATTATCGTTCTTCTTAGAACTTCCTATCATATTTCTTTATTTAGGATTTCCTTTCCTAGTTTTTAGTGTGTTTCCAAGTTTGGTTTGATTTCCTTTTCTAGTCCTAATTATATTTAGAATCCTTGAAGCCTATATAAGAAGGCATAGTAGAGATATACAATTCTACAACCAATATTATTATTTTATTAATATCAAACTTATATTTTATTTTTATCTTTATTTTCTTATCACTTTTGTGAATCTATTGATCTCACATTAGTTTTTATCTTTTATCGGATCTTTGATCCAAATCATACACTGCCGCTACGTCACAAGGTTGGTGGCAAAGGGCTACTCACAACAACCCGGTATTGACTACAATGAAACGTTTGCACCGGTTGCTCGTCTTAACCCCATTAGAGCCGTAATTGCTATGGCTTCCCAAAAAGGTTGGTCACTTTATCAAATTGATGTCAAATTGGCATTTTTGAATGGATAACTACATGAAGAGGTCTATGTAGAACAACCGAAAGGTTTTGTGGTGGAAGGAGAAGAATACAAAATATACAAGTTGAAGAAAGCTTTGTATGGTGTCAAGCAAGCACCAAGAGCTTGGTATAGTGAGACAGATGGATACTTCAAAAGGAAAAACTTCAACAAAAGCAAGAGTGAGCCTACACTATATGTGAAGACGAAAGGTACGTCTACTATCATTGTTGCCTTGTATGTTGATGATCTTATCTTTACGGGTAATGATGTTCATATGATTGAACAATTCAAGAGAGAAATGATGATGAAATATGAGATGAGTGACATGGGTTTGCTCAAGTACTTCCTTGGTATTGAAGTTCACCAAAGTGAAGATGGAGTGTTCATTTCTCAAAGAAAGTATGCCGAAAAGGTGTTGAAGAAATTTGGTATGCTTGTTTGTAACCCCACATCTACACCACTTGTAGTGAATGAGAAACTCAAGAAGGATGATGGAGGAAGAAAAGTTTATAAGACTTACTATAGAGATCTTATTGGAAAGTTGTTGTATCTCATAAATACAAGACCCGGCATAATGTTTGCTTCAAGTATGCTTTCTAAGTTCATGAGTTCACCTAGTCATCTACATCTTGGCGCGGCAAAGAGGTTGTTAAGGTATATACAAGGAAAAATGAATTTTGGAATCATGTATTCAAGAAATTTGGATGTCAAATTAGTTGGCTATTGTGATAGAGACTTGGGAGGGTGTATTGATGACATGAAGAGTACATCGGGTTATGTTTTTTCTCTTGGTTCGGGTATATTTACATGGGCATCGAAGAAACAAGAAATCGTAGCTCGATCCACGACGGAAGCGGAGTACATTTCGGCATCAATAGCTACACCTCATGTTGTATGGCTAAGAAGAATCATGAAAGACATTCAAGAGAAGAAAGAAGAAAGCACCGTAATTTTGTGTGACAACAAATCCACAATTGCTATGTCCAAAAATTCGGTTGAGCATTGTAGAGGAAGACACATTAAACTCAAGTACCATTTCATTCGAGAAGCGGTTGAAGATGGTGAGATAGAACTCAATTATTGCAAGACATAAGACCAATTGGCGGACATATTCACCAAGGCACTTCCCAAAGGTAAATTTGAAAATTTCTGTGAGCTACTAGGAGTTGGAGAACATCACATTAAGGAGGAGATTGTTAAGAGTTAATGTAATGTGTTAGAAGTGTGTGGGCTTCCAACTCAAAACCAATTGGCTATGAGTGGAGTGGCTCCACACCTTATATATTAAGATCTAGGCTAAGGAATTAGCTATGTGGGACTATTTTATAGTTTCTCCAACATGCACCCCCTCCACGTATAGGGCGGAGGAGATTAAGCCACTACAACGTGGACCTCTGTACGGGTGGACGGGAAGCCCTTTGGGTCTACTTCTCATTCCACTCTCATACGGGCCTAGCTCTGATACCATAATGTTCCACATGCATTTTAGAATGCAGGTTACTTTGGTCTTGTGAACAAGTCTTGTGTACAAGACATATTTATCATGCATTTATGAATGCATCTGTTTTAGTGCAGAATATGTATGGACAAAGAAGGTCCACATGTATCTCTTTCCTTGGGTCATATATTGACCAAGTTTAGAGAGAGAAAGTAAGAACTTTATGTTAATTAAATCAAAGAGATAGAGAGGAAATACTTTCCCATCTCCATTTCAAACAAAATCAATCCAAACTATCAAATATATTCAATCAAATTCCTAACACCCTTGTCATAGATTTTGGTACTTCTGAGAATTGCTATTAACGATCAAAACTATATGACCAATCAATCAAGTCTAGAAATACTTCTCTATCTTGTTTAACAATTAGTCATTCTAATCGGGGGGTTATATGTTGAATGCAGGCATAATTAAAGTAGTGTTTTTGTATTGATTTTTTTTTAATAGATCATACTATCTTAATCAAGACGAATAAGAAATTGCAGACAACCATATATACCAAGATTTTTTTTTGGAGAACCATAAACACAAATGGATGTGGAATATTTTGGAAGAAGAAGAGAAAGAATCTAAAGATGAAAGAAGAGTTGATTTTTCATGATGTTAAATTAAATTTGATCTCTATCTCATCATAGGAGATTTTTCAATTTCTGTTCTGAAAACACTAACGAAGAAGAAAAAAAGAAACATTCAATTTCCTTTCATGAAAACTCTAACGGAGAAACCCAAAAAAATGGAAAAAATGGAAAAAACTTGAGAAACCTTGGTATTTTCGCTTTAAGTGACGTGGTAAGGCCTCTTCCTATGCACATGCCAAAACATGGTATTTGGCATATATGCACCCACTATGGGTATGCCAAACTGCCAAAATCATATGCCAATATGTTTTTCCTGGCATATAGGCATACACGACAGAGTCTCCAGTGAGCAATAGAGTCTCGGTCGCTCGATGGTCAAAAAATCGTTCGATGGTCTTCCAATCGCCGGCCGACAGTATCAAGCTATCGCCGATACTATGATAATCGCTGACCAGATCATCATCTAATGGCTACAATTTCCCCCCTCTATAAATACCTGATTTCAAACTCATATCAACTCACACCAAAAATTCTAGATCTCTCTAGAATTTCTTAATTTCTCAATCTTTTTCAAATCTAAAACTATCACAACTCCTCTACAATTATATTTTTCTTTTAAAATGGATTCACAAGAACAAACTCAAGGCAAAGGTAAGAAGAACCGAGTCCGTGGTGCAAAATACACCATGATAGAAGATGAATGTATTTGTCGTAATTATGTTTTTTTTACCCAATATTGTATCGGTGGTGCACACCAACATGGTAACACCATGTGGGATAATATATTTCAAAAATATGAAGAACAAACCATGAACATCAATGGTCGTGATGCAAAAGGATTGTCATAACACTTCATTGTAATCAATCGAGAAGTAGCCGCTTATGTTGCATTGATAATGCAAGCCAAGAGAAAAGGAAAGGACAGTGGTCGACCGATGTTGATTTTGAAAGAGAGGTTCTTCTGATTGGCAACGAAAACATGGTAAACAGTTTGCTTTCGAAAGTTGTTATTATATTTTGAAGGGTTTGAACAAATATAAACCCCGATTACTTAGCAAATAATCAAATAGTACCTGAAAAGTCACCATATAATTCTTCTCCCTCAACACCAAATTCTTCACCATTTTTACAAGGTCCATCAAATTCTTCACCAGATACCCCTACAAGCTCAAATTCCAATATAGTTTTCAATAATTATGTTGATGGTAATAATAAGGGAAAACTTCCAGGGAGGAATCGAGCAAAACTAGCTAGAAAATTGGCTCAAAAAGGAGGGAGGGAGTTCCGTAGGATTTAACATGGCGGAGTTTATGGATTATCAAAAGACCATCGCGAAGGAAAGATCTATTCAAAGGAAAATTCAAAACCGCGAGAGTAAGAAAAGTCGTCTTTCTCAAGAAAAATTCCAGTTTGACTATGACAAGCATAACATTCTTCAAGCTAACACCTCAATTATGAACGCCCAACAAAAACATGTATGGAAAATCGAATTTGACAGGATTCAAGCACAGATTGAAAAGCAAGCTGGATTTACTAACAACCGTGATGAAGAAGAAGATGATGATGGAACTGATGATGAGTTTGATGAAATAATTCCTCTAAATGATTAATGTACTAGTTTAGTACTAGTTTAATATAGCAGTTTAAGTTTTAATGTTTTAGTTTAAGTTTTAGTTTGATATGTTGTTATGCATTCCAATTAATATTAGTTTGAAATGAAATGTTGAAGTTTATTAATTAGAAAAATAACAATACATAACATAACTTAAATCAAGCTAAAACATTAAGAAAAAATACATAAAATCACCTTCCATGCTCGCCCAAAGATTCAATCTCGGATCATCTCTTAACCGGTCATACAAATTACGGTTCGAATGCGGTTAGTCATTTGACCATAATTCCTTGCGGGGAGGCCTCTTTCGTGTCGAATCTCCTACCTAAAATCTTCATCATCATAGTTAATCCAATCCGAATCATGCCTGGTTTCCTGAATTACCATGTTATGAAGAATTATGCAAGTGAGCATAGTCTTGTGCATTTCACGAGGACTCAACCTACGATATAGGCCACAAATGATAGCGAACTTCCTCTTCAAAATTCCAAAAGCGTTCCACATCCTTCCTCAGTGCCATTTGGGCATCGTTAAAATATCGGTATGAACGGCCCAATGCACCAGCAGGAGGCTGACGGTAGCATTGAACCAAGGTGGACCATTTTGGGTAGATACCATCCGCAAGATAATAGCCACGAGTGTACTGATGGCCGTTGATCATGAAATGGACATATGGAGAAATTTCATACTTCAAATCTTCAAACAGGGGCGACTTGTGCAAAACATTAATATCATTTTGTGAACCCGGAAGACCAAACAATCGTAAGAAGCAAGAAGCTTCTAGGATAATCGTTGGTTTTGGATAATGACCTTTATATTGACCAGCCCAATAAACAGGCATCCATGCCATACCCAATTCATACAATCGAGACTACCTAGCATTCCTGGGAATCCCCTTTCCTCATTCTCCCTTAATATTTGTCTAACATCTTCGTCGGTTGGTTTTCGTAAATATGTTGGACCAAAATGATTAATCATTACTTCACTGAACAATCAAAGGTAACTATAAGAAGTTGTTTTACCCATACGAAGGTTCTCATCATTCGCATCCGCTGGAGTGCCATAACCTAGAATCCTTAAAGCCGAAACTTTTTGTTCGAGACTATGACCTCTAATATTCGGTGCATCAAATCGATAATTGAATTGAGGTTCCACTCACAAAGCTCTTCAATAATCTTTTCACCAGATGACGAGGCATGCGGAATCGACCTTGAAAATCTCGATCGTAGTACACACAATTGGGAAGAAAATAATCGTGCATGAGCTTCGATGGTAAAATTCCCTCCCTCGATACGTATATGTTCTTGATAATACTTCTTTGGGATCTGGAACTCTTGGTATTTGACCCGTATGTACAAGCATCAAAGTTTCGATTAGTTTCTCATCTTCAGCTTCCTCTTCGTCAATTTCTTGCAACCTCATACAATAACTTTCTTGTTGTAACCTGAACCTATTCATAATAATATCCCTTTCTTCATTGGATCTCGACATTGTAAATGAAGCTTAAAATTGAGAATAAAGGAGTAATATCTTTAGAAGCAGGTGTGAGTTTTCTGTCGAGGTAAAATGGTGTATATATAGGAACCATAGGGGGAACTAGCCGTTGCAGAATAACAACTTGGCGATAACCATTGTATCGCCAGCGTTATTATTTTTATCGAGTGGTATTGACAATATCGCCAGCGATAAAGACAATCGCTGGCGGTATTATCAATATCGCTCGCTAGGGATTCGATCGCTCAGCGGTTTCCCCATAGTGGCGCAAATGGTTTGCCATGCCACCTGGCATGCCAAACACCATTTTTTTGGCATGTGCATAAGAAGAGGCCAAAGGATAAAAAAAATTCTCTTTCTGCCACATCATAAAATGCTGTTACTCAAGTTGAAAAGATCAGGAGTAATTTTTTGACTTTTTTCTCATTAATACAACTTTAATCTTTTTCCTCAAAAAAAAAAAATATATCAGAAAAAATAACAGAGAAGCATTCCTTCACCTTTTAGTCAATGCAAACACACCTTAGTAGCCAGGAACGTCAACAGTCATCCCGTATCTCCATGAAATTCGCGATTTTGCGTTCCCAATTGAAATTCGCGTTAGGATCGCGCTCTTGGCATGAAAAAAACTCGCTCCCAACAAGTCAGAGTCGTGTGATTTCAAATTCCGACAAATTCTAACAAGAAACTTAATTCCCTCACCCAATTCCAACAAGTCAGAGTCGTGTGATTTCAAATTTCGACAAATTCTAACAAGAAACTTAATTCCCTCGTCCCATTCCAACACGAAACTTAATTCCCTCACCCAATTCCAACATGAAACTTAATTCACACCGATTTCCAACATTCAATTTCTTGTAATCAAGTAAGAAATTTGTCTTTTTTGTTATAAATTTTGACCTGGAAACTAAACAGACATGAAAGATCTATATAAGGATAATTTCATACCTCCATCAGCAAAAACAAATCCTGTATGTTCTATTTCCTTTCTTCTTCCATGGATACATCTTCAAACTCAGTAATCAATTTAGAAGAGGATGATGGTGACCAAGCTGAAGAATTAACCCCAACTCCTCTTTGGAAATACGTTCAAAAGATTGATAAGCCAACTGGAGATAAAGGAGGTGGTGGTGGACAGAAGTTCATATGCAATTTCGGGTGCAAAGTGGAACCATATGTTGGATCTTATTCGAGGGTGCGTCAACACTTGATTGGTATTTTACCTGGCGGCAAGTATCAAGGTATATCAATGTGTTCTAAAGTTTCAAAAGAAATGAGAGAGATTTTAAAAAAAGAAGAACTCGATGCAAGAAGCCTGTACGGTGATAGTGCTAAAGTAAAAAAGCCTGCCTTACCAAATTCTAGTACGACACAAAATCAACATTGAAGAAGCTATTGAAGTAATTGAGGCAAGGGAACGAGACACGGCATCTAATGATGAAGCAAATTACTTTACAACACCAACACCTGCTCTTATCCCTCCATCCTCCCCAACACCAACACCTCCACCTCCACCTCCAATTTCACAAGAGCAAGAAACATTAGCACAAATTAGAGTTCAGAGTGCTCGTAACAAACACAAGAGGCAAAAAAATTGGATGAATGAGATATATTCTCGATTTACATTTGCTTGTAACATAATTTACATTTTCTAAATATTTAAGGTTTATGTCTTATTTCTTGGTTAGAAAATTGGAAAATTAGTAATATAACTAAGATTTCTAAAAAATTGTAATTTACGTTCCCAACTCGTTCCCCGATTTTCATTTTTTGAAAATTTTACGATTCGCGTTCCCGTCCCCGTTCCCGCTCCCGTCCCCGTTCCCGCTCCTGGCTACTAAGAAACACACCTTTTGTACCCATAAACCCAATTTAAGATCCCTACTGAAATCATGCCAATCCACTAGTTATTTTTAAAATCTGAAGCTTAATGCATATAGACCCCTCTCCCAATGCTGCAACAGAAATAAACTTCAAAGAAAGAATTTCTTTAAAAGATGGCATACCAGCGTAGATTCCCTTTAACAAGTGACCCAGATTTATGCTTCTCGTAAGTAAAACTATAAGGTGTCCAACTTGTTTCCAATGAGTTCGATCTTAATTGTCAACGGTATAAGACTCTGTATTACTACCTCCAAGTTCTCTGTATTGGTTAGTGGTGCTCCTTATGGGTTCTTTCCAGCTAGAAGAGGGCTGAGGCAGGGGTGCCTGCTCTCTCCCTATCTGTCTGTGATGGTTATTGAATTGCTTAGCATTATTTTTCAAAGCCAAGGTCTCTGCTGGCACTTTTGGGTTCATCTCTTCTTTGCAGCCGATATTTTGGTATTTTTTAACGGTACTGGTGAAGCAGCTGAAGTTTTAAATGGCTGTATTACTCAAGTTAGTGATTGCGATGGCTTGAGATGAAAAAAGAATAAAGAGCTTTGTACTTTGATTCTGCCGATGAGTTCACTCAAGGGGAGATTGTGCAGATTCTTGATTATGCTCAAGATAAGTTTCCTGTTAGATATCTGGGAGTGCCACTTCTTGTCTTGTTAACTATCGGGAGTACTAGCTATTACTCAGTCCTGTGATACTTCAGGAGCCTTTACTTTGACCGAGCTGAAGCACCCAAAAATAGTTAATCACTAATGCACTTGATGGTTTGTAATAATAGTAAAATGTAGATTGACTAAAGGGTGACCAATTAAATTGAAGGAAAAACAAAATATCAGAAGTAAAATTCCAGACTCACTCAATCAGTGATCATATCCAATATCCTGGCATGTTCTCCTACTCGTCGCAATGAAACAAAGCTGTTGGAGTGTACCACAGCTTTGTCATAATTTTTCCAAGCCCACCGTTTAGCTGGGTCCTCCTTCGGCCGAGCCATTCCAACATCGCCAAGTTCAGTTGCAGTGGATGTTTCCAGGTCATAACCAACAATAGTGTTTTCTTCGCACCACAATAATATTTTGCCACTATTGAAGATTGCAAAAGGTCGATACACAATTCCCCAATTCATTGGTACAGTAAGTGTTTTCGTCCAAGAATAATGCTCTTGTTCTTCCACCTCGGATATACCAGCCACTCTATTCTTCTTATTAAGTACCCACACCTCTGAACAGCTTGAGAATGAAAGAATTACACACAATCGTCCTCCTAAGATCGCAAGATGGAACTCTCCCCATTCATTGGGTAGTACATTTTCTGGTGGATATTTGATGAAGCTGAACTCCTCGTCTAGTAAATCAAAGGATGCAATCAAGTGTTGCCCTGGGCTCACATCCCAGTGAAGAGCTCCATTTACATGGAGACCATGGCTGTTGTATAAATCGGTAGGAATTTCACGTTTATCCCTCCATTTATTTATCTGGTCACCAACTGTGTATACTTGCACCTCTCCTGTATGTATATGTTCATTTGAATCCAGCTTGTAGATGATTCTAACAACCTTGTACTTGTTAGTTGAAGGAACGTAACCAAATCCATAAAAGAGTAGACAGATTCGTGCATCCCTATACTCATTGTTATTCTCGAATAATCTTGGAAGCTCTACACATTCTCGAGTGATGGGATTACAGATATAGACACGGCCGCATATCTTTTCACTGATTTTTGTCGTTAAACAAACCAAACCATTGCACGAGCCAACCGTGGTTAGTGGAGTTTCAGAAGGAAGGCTGATACTGAATGTCCTTGTATGAGTGTAAGATCTGTCATTATTCTCATTGTATTCTACGTGATATAGAGATGGATGCTTATCTTTGACATTGCTATCACCAATGAAAACTAAACTCATCTTACCTGTAGCATTAGCTAGAAAACCATATTTTTCATCCTCATAAGGGTGGCCATTATCGAGCTGTTGATTTAAAAATCGGAGTTCACGATTAAAATATTGGAGATGAAAATATTGGAGGTGCGGATCAACAAAGTAACTGTAATTATGACCATCTTTAGTATTTTCATTGTTGTCCATCGGTGGGAGAAGATTTCTCCATGTTTTACACACTTGTCTACATTCTAAAATGGATTCAATAGTTAAACGAGAAAATATGCATAACATGATATCTCCGTGAAAATAATCATACCTCCATTGTCCACGACTACCTCCGTCGATATCTGATAGAATTGGAACGATGAAGAAAAGATTAGCATATCTTGTACGCAACTGTGACATTAAACCAAGAACTGTTGGCTTACATATTGTTTGCATCCACTGTCGACCGGCTGCAAGAAGAAGTTTTAAGTTCTCCATTGAAATAATTTCCTCCAAGGTAAAGCAAGGATGGTCTTTTTATATAGATATACGCAAATCTTGGAAAGCAAGCAAATTCCTTATTCGTAAGAATTTCCTCTTTTGTCGTCTGTTCTGTTCTGTTACCATATTTAACCTTATTCGTAAGAATTTCCTCTTTTGTCGTCTGTTATGTTAACATATTTAAACATGATTTACATATAGGTAGCGACAAAATACAACCTGCAATGAGTCCAATTTTGTGCACTCCTTGTACGGGTGTGCACAAAACATAACGATCCCATTGACTAACCTTAACCGTCTGTTAACTAATTAATTTTCTTTTTTTTCTTAGTTTTATATAAATCTTAAAATGTTAATAATAGTGTAAAAGATAGAAAAATAGAGAGAAGGAGAATTCTTATTAATGTTTGTAACGAAAAAGGGAGAATACAACCTCTATTTATATAGGCTGGACACAAGGGCATCCCGGTAATAAACGGGATTTACCCTAGATATTATTAACATAAATAAACGTTTATAACACTCCCCCTGATGACCACTGTGTCTAAGTCATAAAAATATATCAGAAAATCAAGAGAGAAAAAACCCCAAATGTGTGAGACTCGCAGTTGTTGGACACGCATATGTCGCCCTCATTAAAACCTTGACAAGTAAAAACCCAAAGTGGGACAAACCTTGACGAAGGAAAGAGTACAACAACATTTAAGTCCTAATGATGCTCCCCCGATGGATACTTCAAATGAAATCTTGGCCTACAAATCTTTAAGTCGACGCATTCCAATTTTGTGAACTAATTTCTTGAATGTAGAAGTTCGTAATGCCTTAGTGAAGAGGTCTCGCTAGATTGTGATTTGAACGCATTTTGTTGGATATCAATCACACCATCATTCTCAGTAGATCATGTGAGAAAAAGAACTTTGATCGATGTGGTTTATTCGATCACCTTTGATAAATCCTTCCTTTAGTTGTGCAATGCAAAAGGTTGTCTTCGTATAATATTGTTGGTGAATCTTTAGTTGAAGGAAGTCCACATGATTCTTGAATATGATGTACATCGACCTTAACCGTGACGCTCTCACGGCTTGCTTCATGGATCGCTATTAGTTCGAATGATTTGTAGATGTAGCTGAAAATTGTTTGCTTCACTGACCGCCAAGATATAGCTGTGTCTCCATAAGTAAACAAATACCCTGTTTGTGATCGTCCTTTGTGTGGATCTGAATGATAACCTGCATCTGGGTACCCAATTAGTTTTCACTTAGGTTCATAAGGGTAAAATAAACCTAAATCAATAGTTCCACTAAGATAACGTAATAAGTGCTTGATTCCATTCCAATGTCTTCGAGTTGGAGCAGAATTGTATCTAGCTAATGATTAACCGAAAAGCAATATCCGGCCTTGTGCAATTTGCAAGATACATAAGAGCACCAATTGCACTTAGATATGGCACTTCCGGACCAAGAAGTTCTTCACCATCTTCTTTAGGTCGAAATGGGTCTTTATTCACGTCAAGTGATCTCACAACCATAGGGGAACTCAAGTGGATGTGCTTTGTCCATATAAAATCGTTTTAAGACTTTTTCTGTATAAGTAGATTGATGGACAAATATCCCATTTGAGACATGCTCAGTTTGTAAACCAAGACAATACTTAGTTTTACCAAGATCTTTCATCTCAAATTCCTTCTTCAAGTAAGCAGCGGTTTCAGTGAGTTCTTTTAAAGTTCCGATAAGATTTAGATCATCAACGTATACCGCAATAATAGGAAACCTGTAACTGGATTTCTTAATGAAAACACATGGACAAATAGCATTATTGGTATATCCCTCTTTCAATAAATATTCACCGAGGCGATTATACCACATTCTTCCGATTGCTTTAGTCCATATAGAGCTCTTTGAAGTTTTATTGAGTATACACTACGATCTTTGGACTTGTCTGCCTTGTGCATACGAAATCCCTGAAGTTTCATATAAATGTCACTATCAAGTGACCCATAAAGATAAGATGTAAATACATCCATAAGACGCATTTCAAGCTTTTCCGAAGTCGCCAAACTAATAAGAAACCTGAATGTGATGGCATCTATCACTGGAGAATAAGTTTCTTGATAATCAATACCTGGTCTTTGTGAAAACCTTGTGCAAAGAGTCGAGCTTTATATCTCACAATTTCATTTTTCTCACATGTTTTGCATTTAATACCCATTTGTATCCGATTTTTACATTTTCGTGGAGTTACAACAACAGACCAAGGACTCCACATTTTACTAATGAGTTGTACTCGCTTGGATTGCAACCTCCCACTTAGGCCAATCTTTTCTACGACGACATTCTTCGATAGACTGTGGTTCAGGATCATCAATATTTTCAACGATATCCAAAGCAACTGTAAAAGAAAATTTACTATCAGTAATAATTGTATTCTTATCCCGGTTTTGTCTTGTACCAACATAGTTTATAGAGATCTCATTGTTTTGAGGTACATGTGCCTCTTCGGGTGCAACTTGTGTATCAGTATTTGATTGATCAATCAATGTTTCAGAGTGAATGGCTTTTTCCTAATGCCAACTACCGATCTATTTTTCCGCTGAACTAAATCCTTTGCACCAAGAGGTCTTCCACGCCTCAAGCGTATCGTGGACTGATTATCATGATGTCCTTCTGGGATACTTACTCTCGCAGAGTATTTGCAAGCAGTATATGTGATTTTGTTACCTTAATTCGTATCGCAAATGCATCGTGCATTTGGTTTGCAATATTTTGCAAATGTATGATTCTTTGAACCTCAATTTCACATTGTTTTGTACGAGGATCAAAGTGGGCTAATGATGGTGTATTCCATGAAATTTCACGGCGTTCCTCAAGCTTTGGCTTATCTCCCCCTAACGACGGGAAATTTGATTCATTAAATTGGAAATCAGCAAATCTTGCTTTAAAAACATCTCCTGTTTGAGGTTCTAAATTCCGAATGATAGATGGAGAGTCATAGCCAACATATATGCCGAGTCTACGTTGAGGACCCATTTTCGCTCTCTGTGGTGGAGCAATGGGAACATACACAACACAACCAAAAGTTCGAAGATGAGATATATTTGGTTGATGCCCATATACGAGTTGTACAGTGAGTATTTTTGATAGCTGGTTGGTCTTATACGGACCAATGTGCAAAGATGTAATATTGCATGACCCCATGTTGAAAATGGCAAGTTAGACCTTAAGATTAATGGTCGGGCAATCAATTTTAAGCGCTTAATAAATGATTCTGCTAAGCCATTTTGAGTGTGCACATGAGCGATAGAGTGTTCAACATCAATGCCAATTGACATGCAATAATCATTAAATGTTTTAGAGGTAAATTCACCAGCATTATCAAGACGAATGGTTTTAATAGGAAAATCTAGAAACCGAGCTCAGAATTTAATAATTTGTGCAAGAAGCCTTGCAAATGCAAACAAGACGAGTCGAAAGTAAGCAAACATGTGACCATCGTGTTGAAGCATCAATAAGAACCATAAAATAACGAAATGGTCCACACGAATGGGTGAATTGGTCCACATATATCACCTTGAATTCGTTGCAGAAAATTAGGTGATTTGATGCCAACTTTCATCAATGATGGCCTAATAATCAATTTTCCTTGATAACAAGCGATGGATGGACAATCATTAAATGATAAGACTTTTAGTCTATTTAGAGGATGTCCATATGAGTTTTCAATAACTCTACGCATCATAGTTGATCCCGGATGACCCAAACGGTCATGCTAAAGTTTAAAAACACCGGGATCAGAATTCTTAGAATAACTCACAAGATGTGATTCAATTAGGATAGTGTGATATAATCCAGAAGATAGAGATGGAAGCTTTTCTAGGACTTGTTTCTTACCTGAGACAATGGCAGTAATGCATAGATACTCTTTGTTAGCTTCGTTTGTTGTCTCAATATGATACCCATTAAGATTTTAATGTCTTTAAAACTCAACAAGTTGCGTTTGGATCTTGTTGAAAATAAGGCATCTTGGACATGGATTTTTGTACCATTAGGGATTATTATCGATGCTTTTCCATGTCCCTCAACAAGATTAAAAGTCCCTGAAATTGTAGTAACATTGGCCGTAGCTAACGTTAAATGAGAGAAAACCCTTTTGTTACGAAAAATTGTGTGCGTTGTTGCAATCATCAACAAGACATATATCTTCGTCACTTGTTTTCGCTTTCCATTAGCAATATCCATATCCCTTTAGAAAAATAAAGACAATAATATAAGTTATGGAGAATAAATACTAAGAAAATAATTTCATTACTAAAGAGAATTTCAATAACTAATACATTAAAATCAACTGCCTAAAAGAAAATAATTTCATTACTAAAAAATATGACAAAACATTGTCACTTATTCAAACCAAACTACTACTCAATCTACTAAAAAGAACTGATCATAAAACAAATAAACTCAGATATCCTTGAAAATGGAATCCGTGTCTTCAATCTCATTTCCATCATTCTTGAAGTCAGAAATATCAAGATGGGCAATATCCATTGGTATGTCGTATTGGGAAAAATTGGTTTCACCTTCTCTTTCCTTTCCCTTAATAGACGCCTGATAAAGATCAACAAGGTGCCTTGGAGTACGGCAAACATTTTCCCAAAGCTGCCCGGTGAACCACAACGGTGATGTACACTTTCATGGTGCTTTGAATGACTTTGTGAACTTTTGCCTTTTTGTTTTGGAAACACGTTCTTCTTCCCCTCCGATAATGGTAATTATTACCAGCCTTCTTCTTGAAGTTTGACTTTTAGGACCTAACGAACGTCCCCTGTTCTTTCCCACGGCTTCAAAGAAGATTGACACGAGTTTTCGTAGCGTTCATCTCTCGGAGCAACTATTGAACCCGCCGGGTGAATTTGATGGTTCTTGAGTAATAACTCATTATTCTCGCTTCGCCTACTAGAAGGCAAGAGATAAGCTCTGAATATTTCTTAAACTTCCTTTCACGATATTGCTGTTGAAGAAAAATGTTTGAAGCATGAAAGGTGGAGTAAGTCTTCTCCAAAAGATCAGCATCAATAATTTTTTCACCGCATAGTTTTAAACGAGAGACAATTTGAAAAAGTGCTGAATTGTATGCACTTACACTCTTGAAATCTTGGAGGCGCAGATGCATCCACTCATACCTTGCACGAGGTAAAATCACTGTCTTCTGATGATCAAAACGATCTTTCAAATTCGTCCACAAAGTGTACGGGTCTTTCACCGTAAGATATTGGGACTTCAAAGCCTCGTCAAGGTGATGACGAGAAAATTAAGGCTTTGTCGCGATCCTCGGGGATTCTTTGTTGTTCGAAAAATAGTGTTTCCCAAAGTCTTGGCACTAAGGTGCACTTCGCATCCAAAATCCATGACAAATAGTTCTTTCCAAGAATGTCAAGGGCCATGAAGTCCAGTGTTAGAGAGTTTGGACATTGTCTCGAGTATAAAATAATAAAAAAATATTAAACATGGCACAATAAATAATAAAATAAGATAAAATTATTGGTTAGACGGCATAGCCAGACATGACCAATAAATTTGTGAAGCACATATATAAGAAAATAATAATAATAATAATAATAATAATAATAAAAAGAAATTATTGGTTAGACGACATAGCCAGACATGACCAATAAATTTGTGAAGCACGTATATAAGAAAAAAAAAATAATAAAAAGAAATTATTGGTTAGACGGCATATAATAATAAAAAGAAATTACATGACCAATAAGTTTGTGAAGCACGTATATAAGAAAAAAATAATAATAAAAAGAAATTATTGGTTAGACTAAGACAGCCGTACATGACCAATAAATAATTGATATACATACAAATACTTGAGCAAAAGTGATAAACAAACTCACAGTTATGTGCAATAATACAAAAAAATAATTGTAAACAACTTTCGTATACATATACTATCCGCATTGTTAAAAAAACTTTATTACTGTCCTACTCCATTAGACTAGTCAATTGGAGTCTGTTTGACTTATATGGGAGTGAAAATTATAATTACATGATTTGTAATATATCTTCACGAATCCCAAAAAAATTTCATGTCTATGGAAGAAAACTAATTGAAAATAAAATAAAGAAAACTTGTTGTACTTTGTACGTTGAGAGCACAAACATATTACTATGATTAAGCCGACCATTTATTAAATTTAAAGAAACATAAACAAAAGATGCTATACAAATATTATCTATTGGTTTAGATAATATGCATAAACATTTTTTTTTTTATACGATTACCGATTTGATTACCGATCAATCAAAACCGATAAACGTAAGAATTTTTTTTTTCTTTTCAATACAAAAGAAAATAAAAATAAAAACTAGGGTTCTAAAAAATTACCGATTAGCTAGTAGAGCTTCGTTGTCGATTACGTAGTGTAAAAGATAGAAAAATAGAGAGAGAAGGAGAATTTTATTAATGTCTCAGAATCTAAAAAGGGAGAATACAACCTCTATTTATATAGGCTAGACACAAGGGCATCCCGGTAATAAACGGGATTTACCCTAGATATTATTAACATAAATAAACGTTTATAACAAATAAGATATTTATAATATCTAACTAGATAGTAACCCGTGCTTCGCACCGGGTGAATACCTTGTTTTTTGCCCGTGATCAGCCAGAAATGATTACATTTTAGTTCTCGGAAGATTGGAGTTTTGATTCATTTTACCCACACAATTGCTAGTGGAGGACATTAAGAATCCCTTTGTTGTCAACTAGTATAGAAGAATGTGTCATTTTGTATTATTTGTTAGCTTTAATAGCTAGTTTAGAAGTTTCGGCAAAAACATGAGTCACCATCTTTATTTCTTAATCGAGAACAATTTGAACTTATAAATCCTAAACCCAAAAGACTAAAAACGAACGCAGTCATCCAAACAAAACAAAAGGCGCCAATTACTAGAGGCAACATAAATTACTTGGGGCTCCACACGTTACTGCCATTTTTTCCACCTTTTACCTTTGAAACTGCACAAAGTGCAAAGAGAAATTGTTATTGTAGAAAGCAGTGGAAGGAGAAGTTAAGTTTTTCATAGGATTTCTCGTTACTCATGTCAGCATTCTCATTTCTGATATCTCCAGGTCTTGTCACCAAAAACCTTCACCGATTGACATTCTCTCTTTTTGTTGCTAATGAACCAAGAATGGAGAAAACAATTGTGATGAAATTTCAAATCCAATAAAGAAATTGCTGGTGGATTACCCAACTGCTTAAAATTCATATTGCTATTGCATTAGTGCAAAAAATTGATGCGACCTATTTCAATAAGTGTATAACCATTTGTACAGTTTCAATGTCCAGAATGACCATCTCTACAGTTCTTACTGGACCTAGCCAGCAGTAGTATAAGTTTGAAACTCTTATTTTTAAAACCATCCAATAAGAGTCAGACATTCTTGAACCAAGAGTTGAGGGAAGCCATTAATATATAGACTGTAGGCAAATGTTATCCAGCACAGAGCGAAATTCATATTGCTATTGCATTGGTGCAAAAAATTGATGTGACATATTTCAATTTGATCCATTCCTATATTAAAACAATAAACAGTTTCAATGTCCAGAATGACCGTATGTACAGTTAATGTTTAAGGGTAAAGAGGATTCAATAAATAATTTAACAGCAATATGAAAGGATTTGCAAAGTATGTCTCATTAGGGTAGAAAGAAAAATTAAACCGAAACTAAGCTGTCGGTGTTTTACATCTCTACAACACCACAAAACTTGACCTTCATTTCAGGTTCAAGTTAATCATACAGTAGTGTGAAAACTGGATTGAAACCATGATAATATATTAGTTAAATGATGAATGCTTTCTACCTCCCCATCTCGGAAAATGGTAAATCTAAAACAGGGGCTCAGTTACGGATTTGTATTCATTTCTCTTTATTTCTTCAAGTATATGGCTGGCCTAAATCTAAGAGAAACCTAGAGTTATATTTCTAAGGTTTACTTTCACCTTTTAGTGCCAAAATAAGACTAATTTAGAAGCAATATCAGTTGAAAACACCTAAATATTATATGTTAGGACTCTTAAATATGCCTTAATTACATGGTAATGGTAATTACTTCAAGTAACATAAAAACAACAAAATAGATATAAAGCTAGAAAATTTACCGACTTCCAGAAGAAACTTCTGCAGATGGAGATAAATTCATTTGCGCAGGTGATAGAGTACATGCACTGCGAGCTCATGCCCCTAAAAATTAAATAAGATGTAACAATGAATAATGTTGATAAACATATGCTCATGCAGGTGATAGAGAATGTAATGTTGTCACAATGAATAAGAAAACCTTAGGCCTTAACAACTGTTTAGTGATGTTATACATATCACTTAGGTGCAAATTTTTGTTCCCTAATATATGCTGTAGCGCCCCCTAAGCTAGCAGCTGACTAATCCAAGAGATTAGCTATAAAATGAGGCACTAACAATCTAAAACATCTATTTAAAACACTTAAGAAAGAAGTTCTAAACAAATATTAACCCGAATCTAAACCCTCTATGAAATAAATACAAGAACTCCTCTCAAGTGATACATATTTAATAGTCATTTGGGTTACAACACAAAGATAAACATAGCGGAAGCTAACCAACTAACGAAACCAACTCCTCGAAGCTTTTATCGCCACGTACGCATCTTGATCTGTTTCTGAAACTGAAATTGGAATTGAGCGAGCACATCATCCCGAAGGGTGTCTAGCAGAAATAACAATTAACTATCGGGATTACTACTGGGTCAGAATTGAGTGAGCACATCATCCCACGTACGCGTCTTTGAACTGTCAGTTTTTAAGTGTAAACCAAGACAATAACTATCACACAATTTATTTCCTCACCAAGTTGGTTCTCATGGTTGTGTTCGTTTCGGCCCTGGACAATTCCCGGACTTCATGAAGCGCTTTTAGATAAACCTAGCCTATCAAAGGTTCTCACGGAAGCGGCCACACTTCTCACTTCATATAGGTGATCTCATATTAAGAGTATCCTTCCATACACTATTTGGAATTTTCCAAATCTTAGGAATCATTAAAAGTATTGCTTATCCTAAACTACGCGACAGGCTGCACTGTTTCATCATAGGAATGGGTAAACATATCTAAAATTGCTTATCCTAAACCATGTAAGCATTGCTTATCCTAAACCACCATCAACAGTAGTAGATGTAATCAGACGAGATTACCTTTCGTTGGAAAAAAGTAGGTTGGACGGAATTGCATGGGCATCCATGGGAGTAAAAGTATTGGCTGGATGCGTAAGCGAGCAAACCGCCCATGATCACAAGTTTTGGGCGGATGGATCAAAAGGTGGCCATGACTACGAAGATTGACTGGCTTTGACCATAATCCTTGAGATGTTGAGTGTGCTGGCACGAGCCTTTGCGGGAAGGAGTGGCGTTGAAGCGGCTTTGGCTCTTGGAGAGGACTGATAGACGCATTTATGTGTCTAAATTGTCCTCAATGTTTCGTATTGTTAATACTGCGTTTCGTCCCGATTATGGTGTTTTGTGTATTTGTAGGTATTTTTGGAAATAAATATTGTTGGAAAATTCGGCTCGAAAAGTTGCTCGGAACACCCCTGAGGACATTTGATATTCGGACTCCACTTTGGATAAGGGGTAACCAAATTACTAAGGGGCACCCAATTGATATTCGCACCCCCATCTATTGGATAAGGGCTGACCTTCTTCATCGTTTGAAAATCCAGTTTTGGCGGGAAAACTTATTTTCTCACCTGCAGAATTTTGGTTCCAGAATTGAAGGCATTTTGGAGAGACTCAATGGCTGAGATTGCTTGGGATAAATTGTTAGAGCCTAACAGGGTTGGTATGGGTCGATTAGTGACCTAAATTTGGCTATATAACTCGCTAGGAGAAGACAGAGAGCTATGCACGAGAAGAGTCTTTCACGGGATTACAGCGTGATTTGACGTGTGTTGCCCGTGTTTGAAAGACTTGTGGAGCGTGATTGAGTTAAACATGGATAGTTTGGAGTGAATTGGATTGCAACAGACGCATGCTGCTACAAAAAATGGAAAAAATATCTCGAGAATATTTTTCATTCGCTGCCAAGTAATGGAAGAATTTTCGGGAGTAATGAAGAGATTTCGAGGCCCTGTATAGTATATAAAGAGTGCTGGGGTCGAGTAGAAGAGGTAGGGAGAGATTGGGAGAGTTGCAGAGCTTCAAAAGGTCGGGAAAATCGAGTTACAGGATATCTTTCTGCTGCTGCCATTGAAGAACACGAAGAACATCAACGCACAAGGAACCGTCGTTCTTCTACAGTGACAATGACACTTAGGCGTGGGTCGTAATACGGAGGCAGACTTAAAAGCAACAGTAACAGTCCTTTGTAACAGTGTATGCAACACTTATAACCGTTGCAAACACCCGATTTTCATCATATTCTCAATTTCATCATTTGTACACCTTCTTTGAGCAATAATAATGAATTTTGAGCGTGTTTCCAACATGATGAGCTAGACCCCATTACTGGGACGACGAAGGAAGAAGAATTTCATACATGGGTAATTTTAATTAATTCTTTTTATGACTTTTGCACTAATTAAAAATTGAATTATGATTTGATTAAATTAGTTATTATTTTATTAGATGGGTCATGCTTGCTTAATTGTTTGATGTCCCATGCTTACGATTTATAACTAATATTTTGAGAATCAACCTTGGAAAAAATAAGAGTCCATGTTTTTATTTGTTGAGCTATAATTGTTAAAAGAATTAATATTTGAACCTTTTGTTATGAGTTTGGCGGAATCTCAATCCCAAGAACTCTCTCCATCTTGTGACAATATTTGTATATATTTTTCTTTTATTTTAGTTTATTAAATCCTAAAATCAATTTCAACAAGTCCGAGTGAACGACAACCCTTCTTACTACAACATTATTGAGTCACATCAATTTTTGGCGCCGCCGACGCGGACTTGTGTATAGATTTGTTTTTTAGGTTTTGTTATTAATTTTTTTTTTTTCTTATTATTATTTTTGTTCTTTTTTACGCGTTTTGGTATTTTTGTTTGCTTTCAGATTTGGAGTGGAGCGAAAGAAAAAGAGAAAGTGATGAAAAAAAAGCAAAGCCAAAATAGGAAAGAAAAGAGAGATCCGAACGGAGTGAAGAAGAAAATTTTGTATATAGTGTATATTATTTTTATTTTTTTAGAAACTGTAATTAGGTAATTATTTTTGTAATTTTTATTTTTGGACTTTTTAATTTTTGGACTTTATTTTTGGACTATCGGACATTATTACCCTAAGGAAGGGTAATTTAAATATAAACTGCACAGGGAAGGATGGTGATTACGATATCACCTCGGCCCCTCGGGTTCGTACACGACATAGGAGTCGTGGCCCGAGTCGACCTCAACGGTTCATCCCCTCCGGAACGGAGGTAAGAATTCTAAACACCCGCGAATCCCCCGTCAAATGGGTTTCTTCGGATGATTTTGTATGCATATATGTTGAGGACCCAAATCGGATTTAATTTTCTAGTAAAGGGCAAGGCCTGGCCATATCAAGATAAGGAGTCGGATTTCATCACCGTTTCCTTCTTGCCCGCCTTAGGAACACGTAACCTACGCGAACCTAAGCCTTAAAATTTGGACTAGAACGAGACCGTTAGGGTAACGAGCTTAATAGGAAAGTCATTCGAAAAAATATTGGTTACTCTTTAAGCATACCGAAGTTCATGATGGTTTCGTGAGTTGAATGCGTGACTAGCGCCGCCTTGTAATGTGGTGAGGCCTTGGGTATCAAAGCTCCACGCAGCCTTCCCTCGCCTATTCAACTTACTTAAACTCCTGGGATTGATTCCAGAGGGGTTTGCTCGATTGTAACGAATTCCCTTTCGAAGGATTAGAAGCTGGTCTAGAAACAATCTAAGTGGAGCCATCATGCTTTTTGTTTGCTAGAAATCAGGAGGTTTGTTGTGGTCGAGTCAGCCTTGTTTGTGTTTGTGTAGAATTCCCTTGCGTTAGGATGTCAAACTGGTATTATAACAGCCAATACAATGATTATCCAATCGAACAATATGGACATTACTCGTTTTTATGACCATAGTGTTAATATTGGTTGGGAACGCCAATCTTTTGAAGGTTATGGGTCATACCATGGTGAGCCCAATTACTATCCACACGTGCATCGGGCCTTACGAGCAAAACGATCCTCCAATTTCTTTAGAAGAGTCTCTCAAGAGTTTCAATGAGTCAACACAAGTTTCACTTATTTATGAAAGAGACTTATAATATTCCGCCTGAGGAAAGAGTCCGTAGAGCAAGTCAACTAAGATATCTCTAGAAGAGTCCCTCAAGCAATTTACTAAGAGTACAAATAGGATTGTGGAAAAATTTGCTCAAGATAGTCTTAAATTCCAATATAGTGTTCCCAATACCACCCTTGAAAATAAGGACAAAGCTTATTTACATAATCAAGATGACGAGGATAAAATTGGTAACACAACTTGTCTAGATGAGGTTCAACCATTTTCATATTATTATAATGATGATTATGATGAGGATAGTGTTGATAGTGATCAGGAATTTGTTACTCCAATTGAGCTTAATGATGATAATATTTCTAGTTCAAATCCAAATAATTTTAATAATTATTCACCTATTCAAAAGGATGAGGATTTGACTAGAGATACCCGCTTTAGACGATGTAGTATTTCCTTTTGATTACGAAGCCAAGGATGGTTTAGAGGAACGAGTATATTTTGATTCTAGCGATTTAGAAACAATAGACTTAGAAAAAGAAAATGAACTCGTAGAGATGAGTGAGGACGACCGACTTAGAAGAATCAATTGACCATTTTCGTGAATCGATGACCTTGAAATTAGGGAAGTTGTGACTAGTCTTTCTCCGAGACACGTAAAACTCTAAGTTTGGGGTGATTATCATTCTCCATGTGCTTTAACTCTTAGAAAAGTCCCTAACTTGGGACTTGACATATGTGCCTCAACCATTTTAAAAGATTATCTTCATACACTTTTTCCCGAGCCTAGTTGTGTCCATAAAGATGTTCAGTTGTTAAGAACCCATCCTCCGGTTGATGTGGTTAACCTGTGCTATGATACCACGATTGATTTTGTTTTCCCACCAAATATTTTTCAACCAATTGTGGGAACGTATAAGTTTCGTATGTGTCAATTATTAAGTTTTGAGGCTAAACCTAATTACTCAGGAGATTAGGGTCGACAAATTTGTTTAAGGAAGACCACCAATCTTATTGTGGTCACTGTGTAAGTCAAAACCGATCGACTTAGAGGATCCTCAATTATTCAGGTTATTGTTATGTGCTTCTAAGTTCTTAACCGAGTATTTCCGCACTCTACAACCCGATCTTAAGAATCCTTCTTTTGAGGAAGTCCAACCCATGAAAACCGTTTTATCTAGACCCTTTTATAGAACTTGAACCCGAACCACAACTAGATATAGTTGTCTTAAACAAAAAAATATATAAGGGTGTGTTGGATATCTTCCTGGTCTCATTTGGTGTTTCCTCTTCTTGTGGTTAGCACTTTTGATCCAGATGACCCGTTGATTATTCCGATGCTGCTATATGATTCTTCGACGTGACTAATCCTTTCCAATGTCCTGGGTCAAGACTTTAAACTTAGCACTTCTTGGGAGGTAACCCATGCTCTTGCAACACGGTAATATTTTTCCTTAACTTTTTGTTTCAAATGGTAACAGTTTCTCCTTGTTCATGTTTTTAATTTCATCTTTAGAACATTGAGGAAAATGTTAGATTTAAGTTTGGGGGTATGGGAGAAACTTTTTAGTTGCAATAAATAAACTTCAGAGCCTAGAAATTTATGTTTATTAAGGATGGCACTAACCAATCTAAGTGGATGGAAGCATTTTGGTTGTAGGAGTTGAGGAACCAACTGATTAGATGGAAACATCTAAAGAGTCTATTCATAAAAGCACAGAGCTCTGTGTTAGAAAAAAACATGGTAGTTTCGCCATATCCTCGTGATGGAAACATCGAAAGAATCCCGATCACTTCTTTTATTTTTCTCTTTACCATTGCTAGGGTGAAATAGAGTGGACCGAGATACAAAAAAAAAAAAAAAAAAAAAAAAAAAAAGACCAGACCACTAGACCAACCGGAATAAATACAATAAAGTTGATCACTGGTACCCTTGTATATGCCAGCTGAGTTGACCTAGAGTTAGGATTATCGATCACTAGTACCCTTGTATATGCCAAAGTGTGTTGATATTTGTCCGGATAAAGATCTCACCATTAGGATAGGTTCACCTTAGTCAACATCATCCACATTTTTCTACATCTATCTTCTTAATCTTTCCATGTGATTGGTTGACTCAGGTTTATGATGTCCAAACTATCTGAGTAGAGCTCTGTGACTTATATATGAATTTTAGTATGCTTGAGTGCAAACTCGTGTATAGCAATTGGAATTTCGCATCGGGGTACTTCCTCCTGTAGTCAATAAGTATGCCAACCAAAGAGATTCTTTTGTGCCTACGTAGATAGTTAGGGTCTGGAGTAAAGGTTTTGTGGGTACACCTCTGGTAAACCCTCCGGAGACAACACTCCGCTACTAGGGCCACCTAGGGGTTCAAATGATTTTTATTTTCTAGAATAAATTTGCTCGAGGACTAGCAAATAATAAGTTTGGGGTATTTGATAGACGCATTTATGTGTCTAAATTGTCCTCAATGTTTCGTATTGTTAGTACTCGTTTTCGTCCTTATTATGGTGTTTTGTGTATTTGTAGGTATTTTTGGAAATAAATATTGTTGGAAAAATTCGCTCGAAAAGTTGCTCGGAACACCCCTGAGGGCATTTGATATTCGGACTCCCACTTTGGATAAGGGGTAACCCAATTACTAAGGGGCACCCAATTGATATTCGCACCCCCAATTTGTTGGATAAGGGATGACCTTCTTCATCGTTTGAAAATCCAGTTTTGGCAAGGAAAACTTATTTTCTCACTGCGCTAACTTTGGTTCGAGAATTGAAGGCATTTTGGAGAGACTCAATGGCCGAGATTGCTTGGGATAAATTGTTAGAGCCTTGGGGGGTTGGTATGGGTCGATTAGTGACCTAAATTTGGCTATATATAACTCGCTAGAGAAGACAGTAGAGCTATGCACGAGAAGAGTCTTTCACGGGATTACAACGTGATTTGACGTGTGTTGCCCGTGTTTGAAAGACTTGTGGAGCGTGATTGAGTTAAACATGGATAGTTTGGAGTGAATTGATTGCAAAGACGATGTCGTTATAAAAATGGAAAAATATCTCGAGAATATTTTTCATTCGCTGCCAAGTAATGGAAGAATTTTGGGAGTAATGAAGAGATTTCGAGGGCCCCGTATAGTATATAAAGAGGCTGGGGTCGAGTAGAAGAGGTAGGGAGAGATTGGGAGAGTTGTAGAGTTTGGAAGGTCGGGAAAATCGAGTTACGTGGATATCTTTCTGCCACCGCCATTGAAGAACACGAAGAACATCAACGCACAAGGAACCGTCGTTCTTCTACACAGAATAACGACACTTAGGCGAGGGTCGTAATACGGAGGCAGACTTAAAAGCAAATAAAATAACAGTCCTTTGTAACAGTGTTTGCAACACTTATAACCGTTGCAAACACCCGATTTTCATCATATTCTCAATTTCATCATTTGTACACCTCCTTTGAGCAATAATAATGAATTTTGAGCTTGTTTCCAACATGATGAGCTAGACCCCATTACTGGGACGACGGAGGAAGACGAATTTCATACATGGGTAATTTTAATTAATTCTTTTTATGACTTTTGCACTAATTAAAAATTGAATTATGATTTGATTAAATTAGTTATTATTTTATTAGATGGGTCATGCTTGCTTAAATGTTTGTGTTGATGGTGGTTTTTAGACAAGGGGTAAAATCGTAAAACCCCATGACCTAGTGTTACCCGCAACACATTAACTAAGAGCATTTAACTCAGGTGTAAATAATTAATAGGGGTATTTTTCAAAATACCAGATTAGGTTTTCAACACGTAACCCTAATTCCAAAATCAAGCCGCATACCGGCGCACCGCTTTAAAACAATGCCAAAACCAAGCCGCATAATTTTACCATGGCAACAATGCCAAACCAAGCCGCATATCACTGCGCACCATGGCAACAATGCCAAACTAAGCCGCATATCGCAAGCACCATGGCAACAATGCCAAACCAAGCCAGCCAGATGCGCACCATGGCAACAATGCCAAAACCAAGCCGCATAATCATGGCAACAATGCCAAACCAAGCCGCATACTGCGCGCCATGGCAACAATGCTAAACCAAGCCGCATATTGCGCACCATGGCAACAATGCCAAACCAAGCCGCACCCTGCGCACCATGGCAACAACGCCAAACCAAGCCGAGATATCGCTCACCATGGCAACAATGTTAAAACCAAGTCCGCATATCGCGCACCATGGCAACAATGCCAAACCAAGCCACACTATCGCGCACCATGGCAACAATGCCAAACCAAGCCGCACCCCGCGCACCATGGCAACAATGCCAAACCAAGCCGCATATCACGGCACCATGGCAATAATGCTAAACCAAGCCGCATATCGCGCACCATGGCAACAATGCCAAACCAAGCCGCACCCGAGCACCATGGCAACAATGCCAAACCAAGCCGCATACTACGCACCATGGCAATAATGCTAAAACCAAGCCGACTCGCGCGCACCATGGAAACAATGCCAAACCAAGCCGCACCCTCGCGCACCATGGCAACAATGCCAAACCAAGCCGCATATCGCGCACCATGGCAACAATGCCAAACCAAGCCACATATCGCGCACCATGGCAACAATGCTAAACCAAGCCGCATATCGCGCACCATGGCAACAATGCTAAACCAAGCCGCACCCTCGCGCACCATGGCAACAATGCTAAACCAAGCCGCACCCCGCGCACCATGGCAACAATGCAAAATTTCCAAGCCGCTATGCCTTTGGCCCACGCCAAATATAGCGCCCTAGGTTTGCAAGACTTGCAACTAGGTCAACATGGCTGCACGTGCCATTGGCACATAACAACACGTGTCGCAAGCCATATTTCCAAGCCGCTATGCCTTTGGCCCACGCCAAATATAGCGCCTAGGCTTGCAAGACTTGCAACTAGGCCAACATGGCTGCACGTGCCATTGGCACATGCCAACACATGTCGCAAGCCATATTTCCAAGCCGTTATGCCTTTGGCCCACGCCAAATATAACGCCCTAGGCTTGCAAGACTTGCAACTAGGTCAACATGGTTGCACGTGCCATTGGCACATGCCAACACGTGTCGCAAGTCATATTTCCAAGCCGCTATGCCTTTGGCCCACGCCAAATATAGCGCCCTAGGCTTGCAAGACTTGCAACTGGGTCAACATGGCTGCACGTGCCATTGGCACATGCCAACACGTGTCGCAAGCCATATTTCCAAGCCGCTATGCCTTTGGCCCACGCCAAATATAGCGCCCTAGGCTTGCAACTAGGTCAACATGGCCGTATGTGCCATTGGCACATGACAACACGTGCCGCAAGCCATATTTCCAAGTCGCTATGCCTTTGGCCCACGCCAAATATAGCGCCCTAGGCTTGCAAGACTTGCAACTAGGTCAACATGGCCATACGTGCCATTGGCACATGCCAACACGTACCGCAAGCCATATTTCCAAGCCGCTATGCCATTGGCACACGCCAAATATAGCGCCCTAGGCTTGCAAGACTTGAAACTAGGTCAACATGGCCGTACGTGCCATTGGCACATGCCAACACGTACCGCAAGCCATATTTCCAAGTCGCTATGCCATTGGCCCACGCCAAATGTAGCGCCCTAGGCTTGCAAGACTTGCAACTAGGTCAACATGGCCGTGACGTGCCATTGGCACATGCCAACACGCACGCAAGCCATGTTTCCAAGTCGCTATGCCATTGGCCCACGCCAAATATAGCGCCCTAGGCTTGCAAGACTTGCAACTAGGTCAACATGGTCGACGTGCCATTGGCACATGCCAACACGTATCGCAAGCCATGTTTCCAAGCCGCTTATGCCATTGGCCCACGCCAAATATAGCGCCCTAGGCTCGCAAGGCTTGCAACTAGGTCAACATGGCAGACGTGCCATTGGCACATGCCAACATGCTCGCTGGTAGCCTAACTTGCAAACCGTGCAACCTACCACCAAGGCATTCCGCACATGCCGTTGGCACATGCCAAACACACACGCTGGTAGCCTAACTTGCAAACCGTGCAACCTACCACCAAGGAATTCCACACACGCCATTGGCACATGCCACACACGCCACTAGTAACTCTGGCATTGCCACTTGCGCTCGAGGTGCAGCTCGCAACAAAGGCATTCCGCACATGCCATTGGCGCATGCCACATGCGCCCCTAGCAAGCACCACTTGCACTCAAGATGCAACCAACACTCGAGACATCAACACAAACCGGGGGATGCTTTCTAGGGTTTTGGTTTGGCGGTCACAAGATGCGCCGTACACTACGCTCACATTAAGAAAGCGTGAAAAGGAATAAAGCGGTCAAATAAAAGAGGAAATAATGGTGAAAAACGTTTTCACCCATTAACACCATGCGGTTACCACCTCCTCCTATTATTTCACCCTTTACTCTCTTTCCTTCATGAGGCCAGGTACGTTTGAATCTCGACTTGTATAAATAGGTCTTACATATTTCCACCGCACAACAAGTCTCGGCCAGAGAAAAATATTACACTCTCGTAGAAGGCAACTTTGCAAGCTCTCCCAAAAAAAAAGCTTTCATCTCTGCAAGCTTCCTAAGCCTTCACTTTTCGATACAAGTCGAGATACTACTCTCCTCAACACCTTTCTTTGCTTCCTCCCCAAATCAACCCTTCTCCTCCACTTTGTGACCGAAGCAAGTCCGGGAACTGTAATTTCTTGGTTTAGGCCGGACTTGTACAGATTGATCTCTCGAATCTATAAAGTGCTCACGTGCAAGACATTTGTTTAGGGTTTGAACCAGCTTTCTCACTCACCTACCGAATTTACCGAAATCTGTAAAACGATTTTTACCCATAAACAATTGGCGACCACAAATGAGGATCGATCATCTGCTACAATATCGACTGTCGATCTCGCTTTTTGACCTAAATGTCAAGATGGTAGGGAAGGCGACTCAATCCGACTCAACTACTGACGACCCGATTAATAGTTGTAAAAGCTACACAAGAAAACCTGGGACTCCCCAAGATGCTAACAGCGATTGGGGACTTGTGGGTGATGCTACCAAAGAAAGCCGCCAAAGAAAAACCGCCTTTTACATGGAGAGGAGCGTGTTCGCAAAACCTATGAAGTGAGTAAATTCAGATCGGGCAAGATATACAATCTATTTTTAGGTTCTTAGTAAAACCGTCATACTACCGAGTCTTGTGCCTATTGCTAGCACACACTTTCATAAAAGCAATATTCTTTTCCCAAAACATAATCGTAGTCATATTACCAAAACCATTCATCCTGTAAAATAATCCAACACCCTAAAAGCTACCAGCTTGTCTATCAAAGGTCAAGTTTTGAACCGCATATCCAATATGTCTTTCAAAAAAAAAGAACCTAAATGAAAGTTTAACACAGAAACGTTCAAGGAAAATCATCCAACAAGTCCGCTTCTTCTTGGAGAAAGTCAACTTTGCGTCTTCAAGAGCCGCTCTCTTCATAGTCAACATCTTGGAAAGATTTTCGAGTTCCATCTCCGCGTCGGGCGATCTCCTCGCGGAAAGGCTTTCGATTGTTGCATCTTTCAACTTTTGATCTCAAAGAAGGCCTTCGACAAACCACGAAGTGTTGAACTCTTTTTCTACGCAAACGCCGCGATGGTGCTCCTAGTCGGCAATAACGTCTTCGTAAAACTGTGTGACCGGGCCACACCACGCATATCCTCGATGGAAGATAAAGCCTTCTTCCACACGCTTAACCAACGCAAATCGACTAGTGACTTTCTTGGTTGTAGCCATATGTCCGTGCTTCTCCCAGATTCGTGTACAACGCCTCATGCTTAGCCTAAGACGCTTAAAGCCGCCAACCAAAGACATGACCCGGATAAGGAACCAAGTACTGGGATCAAAATGGCGCCCGCAAGTGGCCTCACGACTCGCAAAGGGTCTTCTTCCATGTCTACGGCAACAACCATCGAGAATCATCCACCGCTTGAACCACGTCCCGCGCCCGACAATTGGCTAACTCCCATCTCCAAGTCACCGCGGTGGTCACCAAGGGCAAGTTTTCGTGTGACTCCACCCTTTTAATCGTCCTCCGAACCGGATTCCTCCCAAAGCAAACTTGAGTTAGACATTTTTTCAAAAGAAGAAACAGTAAGAAGAAGGAAGAAAAGAAACGCGAAACTCACCGAACCACTTCCCCGAAGAAGAACCCTGTCGCTGAGGAATCACTCTCACTTGTTGAACTTTCCTCTTCTCCGACTCATCACCGCTATGAGTAGGCTCTGCCGCCGGAATTCCTTGAAGAAACTGCCGTCTCTCGGCAACGTGCAAGGGCAGCGAAAGCATTAACACTACCGAAGCCCCAAGGAAACAAGACACATGTTCTCACCGAAATTCACGTGTTTTGAGACAAACCAATGAAGAAGCGACACATACAGTTATTGGAAGAAATCGAAAGACACAAAAGCCGTGGGAAGATCTTGTGAAACCGTCCTAGGAACCCGCCAAAGACGATTCTTCGTTCTCCGTTCTTTGGCCTGGGACTTTCCGAATTGCTAGGCAACTTTCGCTGGGATCTCTCAACATTGGATACTCCTTCGAATCGGGCTGGGAAGGTTTGCAACGAACGTTTTCCACCACGTTATTCACAAAATCTCGGATCATAACAAACTCGTCGCACCAAAACTCATTATAGCCGAAGGTCGTCGAAGTTACTCTTCCCATTTGAAAGAAGGAAAGACGGATACCCGGTTTAAGGGCACTAGCATCAAGGGCGACACGCAATGAATCCTTACGGATCACCGGCCGGTAAACAAGAGGCACCCCTTGATCAAAACCCATATGACGAAGCAAAGACGGGCCAATATTGTAAGCGCTATCCTGGAAAGACCCCACGAAGAAAGACGGCATATAACCTGGCAAGGCCTTTGAATGAACAGTTTTCACCAATGCTCAAATCGTCATCAAGACAAAGACATGAGCGAGCAAGCAAAAGTGTCAATTTGAGTCACCGACCTATGGATCGCCCCCATGGACGAAAATTGATTTCATGCAACTTATCAAGAAAACTAACCAAGCTCACGCCAACTCTTGGACGCCTGTTCACCCATCGAAGAATTCGAGAACCCCCCCAACTCACGGGAAGCGAAGGCAGCGGTTTCGGACCATTCGAAACTTGCATGTTCGCAACTAGGTGATCCAGATGCATATACAGGGAACCAAGGAACAGCTTGCCAATGGGAAGAACTTCACCCTTTGCCAACTTCACAACAATCGCTAACAACTCCGGTCTTATTCCTTTCTTGCCATAACCTTCATCAAAATGTCTCTCGACAACCAGAGAGCCAAAAATGCTGCGACATGAAGATCACCGCTTTTTTTCGTGCTCCAACTCATCCTGGAAACCATTGAGATATCGACCAACCGTAAGGGCACCTTTCATCCTCTTTAAGGCGAATCCTTCGACTTCGCAATGGAGTCTTTCCGAGCAAAATTCCCAACTTAGAGGCCTGTGTCATCCCGCATCTTCACCTCACTTTCAGATAATTGGATTTTAAGATTCCCGCCACAGGAAGATTCAAAGAAGAGAGCCACACTCTCCAAGGAGAAAGTTATCTCGCCCATCTACATATGATTGTATGGGTGTCCGAACACCATCCGGGAGATGAAAGCAACCAAGCCCGGGATATCCTTCCTAACTGGAGATTTATGAAGTCTTGACAGCATCAATGACCTGCGCTTGAGTCAAGTTGGTATTTATATGCTCCTTGCTCACCATGAACTCAACCCATCTATCAAAAGAACGCAATGGTCTTTGACACATCCTGAAGTCAATGTTGGAAGAAGAATTACCCCTTCATGAAGACAGAACCGAATGGTGCTCTCTGGGCGAACCGAACGTGTCTTCCTTTCATCCTCGCCACCGGTTAGCAAAATTGGCACGAAACCTGGGTGATTCTTCCGGGCAGGGGCGAGGGATCTAGTGAAGAATTCATCATCTGTGTTCGGTTTGGAATTATGAGCATCCTTCGACGAAGTGAAATGTGGTTCAGGTAACATCTTATCGAATTCCTTCATAACAATTTGGTAATAAGATATCCGCACAAAAACAAACGGAGAAAGACGGTTATCTCCCCGACACATAATCGTACTCCAACAAAAAAAAAAAAGAAAGGGGAAGGAGGACGTATTTTATTCGGGTTCAAGACTATATACACAGTATTTTATTCGGGTTCAAGACTATACACACAGTATTTTATTCGGGTTCAAGACTATATACGCAGTATTTTTCTTCGGGTTCGAGACTATATACGCGGCATTCTATACGGGTACAAGTGTGTCTACAGTATCCTTCTTCGGGTTCAAAAATATATATGGAGCATTTTTCTATTGGTTCAAAAATCACGTGGTACTTCTTTCAAGAAGCAAAAATCATATATATAATATTTTCCTGCGGGTTCAAGTCATATGAAGCGTATACACAGTATTCTTCTCGAGATCCATACAGAGTTCTCTACGGGTTCGAAATACACATGCAAAGTGTTTCGTACGGGCTCAAATACGCCCTACAGTGATCGTTCTTCGGGTTCGTAACTATATACGAGCGTCCTCTACGGGTTCAAAATACACACGCAAGATTTTCATCAGTGGTTCAAATATTTCTTTCAGACCGAAAATTCATATATGCAATATTTCCTACGGGTTCAAACAATATATGCAGTATTCCCTTGGTTGCATACATACAATATTTTCTACAAGAGGCACGCCAAGGAATCATATGCAAGGATTGTGGAAGCGCCTACTCTTAAGGTTTACACCTACGTGAAAAGGAAAAAAAAAAAGAGAGAGAAAAGTACTCGAAGAAATACCTGGTTTCTCTTTGCCGCTAGTATGAAAAGAGGAAAGAATAAAGCACAGGATGGGGAGAAAGGGGATATATATATATATAGGCGTGAAAGACTTTGAAATAGGGAAGGATTTCCCTTTTACCAAAATCACGCGTATAAGAAACGGGCCCACAAAGGGTGCGACTTCCCAATGCCGCCCAAGTCACGCCTGCAAGCACAGTTTCCAAGTTACACCGGCCCCACCAATTGCGCCGACCTCCCAATGGCCGCCCAAGTCACGCCTGCAAGCACGCACGGTTTCTACACTTTGCGCCGGCCCCACCAGCTAGCACACTCAGTTTCCCCATTCACGCCAACCTCCCAATGTCGCCCAAGCTGCACCGGCCCCACCAATTGCGCCAACCTGCAAGCACACACGGCTTCTACACTTTGCGCCGGTCCCACCAGCTAGCACACTCAGTTTCCCAACTCACTCCAACTTCCCAACATCGCCCAAGCTGCACCGGGCCCACCAATTGTGCCAGCCTCCCGATTTGTGCAAAACTACCAGAGGCAAGGATTCCAAATCCTATTTATAAAAGGTCAGACAAGCCTCCTTCGATTTTCCTTACGTTTTGCTGTTAATAGTTTGTCACCATCTTATGCTTACCTCGCAATAAAGCCCCTGTTCCGAGCTAAGCAGGGGACTTAATGTTGATGGTGGTTTTTAGACAAGGGGTACAATCGTAAAACCCCATGACCTAGTGTTACCCGCAACACATTAACTAAGATCATTTAACTCAGGTGTAAATAATTAATAGGGGTATTTTTTCAAAATACTGATTAGGGTTTTCAACACGTAACCCTAATTCCAAAATCAAGCCGCATATCGCGTGACCGCGGCAACAATGCCAAACCAAGCCGCATAACGCGCACCATGGCAACAATTCCAAACCGAGCCGCATATCTGCGCACCATGGCAACAATGCTAAACCGAGCCGCACTTCGCGCACCATGGCAACAATGCCAAACCAAGACGCATATCGCGCACCATGGCAATAATGCCAAACCAAGCCGCATATCGCGCACCATGGCAACAATGCCAAACCAAGCCGCACCCTCGCGCACCATGGCAACAATGCCAAACCAAGCCGCATACATGTGCACCATGGCAACAATGCCAAACCAAGCCGCACCTCGCGTGCACCATGGCAACAATGCCAAACCAAGCCGCACCGCGCACCATGGCAACAATGCCAAACCAAGCCGCATATCGCGCACCATGGCAACAATGCCAAACCAAGCCGCATATCGCGCACCATGGCAACAATGCCAAACCAAGCCGCACCCGCGCACCATGGCAACAATGCCAAACCAAGCCGCACCTCGCGCACCATGGCAACAATGCCAAATTTCCAAGCCGCTATGCCTTTGGCCCACGCCAAATATAGCGCCCTAGGTTTGCAAGACTTGCAACGAGGTCAAGATGGCTGCACGTGCCATTGGCACATGCCAACACGTGTCGCAAGCCATATTTCCAAGCCGCTATGCCTTTGGCCCACGCCAAATATAGCGCCCTAGGCTTGCAAGACTTGCAACTAGGTCAACATGGCTGCACGTGCCATTGGCACATGCCAACACGTGTCGCAAGCCATATTTCCAAGCCGCTATGGCTTTGGCCCACGCCAAATATAGCGCCCTAGGCTTGCAAGACTTGCAACTAGGTCAACATGGCTGCACGTGCCATTGGCACATACCAACACGTATCGCAAGCCATATTTCCAAGCCGCTATGCCTTTGGTCCACGCCAAATATAGCGCCCTAGGCTTGCAACTAGGTCAACATGGCCGTACGTGCCATTGGCACATGCCAACACGTGCCGCAAGCCATATTTCCAAGCCGCTATGCCTTTGGCCCACTCCAAATATAGCCCCCTAGGCTTGCAAGACTTGCAACTAGGTCAACATGGCCATACGTGCCATTGGCACATGCCAACACTACCGCAAGCCATATTTCCAAGCCGTTATGCCATTGGCACACGCCAAATATAGCGCCCTAGGCTTGCAAGACTTGCAACTAGGTCAACATGGCCGTACGTGCCATTGGCACATGCCAACACGTACCACAAGCCATATTTCCAAGTCGCTATGCCATTGGCCCACGCCAAATGTAGCGCCCTAGGCTTGCAAGACTTGTAACTAGGTCAACATGGCCGTACGTGCCATTGGCACATGCCAACACGTACCGCAAGCCATGTTTCCAAGTCGCTATGCCATTGGCCCACGCCAAATGGCTTCCCTAGGCTTGCAAGACTTGCAACTAGGTCAACATGGCCGCACGTGCCATTGGCACATGCCAACACGTATCGCAAGCCATGTTTCCAAGCCGCTATGCCATTGGCCCACGCCAAATATAGCGCCCTAGGCTCGCAAGGCTTGCAACTAGGTCAACATGGCCGTACGTGCCATTGGCACATGCCAACATGCTCGCTGGTAGCCTAACTTGCAAACCGTGCAACCTACCACCAAGGCATTCCGCACATGCCGTTGGCACATGCCAAACACACACGATGGTAGCCTAACTTGCAAACCGTGCAACCTACCACCAAGGCATTCCGCACATGCCGTTGGCACATGCCAAACACACACGCTGGTAGCCTAACTTACAAACCGTGCAACCTACCACCAAGGCATTCCATACACGCCATTGGCACATGCCACACACGCCACTAGTAACTCTGGCATTGCCACTTGCGCTCGAGGTGCAGCTCGCAACAAAGGCATTCGCACATGCCATTGGCACATGCCACATGCGCCCCTAGCAAAGACCACTTGCACTCAAGATGCAACCAACACTCGAGACATCAACACAAACTAGGGGATGCTTTCTAGGGTTTTGGTTTGGCGGTCACAAAGATGCAGCGTACACTACGCTCACATTAAGAAAGCGTGAAAAGGAATAAAGCGGTCAAATAAAAGAGGAAATAATGGTGAAAACGTTTTCACCCATTAACACCGTGCGGTTACCACCTCCTCCCATTATTTCACCCTTTACTCTCTTCCTTCATGAGGCCAGGGTACGTTTCAATCTCGACTTGTATAAATAGGTCTTACCTATTTCCCACAAGACAACAAGTCTCGATCAGGAGAAAATATTACACTCTCGTAAAGGCAACTTTGCAAGCTCTCCCAAAAATCTTTCATCTCTTGCAAGCTTCCTAAGCCTTCACTTTCTGATACAAGTCGAGATACTACTCTCCTCAACACCTTTCTTTGCTTCCCTACCCAAATCAACCCTTCTCCTCCACTTTGTGACCGAATCAAGTCTGGAACGGCCATTTCTTGGTTTAGGCCGGACTTGTACAGATTGATCTCTCGAATCTATAAAGTGCTCACGTGCAGCACATTTGTTTAGGGTTTGAACCAGTTTCTCACTCACCTACCGAATTTACCGAAATCGGCAGAAACGATTTTTACCCATAAACAGTTTGATGTCCCATGCTTACGATTTATAACTAATATTTTGAGAATCAACCTTGGCAAAAATAAGAGTCCATGTTTTTATTTGTTGAGCTATAATTGTTAAAAGAATTAATATTTGAACCTTTTGTTATGAGTTTGGCGGAATCTGAATCCCAAGAATCTCTCCATCTTGTGACAATTTTTGTATATATATTTTTTTTTATTTTAGTTATTAAATCCTAAAATCGATTTCAACAAGTCCGAGTGAACGACAACCCTTCTTAATACAACATTATTGAGTCACATCAAGGACGTTGAGACTTAAAGAGCCAAACGCTAAAGCTTCGGTTTCGGATCCTGGAGCATCTTATGGAGTGAACACTGAAGTGGAGCGGCTCATCGGAGCAAACGTTGAAGCGGAACAGTTACCGGAGGACGTGGAAGCGGAGCGGCTGTGTCAATCAGCATCTGTGAAATTTAACACCCTTCACATGAACATGGGTTAGGAGTCCCCATTTTAATTTATCAATCGTACTTTTCCAGGAGAGGTTGGGGTTTTGGAACGGCTTCTTGGCTGGAAACACTTTCCTTTCTTGATGCAGTGCGGTTGATGGATGGAAATATGTCTTAACGCTACCCCTTGGAGAAATATAGAATCTCACATAACTGTTTCATCACTGATTGCGCGACTTTGTGGGCGAAGTCCCCATCGTGCGGGTCCTGACGGGAAGAGGGTCTCTGTGAACTCAGGAGGGTTGCTGATCCTCTTTGCTTTCTATTTTGGAGAAGTCGTTCCTGATCTTTACGTGTGATTAAATTAGATTGCTCATCCCTTATACTGGGCGTTTAAGAGCAACGCGAGCCTCCTGATCTATAAACGCACGTCCTGTTGATGTGTCTTTTGTCTTTTCATTAAATCAACAGTAGTAAAGGAGGACGGCTTTTTCCGGCTCTTCCAGTATCTTGCCCTGATGGTGGGGTAGCAGCACCTCTAGTGACGGTTGGAGCTATCATGCTTGAAGAAATGTTAGGGTGGCGGAAGCGGCTCCGGTTCTGGTGGGTGTATCGTGTAGAGATAGCACGGTTTTGATCATGGAGTGCTGGAGCCATGGTGCTTCTTCGAAGGGTGAGGATGGCGCTGCTTTGGATGGTTGTCGAGCGGAGAAGATGGCGCTGGAAGGGCACAAGCTGTTAGCGCCGGAAAGGATGCAAGTTGTTGGTGCCGGCCATCGAGCAGAGAAGCTAGCACTGGAGGGATGCAAGCTGTTGGTGCTGAAAAGGGTGTGGCATTGGGGCTGGCATGTGCGTCTGGTAAGCACGTCGGGCATGCGTGTCTGGTAAGCACGTCTGGCATGCGCGTCTGGTATTGTCTTGGACGCGGACTATTGGCGCTGGAACTTTGGCTACCAAGCGGTGATGCTAGCGCTGGTGGCTTCAGTCCGTGGGACGGTGGAAACGGTACTTGAAAGGGGTGGAACACGGAATCTTGGTGTTAGCGTGTAACGTGGTAGCAATAAAGTGGGCAAGCATATTCCGGCTATGTACTCCAGTGTTTCTATTTCAATTTGTTTTCTTGTTGGTGCAAACCCTAGCCATAGGTATGCCTTCCATAAATCTGTAGAAATTTTTTTCTTCTGAACGGATATAAACCCTAGCCATGGGTATGCCTTTCATAAACTTGTGGAAATACTTCATCATAAACAATTCCTCTTCGAATACCACCGTAGTAACGTCGGCTACCTCATGAATAGTAACAGGTAATCATTATTATGCAAAGTAGGAGCGTACGGGTAGGTAACGGTTTTTTTTTTTTGAAAGTAGTAGACCATGTATTTTGTGCAAAGTAGTAGACCATGTATTTTGTCTAGACAAGACTTACTCGGTTTTCTGGATCTCCTGACGAAAAATGAATCTTCCGGGTATAAGTCCGAGTTTTATGGGAAAGCACCGCCGTAATGTGGAAAGTCCCCAGTCGTCTCTGAGTCACTTAATAATCGAGTCGTCGATCCCTGGGTGGATCGTTTGCTATTAACCCGGGAAGTCCCCAGTCGCCCTAGCGGTGTGGCACATCGGTAATCGGGTAGTCCTGGGTGGCCCGAGTCGTCGATCCCGAGCGGATCGTATAGGGTCGTCCGGTAGCCGAGTCGATTCATGAGCGGATTATTTTCCTCTACCGTCCCGATGTCAAGGTCGAAGTATGAGATCGAGGATTGAAAATTTGACATTGTAACCGAAAGATCAATCTCCCACTGTGGTCGCCAATTGTTTGTGGGTGAAAATGGTTTCTACTGATTTCGGTAATTTTGGGTGTGTGGGTGAGAAACGAATTTAAACACTAAACAATACTGAAGGGAGTACTTTAGATTCGAGAGATCAATCTGTACAAGTCCGGCCTAAACCAACAAATGGCCGTTCCAGACTTGCTTCGGTCACAAAGTGGAGGAGAGTGGGTTGGTTTTGTGGAGGGAAGCAAGGAAAGTGATGAGACCAGAATAGTTGAATCTGGAAGAGTAGTTGTGTTACGACTTGTATCAGAAAGTGGGAAGCTAACGTATGAAAAGCTAGCAAATGTTTTCTGAGTGGTGTATGCTCCTGACTGAACTTGTTGTTCAGTGGAAATAGGTAAGACCTATTTATACAAGTCTAAGTGAAACGTACTCTGGTCTCATTAAGGAATGGAAAAATGGGTGAGTAAATGGGAGGAGGTGGTAACGTTAACGCATGGAATTGATTTTCCATAAAACCGTTAATGCATGGAATTGATGTTCCATAAAACCTTTAACGCATGGCATTGATGTTACATAAAAAAAAAACGTTCCACCATTAACTCCTTGTATTTACTAATCGCCTCGTCCTTATGACACTTCCTTATGACGGGCATAGTGTACGCTGCACGTTGTAAACCGCCAAACCAATACCCAAGGAGGATCCCCCATTTTGTGATATGTGTTGATGTCTCGGATGTTTTTGTGGAAAACATGTAGCATGTTGTTGTTTCCTGGCAAGTCGTGCTTGGGAGACTCGCTAGCTTGGTGACTTCCGACGATCAAGATTTTGCATCTTAAGACGAGAGGTAGTCGTTGATCGTTGCACGCTTTCGTTTTGGTGGCGTATGGGGAAGGCTAGCATGATGGCACGACAAAGTTGGAAGGCCATTGGCATGGCATGCCTTGGCGTGGTTTAGCATGGCCAAACTATACTTTAGGTTAAAGGTTACCATGCGTTGTCTGGTAACCTTGGACGGTAGGATTTGCTCCTGAAATTGAAGGGCGACCGTTGATTGTCGCACGCCTTCGTTTTAGTAGCCGTATAGAGAAGGCTATAGCGTGGTTGCGCGGCTAGGTTGGCAGGCCTTGGTGTGGTTTGGTGTGGCCAAACTAGGGTTTTGGGTCAAAGTTTAGCATGCGTCGTCTGGTAACCTTGGACGGCTAGGATTTTGCTCCTGAGATTGAAGGGGGACCGTTGATTTTCGCACGCCTTCTTTTTCGTAGCCGCATAGGGAAGGTCAGAATGGTGGCGCGGCTGGGTTGGCATGCCGTGGGCATGGCATACCTTGGCGCGGTTTGGGCATGGTCAAACTTAAGATTTCGGGCCAAAGGTTACCATGCGTTGTCTGATAACCTTGGATGGCTAGGATTTGATCCTGGGATTGAAGGGGGATCATTGATTGTCGCACGAATTCGTTTTAGTAGCCGCATAGGGAAGGCCAGCATGGTGGCGCGGCTAGGTTGGCATGCCATGGGCATGGCATGCCTTGGTGCGGTTTGGGCGTGGCCAAACATAGGATTTCGGGCCAAAGGTTACCATGCATTGTCTGGTAACCTTGGTCGGCTAGGATTTGATCTTGTATTGAAGGGGGACCATCGATTGTCGCACGCCTTCGTTTTAGTAGCCGCATAGGGAAGCTAGCATGGTGGCGCAGCTAGGTTGGCATGCCTTGGCGCTGTTTGGGGTTGGTCTAACTTAGGATTTCGGGCCAAAGGTTACCATGCGTTGTCTGGTAACCTTGGTCGGCTAGGATTTAATCTTGAGATTGAAAGGGGACCGTTGATTGTCGCACGCCTTCGTTTTAGTAGTCGCATAGTGAAGGCCGGCATGGTGGCGCGGCTGGGTTGGCATGCCTTGGCGCGGTTTGGGCATTGCCAAACTTAAGATTTCGGGCCACAGGTTACCATGTGTTGTCTGGTAACCTTGGATGACTAGGATTTGATCTTAGGATTAAAGGGCGACCTTTGATTATCGCACGTCTTCGTTTTAGTAGCCGCACAGGGAAGGCCAGCATGGTGGTGTGGCTAGGTTGGCATGCCATGCCTTGGCGCGGTTTGGGCGTGGATAAATTTAGGATTTCGGGCCAAAGGTTACCATGCGTTGTCTGGTAACCTTGGTCGGGTAGGATTTGATCCTGGGATTGAAGGGGGGCTGTTGATTGTCGCACGCCTTCGTTTTAGTAGTCGCATAGGGAAGGCCAGCATGGTGGCCCGACTAGGTTGGCATGCCATGGCGCGGTTTGGGCGTGGCCAAACTTAGGATTTCGGGCCAAAGATTACCATGCGTTGTCTGGTAATTTGGTTCTGGGATTGAATGGGGACCGTTCATTGTCGCACGCCTTCGTTTTAGTAGCCGCATAGGGAAGGCCGGCATGGTATAATGGGGCCGCGGGTTTGGTATGCCGTTGGCACATGGTGCGACTAGCATGGCTAGGGCCAAGGAAAGTTGCGTTTGGCTTGGCGAGCTGGTGGGGCCAATGGTTTGGCATGACGTTGGCACATGGTGCGGCTAGCATGGCTAGGGCCAAGGCAAGGTGCGTTTTGTTTTGGCGAGGTGGGGCCAATGGTTTGGCATGCTGTTTGGCACATGGTGCGGCTAGCATGGCTAGGGCCAAGACAAGGTGCGGTTTTGGCATGGCTAGGGCCAAGGAAAGCTGCGTTTTGGCTTGGCATGGTGGGGCCAAGGGTTTGGCATGCCGTTGGCACATGGCGCGGCTAGCATGGCTAGGGCCAAGGCAAGGTGCGGTTTGGCTTGGCATGGTGGGGCCAAGGGTTTGGCGTGTCGTTGGCACATGGCGCGGCTAGCATGACTAGGGTTTTTGGGTTAAAGGTTACCATGCGTTGTTTGGTAACCTTGGACGGCTAATATTTGCGTCTTAGATGGAAAGATGGTCGTAGATTGTTGTAGGCCTTTGTTTTGGCAACCAGCGTTATGCATGGCGTGTTGGAATGGCAAGCATGGTTGGCATGCTTTAGCGAGAAGATGTGGCTGGCATGGTTTGCCATTGGCACTGTGGGGTGCGTCTAGCATGGTTGGCATGTCTTGCGCTGTGTAGGGTGTGGCTGGCATGGTTTGCCATTGGCACAGGGGTGCGGCTAGCATGGTTGGCATGCCTTGGCGCGGTAGGATGTGGCTGGCATGATGAGCCATTGGCACATGCGGTGTGAGAATTATGGTTTTGCCTTGTCGAAACCCTAATTAGCATTAAAAACAAGGTACCCTGGTAATTTTATCGCAGACATATTAAAGGGTTCCAGAAATGTGCTTGGTTTGGACATTATTACTCAAGTTCTGTGACGTCACTGTCTGACTAGAGTTTTACGACTTTACCCCTAAGTTAAAAACCACCATCATCAGTTATTTATTTAATGTTTTAGCTTAACTCTAAGTTGTGTTATGTACTGTTATTTTTCTAATTAATAAACTTCAACATTTCATTTCAAACTAATATTAATTGCAATGCATAACAACATATCAAATTAAAACTTAAGCTAAAACATTAAAACTTAAACTGCTACGTTAAACTTGTACTAAACTAGTACATTAATCATTTAGATGAATTACTTCATCAAACTCATCATCAGTTCCATCATCATCATCTTTATCACCGTTGTTAGTAAATCCAGCTTGCTTTTCAATCTGTGCTTGAATCCTATCAAATTCGATTTGCCATACATGATTTTGTTGGGCATTCATAATTGAGGTGTTATGCTGTCTTTTGATGTTCCATAAACTCCGCCATGTTAAATCCTCCTGAACTCCCTCCTTCTTGAGCTAATTTTCTAGCCAGTTTTGCCCGATTCCTCCCTGGAAGTTTTCCCTTATTATTACTGTTGATGGTGGTTTTAGACAAGGGGTAAAATCGTAAAACCCCATGACCTAGCGTTACCCGCAACACATTAACTAAGAGCATTTAACTCAGGTGTAAATAATTAATAGGGGTATTTTTTCAAAATGCAGATTAGGTTTTCAACACGTAACCCTAATTCCAAAACCAAGCCGCACCGCGCGCTCCATGGCAACAATGCCAAACCAAGCCGCATATCGCGCACCATGGCAACAATGCCAAACCAAGCCGCATCTTGCGCACCATGACGACAATGCCAAAACCAAGCCGCACCCGCGCACCATGGCAACAATGTCGAACCAAGTCGCATCCGCGCACCATGGCGACAATGCCAAACCAAGCCGCACCCCCGCGCACCATGGCAACAATGCCAAACCAAGCCGCACCATGCGCACCATGGCAACAATGCCAAATTTCCAAGCCGCTATGCCTTTGGCCCACGCCAAATATAGCGCCCTAGGCTTGCAAGACTTGCAACTAGGTCAACATGGCTGCACGTGCCATTGGCACATGCCAAAACGTGTCGCAAGCCATATTTCCAAGCCGCTATGCCTTTGGCCCACACCAAACATAGCGCCCAAGGCTTGCAAGAATTGCAACTAGGTCAACATGGCTGCACGTACCATTGGCACATGCCAAAACGTGTTGCAAGCCATATTTCCAAGCCGCTATGCCTTTGGCCCACGCCAAACATAGCGCCCTAGGCTTGCAATACTTGCAACTAGGTCAACATGGCTGCACGTGCCATTGGCACATGCCAAAACGTGTCGCAAGCCATATTTCCAAGCCGCTATGCCTTTGGCCCACGCCAAACATAGCGCCCTAGGCTTGCAAGAGACTTGCAACTAGGTCAACATGGCTGCACGTGCCATTGGCACATGCCAAGACGTGTCGCAAGCCATATTTCCAAGCCGCTATGCCTTTGGCCCACGCCAAACATAGCGCCCTAGGCTTGCAAGACTTGCAACTAGGTCAACATGGCTGCACGTGCCATTGGCACATGCCAAAACGTGTCGCAAGCCATATTTCCAAGCCGCTATGCCTTTGGCCCACGCCAAACATAGCGCCCTAGGCTTGCAAGACTTGCAACTAGGTCAACATGGCTGCACGTGCCATTGGCACATGCCAAAACGTGTCGCAAGCCATATTTCCAAGCCGCTATGCCTTTGGCCCACGCCAAACATAGCGCCCTAGGCTTACAAGACTTGCAACTAGGTCAACATGGCCGCACGTGCCATTGGCACATGCCAACACGTGCCGCAAGCCATATTTCCAAGCCGCTATGCCTTTGGCCCACGCCAAACATAGCGCCCTAGGTTTGCAAGACTTGCAACTAGGTCAACATGGTCCGCACGTGCCATTGGCACATGCCAAACACACACGCCGGGTAGCCTAACTTGCAAACCGTGCAACCTACCTCCAAGGCATTCCGCACATGCCATTGGCACATGCCAAACACACACGCCGGGTAGCCTAACTTGCAAATCGTGCAACCTACCACCAAGGCATTCCGCACATGCCATTGGCACATGCCAAACACACACGCTTGTAGCCTAACTTGCAAACAGTGCAACCTACCACCAAGGCATTCCGCACATGCCAAACACACACGCTGGTAACCTAACTTGCAAACCGTGCAACCTACCACCAAGGCATTCCTCACATGCAATTGGCACATGCCACACGCGCCACTAGCAGCGCCACTTGCACTCAAGATGCAACCAACACTCGAGACATCGACACAACCGGGGATGCTTCTTTAGGGTTTTGGTTTGGCGGTCACAAAGATGCAACGTACACTACGCTCACATTAAGAAAGCGTGAAAAGGAATAAAGCGGTCAAATAAAAGAGGAAATAATGGTGAAAAACGTTTACGCCCATTAAACCATGCGGTTACCACCTCCTCCCATTATTTCACCCTTTACTCTCTTCCTTCATGAGGCCAGGGTACGTTTCAATCTCGACTTGTATAAATAGGTCTTACCTATTTCCACTGTACAACAAGTCTCTTGGTCGGGGAGAAATATACTACACTTACACTCTCGTAAAGGCAACTTTGCAAGCTCTCCCAAAAAGATTTCATCTCTTGCAAGCTTCCTAAGCTTTCACTTTCTGATACAAGTCGAGATACTACTCTCCTCAAAACCTTTCTTTGCTTCCCTCCCCAAATCAACCCTTCTCCTCCACTTTGTGACCGAAGCAAGTCTGGAACGGCCATTTCTTGGTTTAGGCCGGACTTGTACAGATTGATCTCTCGAATCTATAAAGTGCTCACGTGCAGCACATTTGTTTAGGGTTTGAACCAGTTTCTCACTCACCTACCGAATTTACCGAAATCGGCAGAAACGATTTTTACCCATAAACAATTACCATCAACATAATTATTGAAAACTACGTTGGAATTTGAGCTTGTACGGGTATTTGGTGAAGAATTTGATAGACCTTGTGAAAATGGTGAAGAATTTGGTGTTGAGGGAGAAGATACCATTTGATTATTTGCTAAGTAATCTGGATTATATTTGTTCAAACCCTTCAAAATATGATAACAACTTTCGAAAGCGAACTGTTTACCATGTTTTTGTTGCCAATTTGTACGAACCTCTCTTTCAAAATCACATCACTCTGACCACTGTCCTTGCCTTTTCTCTTGGCTTGGATTATCAATGCAACATAAGCGGCTACTTCCCGGTTGATTACATTGAAGTGTTCTGACAATCCTTTTGCATCACGACTATTGATGTTCATGGTTTGTTCTTCATATTTTTGAAATATATTATCCCACATGGTGTTACCATATTGATGTGCACCACCGATACAAACTTGGGTAAAAAAAACATAATTACGACAAATACATTCATCTTCTATCGTGCTGTATTTTGCACCATAGACTCGGTTCTTCTTACCTTTGCCTTGAGTTTCTGCTTGTGAATCCATTTTACAAGAAAATATATAATTCTAGAGGAGGTGTTATAGTTTTAGATTTGAAAAAGATTGAGAGATTAAGAAATTCTAGAGAATTTTAGAATTTCTGGTGTGAGTTGATATGAGTTTGAAATTATGTATTTATAGAGGGGGGAAATGGTAGCCGTTAGATGAAGATCTGATGAGCGATAATCATAGTATCGAGCGACATCTTGACTAACGCTGGCGATTTCAAGACCATCGAGCGACCGAGACTCTATCGCTCGCTGGAAACTCTGTCGTGTATGCCTATATGCCAGGAAAAACATATTGGCATATGAGTTTGGCAGTTTGACATACCCATAGTGGGTGCATATATGCCAAATATCATGTTTTGGCATGTGCATAGTAATAGGCCTAATGCCTGCGATTTTCTGCAGACACCTATAAAATACCAAATTGTATACAAACCAGATTAACTCAATGTAGATCAACATAGATCAAGCCCATACATATTTAACAGACAAAACCCTCTACAAGTTTGGGAGCAGTACGAAGGAGTTGGCAGCGGAAGGCGTTGATTTGTACAATGTTATATTGTTATTTAAAAAGAAAAGGACCGTAAAGAAATTTGGCGTAATATCGAAGACAAGGAGTCATAATCCGGTCATTTAATGGTTTGACCGGACCCAGTATAAAACTCTACACGTATGACTTGCATGGTGTGGTCACATGGGTATACCATAAATCCATACAGAAGTCCTTGTAACATATACTAGATCTACTAGGAGATCTGAATTCCAATTATGCACGTCAGTTTCATAGGCATGAATGATGATGACATAGGTATTCATTATTTTTTTTACTGTCCACTCCAGAGAATCTTAATGAGTTACAAAACCCACAAGTAACCTAAATGGACCACATGCATGCCGTGTTGCAGACTTGCAGCAGTTCTAAGTGTTATTCAATTTCTTCTTTTCCTCGATTTTAATTTCAGTGGTACCCGTTCTCTTTCTACTTCTTTTCACCGGTAAATTAAGTGTGCCAATGATCAATCAGTGTTGACGTTGCAATGAAGAGTCAAGAGTCTTCATAGTTTAGGCGAGTGTGTAGTGTGGGTGTAGCTTCATATACATAACTTGTCCTATCTTATTTGTCCCATCTTTCGCATTTCTTTTACGAATTCCTAGTTTTGACAGACTGGTCACTGGTCAGATTCTCAAAACAACAGTTTGAGTTTGAAGTTGAACTTCCATTTGTGTCTCTTTCAAACTCCCTCTGGCTAGTCTCTGCAACAGCTGTAGAAATGCAGAAAAATCTGAAAAACTCTACAAATTCGTCCTGGGATATGAAGTTGAAGTAGTCATTATGTCATCATAATTCATACTTATATATGGCTTAACAAGCATATAAGCAAATTGGCTTAACATACTATTAACTCTAGAGAGAAACAACGCACACCAACAGAAAAACATTTTCTTCTTAAAGAAATTTATATTAATTAGCTTGCTTTTCTCAGTAAGTCAGGTGACTAAATCTTTTTTAGTGATTTATCTGAAATAGTATAATACCTCCACAATTTTTGTATGAGATATTGATTAGAATACTAATTGCAATCTTAAATCAGTAGTTGAGATCCCTCACAATTTTTTCCCGTTGATTCGGACTTTTCGAAAGATCTGAGAGGAAGCACACATACCTAAGTTCAATAATCACGATGATGATGACGTGTACTCATTTAACTTTTTACCATTGAAGTCACAATCCACTCCACTCCAGACTCCAGAGAGTCTGCAGAATTACAAAATCAACAAGTTAAAAGATGGAACATGAATAACAAGTAAACAAATCACCACATGCCGTGTTGCAGATGATAACGATCAGTTCCAAGTGAAATGCAAATGCTTCCTATCCAAGATTTTCACTTCGGTGTGGTACCCATTATCTTTCGACTTTATTTCACCGGTAAGTTAGTATGTAGACTATATATGTAGACGTAGTTCTTTCACCCAAGTCCACCGCTTTAGCAGAGGCATCATCGGACCTTTTTATATCAACTTAATTAAACTTTGGTGCTGCCGGATTTCCACAGTTTTATGTTGGACTCTACCAGTGATTCATTAATCTAACGCAACGATTACGCGTTTCCTTGGCACCTCCTTGGGGATGGGGATTAATTAGTTCAATGTTAACATCAGTACGAAAAGTCTTCTTAGTTAATGCGAGTGGGTAGCTTCATATACATAATTGCGTCCTCAGCAACTAGCTGCTAGCTAGGTCTTGGTGTGCCATATAGGGGCCGCGGTACTACTTAAGTGTCTGAGTTGGTAGAAGAATTTATCGAAGAGCGAGTAGTGGTAGTGGGGGTAGTAAATGAGGCTAGCAGAGATGAGCAGTATGGCTTTAGTAATAAGATTCCAAACATTACATTGTTCAGACTTGTCAGATTTTCCAAGGGTCATTAACAGCAATTTGAGTTTGAAGTTGATATGCAAGAAGAAATGGTAAGTCTTAATATTCTTTCTTTCTTATTAGGGTTAGCAAGTGGATGCATTTTGCTTAGTTATAGAATTAGGTTGGATGTAATTATAAAGGAAGGAGTAAAAGGAATTAGTTACCACAGTAAAAGTTGGTTGGTTATGATCGCAAAACGTCTTTCATTTATTTCACGATTTAGATGGATTACAAACTGCCAAGATGGAAATGTCACAAAAGTTCACACGGTCAATTGGTCAAGAAATTCACTGTGAAGCCAGTAGGATAGGCATGCATGATAATGATGGATATTGTAATATTTTTTTTATTATTGGTCACTATCTACTTAAGAGATACAGCCATGATCATAATCATAAATTTTTTACTATGTGATCTGGTGGTGCACCTACCCGCAGGACTAAATAATTACGAAAGACTTCTCTCTTTCTGCTGGCCTCAAATACCCCCACTGCTCTCCTATAAAACCAACTCCAATTACCTTCTCGAATCTCGTATAATAATCTTTTCCAAACAATTATATAAGAGCTCTTTTAGAGTACAGGAAGACAAGGAAGAGTAAAGAAGAAAAGGGAGGAGAGAAAAGAAAAGAAGAATAAGTTTAAGATATGGCACCCAGATCCAGATATGTTTGCAAAGTGCAAACTTGTAGAGCTACTCTGGTTCATGGTCACGATGCTGAAGTCTTGGAGGTAATAATATATGTTTTATATCAATTTAAATCAATTATGAAAATTCATTGGTTGATTTTAATCCACCATATATGGTTTTTTCAGGAAAATTTCTTGTACCATAGATCTGGCTCAACATTGAAACTGGCAATTTTACGGTCGGTTAGTGTTTTGATTTAATAACTACTTTCATTTCAATTGTTATCATTTTCACTAATTGTGATCGTTTTTTGCTATTTATTTAGTCCTGAGAATGGAATAAAAGTGGACGAAGTCGATCATAAAGAATATTGGGATCAGAGACAACTCGACCTTACTAGAAATGATATACTCTGTTCATCATGCAACAGGACAGTTGGGGTTCTATATGTAAGAACCTCTCACATTTTTTTTTATTTATTTATTACTATAATCATACTTCTAAATATATCTACTCTCCGTCTTAGACAAAGCCCTGTCTGCGCACATGTTATTTTAAAATAACTTTTTCCTTTCTATAATACAAACCCTAAACCACATGTAATCAGCTAAGGGGTAGTACTCTAAAGCGCCTAATAGCAATGACTCATTATTCTTAATTATATTTTATTTCTACAGCATCGTTTCGAGGAGCCCAAGATTTATCTACCACTTCTTCGTGTAGGCAGCGTAGAATTAGCTAGTCCCTTGATTTCACCATTGGCGAATATCAAACTCGATGATGAAGAAACAAAGTAAGGATGAACTTCTGCTATATTACTATTATAAGTTTTAATTCATCCTCGGAAGAACTTCTTTATTATATTTCCTCAAAAAAAAACTTCTTGATTATAGTTAAGTCTTATTCGATGTAACGACTATCTATTTTAATACGGAGTATGCCGTAGCTACTTAATTAAAAAACTTAATTTATTGGTATTAATTATCTATCCATATTTCTTGATGTTTAAATAGTTTTCTTTTATTAATTAATTTCTTGATATATTGTAATCACAAGTCTATTTTAATGGGTCTCTGTGGAGGAAAAAGGGCATTTAGAACGTACGTTCTTGGGAAAAGGAAAAAGTAGGATTGAATCTAGAAGAAATTTTCTTGAAATCTTGATAATATCGCCTGTGGAATCCATATAACAACCAAAGTCTGTTTGTGAATCTTTGTACCCACACCATCCCCTAATTTGAAACCCTAGTTTTGATTTCACTCTCCAAAACAACCCTACATTTCTAGTTGAGTTTAACTATATATTCTGCTTAGGTTTGGTTTATAACTTTTGTTTTCCAAAAAATGTTACCCGCATGTTTAATTAGAATTGATACGTTTCCGTCATTTAAGTTGTGGGTTTTCATATTTACATGATCTGCTTGTAATTTATAGTGTAAAAGCTAAGAGATTTTTTCTGATGAGGTTTTTGTTTTCCATGCATTATTGGGAAAAGGAATCTTTTCTGTTACTACCTTGAACTTCATATGCCTGAAATTTTATGATGGAAATTTTTTGTTAGGGTATGTGGATGGGGTTGTATATGTTAACAATTTGGTTAATGTTGCTATAAACACTGATTGTTTATTTAAACTTTTGGGAATTTGGGTTGTTTGTTTTGAAGATTGTTAGATTGCTGCAGAAATTGTTGCATGTGAACTTCGTTGTCTGGGACCATGTATGATGTCTCCCATTAGTATGTTTGGTTTATAGTTCAAGGGGATATCATAGAATCTTATAAAGGAGTTATCTAAACAATGACTGGGAATTAGGATTGTGCTTTATCTGTTTAGTAGACGCTTGCTAGTTTAGTTGCATATGAACAATGCTGTTTGGGAGGGGTTACTTGGTAGATTATGGTTATCAATTGGATGACGGCTGCATTTTAAGAAATTTGAATTTACATGTTCTGTCTTTTCTTTTTAGCGTTTGTACAAAAGCCATAGGGTTGGGTTAGGTTCTCGGATGAATTCTGCTAATCCAGCTGTTCAAATTCTGAGTAACTAACATCAGCATAGGTGATAACATTGATCTATGCTTGGGAGCTAAAATTGTGATTCCTATATTTGATTTAAGGAGCTGAACCGTTGAAATCTATTGTTTCTAGTCTCCATTAGTTACTTTGAAGACCATGTGGAAGACCTAAAGACGTATTGACGTGCACACAGACAACTAAAAAGTAACTAGCTAGAAAAGGGCCCTGTTGTTCTTGTCTTTGTTTCGTTCTAGTGTTCCATTATGCGTTGTTCTGCAAGCTAGTTGTAATAGCGGAATATAAGAACAGAAAACTCTGTTCTTTTTTATACTCCCCTAATTTAATAAGGACATAAACTAGGTCTATGCACATAAGCAGTTTAGTAGTAATTGCAACCAAATAACAGAGTTATATGGAATATTAGAACTCAATTCTCATACTAGATCCTTGTTCTCTGGAGAGTTACTTAAAACTTTAGAAACAAATATGTCTTGAGGTGCTCTTCTAGGCGGATCTAGTCAGTGCATAAGTCCATAAAAAGGGCCTTTGCATGATTGCATTTTGGCTGAGTTAGAAAGATGGTATTGCCTCCTTCAGCAAGTCTAGAGCCTGGAACATGAATATTGAACAACCAATATAATCCAGTGAGGATTTGAAGCTGGTGCGCGAGCTTGACAATCAAATAATCGTTGTCTGTTAGCGCAAGCCACTACTCTATTTTGGAATGTTGATTTTTAATTATCTTTGTACATTACTAATTACTTATTTTTGCATATCTTCTTGTACTCCGTTAGTCCTTGCGTTCAATGATGATCTCTTTTATGGTCATGGACGTCTGCATTATTATATGACCAGTCAGTTCATTCTAATCTGAAATAAAATAAGTTCCTTCGTATATATATATATATGCCTAGGCATGCAACATATCTTAGGGGTCATTTGGTGACAAATAAAAACAAAGATTTCCTTAGTATATCTATTCCTATATTGCATGCAACATATCTTCGTATATATACGTCTGCATTATTATATCTATGCCTAACTTCTTCTCTGTTATGAAAATTTTAGAATGTGAATTTCACTTTTCACTCGATGAAGTGTTAAAAAATTTTGACAACTGTGATGTGAGGTCATAAACGTTGACCACTTTATAAAATCATCAGTAGTTGAGAGATCCCTCAGAATTTTCTCTGTTGATTCAGACTTTTCCCCAATCAAGTGAGAGGAAGCACACATACCTAAGTTCGATAGTCATAATAATGATGAGGACGACGAATACTGGTTTAACTTTATACTGCTGAAGTCAGGATCCACTGTGCTCCCGCTACTAGCTAGGTCTTGGAGTGTGCCACATAGGGGCCGGTACTACTTAAGTGTCTGAGTTGGTAGAGGAATTTATTGAAGATTGAGTCAGTTTGATTAATAGGTAGTGGTAGTGGGGATAGTTCATGAGGCTAGCAGAGATGAGTAACAGAGAGAGCAGAGAAAAAAACCAAAACATAAGATTCCAAACAGTACAATGTTCAGGCTGGTCGTCAGATTCCCAAGGGTCATTAACAACAATTTGTGTTTGAGGTTGAACTTCAATTTGTCACTTTCCAACCCTCTCTGTCGAGTCTCTGCTACAGCTGTAGAAATGCAGATAAATGAGACACCCATATTATTTGAATCAAACTCTACTTTCAACTCTGCATAAGTCTGACATTACCACTCTGCAGAGTACCGAGTCATTTGTGCTCATGTCATCAGTATACACTACAATAAAATCTCTGAATTCTTACACGAAAAAAGGATAAAGTGATGCCTGTCTCAAATTGTGTTGCAAAATTTGATCGCACATGACAATAGTCTTTTAGATAGTGACCATTAAAAAAAAAAAAAATCAAGAATTTGCGCAGGATCAGACTAATATATGTTTATATGGATTCGGAGTTATAGGATCAAAACGTTAATCTTAATTATTAGCTGAAGTCAAATTTGGGCTAATACAAACGATGGGACATAACATCCAGACGAAAAGAATATGAAGATTTCTTGTACTCTAAATCCTGCCCGTCAAAAGAGCAAAGGATTTGGAATCGCAAAATGCTTATAAGGTCTCGTCTTGGCAAAACAATATTGGTAGAGCGCCTTTAATGTTCACCCTAATTTTGCACCCCAACAGAAATAAAACAAATTGTTAAAGAAATTAGCTTGCTTTTGTCAAATAAGTCAAGTGACTAAATCTTTTGTTAGTGATAAACTGATAATGGAGATCAAGATATACCTAAAACAGTAGAAATACCTTCACTTGTATGCGTTTTACTCATTGAACTGTTTCCTCAAGAGCTTTTTTGTATTGTTTTGTTGAGGGCTATTTATTTATTTTTCCAAAAAATTTACTACACTAGCTAGTACTCGGTACTTGTTTTGAAAACCGAACCCAGTCTTCTTAAAGATTGTCTTGAATCTTGGATAATTTCGTCAAAGTAAAAAATTGCAAGGGTGACTGTACGCCCCTAAGAGGTCCACAATGTAGAGAACTTGTATTTAAACGTATACTACAACATGGGTGTGGACTGAATGGAGTGGGGGAATTTTCTTGCCTAGTCGTCGACAGAAGTAAAATTCCAGACTCACTCAATCAGTGATCATATCCAATATCATGGCATTTTCTCCTAGTCGTCGCAACGAAACAAAGCTATTGGAGTGTGCCACAGCTTTGTCATAATTTCTCCAAGCCCACGGTTTTGCTGGGTCCTCCTTCGGCCTAGCCATTCCAACATCTCCAAGTTCTTTTGTAGTTGAAGTTTTCAAGTCATGACCAACAACGGTTTTTTCTTTGCACCACAATAACATCTTTGTACTTTCTCCTTGTTTTTGTATTTCCTTAGCTTAGGTCTCTATGTTCGTATGCTTGTACATTTGTAAATTCCTTACCTTCCTTTCAATCAAAAAAGTACAACGTATCCAACCCCAGAAACGTGAGTTCAGAGTCTAAGTTTTAACACTTACGAAGAAATTTGGCAAACACTACAGCTTTGTTGGCCGAAACCCTAATGACAAAGTTACGCAAAAATAAACTGGAGTCTGGAGGTCTAGGAACAAAAGTAAAGTGACATGCAGTAAAAGAAGATTTAAAAGCTACAAGTAAATCATATTGGTACGGCAATTTCCTTAACAACATTTGATATTCAGCTGATCAAATAAGTTCCATAACTTTCAACGATAACATGAGAGAGTTTTTCTTTCACAACCATCTTCGTAATAGCCTAGAAGGTTCAAAGGGAAGTAAATGGATTTTCCCATAAATTGGCTAACGATAAAGCTAGCGAATCCAAAAACAAGTTTAAACAAAAATTAGGACAGTAAATGTTTAGGAAGGAGGCTTAACCCAGCCAAGCTCTCGAGCAGTGGACTTGGACCAGTTTGGCTCAATCCAAATGCAGTTCGAGTACCATCCTTCTGTATCAGTAAAATCTGAGGCAGAGTCTCGACTTCCAAAAGACCCATAACTAGCTGTTGCAAGACAATAAAACACCTTCTCCGTTCATGCATAATCTAGGGAAGTAGACTTTATTCTCCATGCGACTGTTAGGAGCGATCGCTGAAGCACATGAGGTGTAGCTGACGAACAACATATGTTTTCCCAGATTCTTAATCTTAACCCAATACATCCTGGAGAAGTCCAATTTGAAAATCCCAAACAACGTTCGAAGATGTCCCAGTTTTACTAACAAAAGCTCTCCGCCACACTCAACCAAGAAACTTGGATACGCATCACTAAATTGCTGATGGGGTTTCTCTAGAACTTTCCAACTACGATCCTCTAGATTAAATACACCTAAACTTCCATTGTAATCTACACAATAGAAAATCCCATTGTAGAAAACTGGAGTGTTATGTGATGGGATGTAATTCTTGGTTTTTTTAATAGTAAAAAGACGAGAAGTCCAAATCGCTTCTCCTTTTCTAACGAAGTAGAGACAGACTTTGTCAAAGTTGTCCCCTTTTAGTTCAGTGGCGAAAACTACACAGTCTGGAGATGTAGGTAAGGAAGTGAACGAGATACTGGAAAAGGTGAATTTAACTGGCAACAATGGAAGATTAATAGTCTCTTTCGTGAAGGGGTTGTAAAAGAATAAACAATTATCCATAATAACCCTAGACACCAGTAACCAACCTCCCTTTTGAAAACGGATTACAGTTCCCACTAGATCAGAGAGCTTCAAAAGGTAGGTCTCATTGTTGTGCATTGGGTTTATAAAATTGAAGGTGCTGCAGTTGTGATCACTAGTAAACATCAGCCATGGAGATAAGTACGTACCTGTTGTAGTAGAACTGGATGTATTCTTTATAAATGGCAATAGTGCTCGATATGCTTTACAAACCGAACGAAGATGGATGTAATCCAACCGATGAAGAGAGTTTGCTATACACTCCACCATGTCCCCGCTAAGAATACCCCATGTACATGCTTTCTCAAAATCTCCTACATTTCCTTTTCTTTCAGGTTTGCCATCCTTAGGGATATGAGCTACATCTGTTTTGCGTTCATCTTTACCCACCATAACTTCCTCTCTTTTTCTTTTTCGTCCATTAGGCATCATGATGAAATACGGATCCTGCCATGGCTTCGGAAGATTTAAACACGGGACAATAACCGAATTACCAGTACTTCCTATGTCAAATTTGTACAAACTGTGTTCGCCAGGAAGTGTAAAATACAAACAGCCCTTGGCAAGCCCCATCTTGACTGCAGAATAAAAAGCTGTGGTGTTTCCACAGCCAATAAACAAAACATGATCACCAATATTATACACCACCTTCCAGGCCATTGCAGAAAGATCCAACCTCATCACAACTATCTGGATAACTATCTTTCCAGTGTATCTAATTGGAATGAAGTAAAGTTCATCATCAGTCGCCACAAAATTAGGTATTTCCTTACAAGTATCCAATCCTCCTACTAATGGATATCCTTGTCTCTTACCTCAATTGTCCTTAGATAAAGTTCTATATTGCCATCCTTACGTTTCAGTTTTTCGATCGCAAAGTTTCGCTTATACTTACACATAATATAAAACTTACCTTTAAACCAAAGGAGCGATTCTATATACCCAAGAAGCATGTTACATGAGTACCACTTATTTGTTCTCCATTGTTTATCCCCAGGGTGACAATATACAAAGAAAAGATGACATCCTGTTTCAACGGCCGGCCGATCGGTGAAGACGAATAAAACCATTGGATCATCACTATGAGGTGCCGAGGACAAGACACAATCCACAATATAATATCCAGTGGAATAACCAAACCAGCGTGATAGACTAGTGTGGCAGGATTCCAAAGAAAACAATCACCAAACTTATAATTATCATATTTTTCATTATGATGATATAAATTAATTAACCAACCTTGATGACTTGGTTTCTGCCAGTACCAATATCGTTCTGACATTAATTCAGGTATAGACTTTCTGCATGATCTGTTATGGGGTTCGCATATGTTATACAAAGCTTGATTTTGGGAAGTACCTTTTCCGTAGGGGATCACTAGCCATGGTGCTGCTGTTGGTGATGGAAAGAGTTGACGTTTACTTCTCGACACTGATGCTTTTGCACTTTGTTTACCCATCGAAGACATACAGCGCCGCCGATGAATCTGTGAGAGAAGGAATTTTGAAGAAGAAAAAATTGTTTCCTCTCTAAGCCATTAGGGTATCTTAATTGTTTCCTTGCACACCCATAAATATCAAAACGTTAGGGCAGAGAGTCAATCTCTGACAAAGGTCAATAAAGTTGACGCTACTAAATTTGCGGCGCACATAAACTTTGCACCACAACCAAATTTTGCGATGGCGAAGTAAAGCAGTGTTTTGCTTTTTGAATGGACAAATGATTAATATTCATGTCATCTTTGGCAAACACTAATAGCTTTGTTGGCTGAAATGGCGAAACCCAACATCTTTTTAATTTTTTTTTTTATAATCAAACTGAATTCAAAAGGGATATAGACCGTTGACTTTTGCCTAACAAGCAGGAGCATGAGCACTAAATTAAAAATCTAAAATTCTAGACATACAATATTTTTGACGGTACTAAAACAACCCTCTCACATAACTTCAAGTTGTAGGGTCCAAAAATGGACCCCCTACTAACTCCATGTGGGGAGATTGTTTTAAGATTGTCTAGAGTGTTGTTTGTCTAGAACTACTCATTAAAAATTTAGTACCATGACAAAGAAAAAGACAATAGGAAAAGCAACCATACTACAGTGTAAAAACTAGATTAAAAAAATAAAAAAACTGTGTAATGAATTTGTCTTTAATCAAGAAATTAGCATGTGTAATGAATTAAAAGACAAATTTTTTTTTTGCAAAGACTAAGTCTTATGGGCTAGATTGGAGGTGCTAGATTAGCACTTAAGTGTTGTAATTCAAAAGAAAAGCGTAGAAAAAAAGTTAACACTAGTTCTCTCTCCTAGCAGTTGCTAGCATGTGAAGTAGCATGCTAGATAGTTACATTGAATGGTTCGGCGCTTGAAAAACTACCTTTTCGCGGAATGGTTCGGCGGCTGAGGGGTTTATTTTTGATCTCGATTTACTGAGATTTGAAGTTACTGGATGGTTTAGCGCTGGTGTTGAATGGTTCAAAGACTAGGGTCGACGTGGATCTGCTAATCTAGCTGCTAGATTAGCACTCCCATAAGACTTAGGAGGTATTTCTGACTGCTAATCTAGGTGCTAGACTAGCACCCCATAAGACTTAGTCTTAAGAAGACGAACGCTAAATTAAAAATTGAAATATTTTTAAATAAAGCACTGGTACGACAAGTTTAAAACACCATGTATTAGACTGGTCCATAAGATTTTCAGCATCACCTTTAATGATAGTACGAGAGAATTTTATTTCAATAGCCTTCTTGGTAATAACCTAGACAAAGGAGTTTCAACTTCTCTAGTAGAATAAACCATAAAAGATTAGGCCTGATAAAAGGAAACCTTATAAATGAAGTCCAAAATCACATTGCCTGCACCATTTTTCATAGAAAAATGATCATAGAGGGGATATCTGTTTATCCATTCTAAAATTTGGCTGATAAGGAGTGTCTAACAATAGTAATATGGACAAAACTCTCGTTTAATATAATTCATGAATCTCCGGAAAGAACAAATTATTTCTACTCGACCAGAGATAGACCACATGATAAAAGCAAAAGATAGACTAGAGTCTTAAATTTTAATATAGTTCATGAATCTTAGACTTATCCGGAAAGAACAAATTATTTCTACTCGACCAGATAGACCACGTGATAAAAGCAAAAGATAGACTAGAGTCTTAAATTTTAATATAGTTCATGAATCTCAGACTTATCCGGAAAGAACAAATTATTTCTACTCGATCAGATAGACCACATGATAAAAGCAAAAGATAGACTAGAGTCTTAAATTTTAATATAGTTCATGAATCTCAGACTTATCCGGAAAAAACAAATTATTTCTACTCGACCAGACCACATGCAAAAAGAAAAAGGGGGACTAGACTCTTAAACCCTGCTGTCACTTGCCAGAAGAGGTGCCCTTGCAAACAAACACAATTGGTTCCCTTTTTCCAAATCCAGGTTACTTTTCTACTTATTTGATACCACATTTCTGATACCACATTATTTTTCTACTTCCCTTTTGTAAATGGGGGTATTTTAGTAAACGCCCCTCTTTATTTACTATATATAGACTATAGTAGAAGATGTGCAATCAGGGACGGTATTAGGGGGTGGCTTACCCAGGCTGAAGCCCACCCCAAAATTTCTAAAAAGATACTTTGTTAGTGTAATTTTTAACATTTGTAAAATTTAGCCCATGTATAAATTTTAATTAGCCCATTAATTGTTAAGATATGATTCTTCGTGGAAAAAATCAGAAGATTTTGGAACCCGGTCCCGCATGGATTAATTTTTGAATAGCATCTCAACCGTTCATAGGCTATAGGGAAAACAAGTATTCATGATATTTCTTAAAATCAGGTATTGAATGGGCTCACATGTTAAATAAAACTGTGTGTCAAATGGGGGTGTCTTGTCCTTCACTAAGCAAGCGTTTGTCCACCTTTAAAAAAAGAAAAAAAACAAGTGTTTGTGCAAAAATTCATTTTTCTTTTATGAAGTGACTACAATTTTATGTATATCTATGTATAATCTAAAAATGCAGTGTATTCATGAGACAAAAATACAATATGTCATGAATTATTATGCGTATATGTACAAACTCCAAATATTTTTGCATCCCTATAATAACCTTTAAAACTAGAAAAAAATTGGGCGGCCTTCGGCCGCTAAATAAATCAGGATTATTATTTTTGATACGCAAATTATTCCTCCCTAATATTAGTTACAAGGTGAAAAAAATTTGATTCAAAGCTTTATGGCTCCAAGGAAAAGAGATCGTGTGGCATACTCAGCTTTAAGTAGATTACCGCAGTTGTCATTTTTGCGGTTGAGATAAATTAAGTTGAGAGTTCGAGAAAAAAAAAATTAGCCCACCCAAACATAAATTCCTGGTTCCGTCGCTGTGTGCAATGTAATTCGATACTCATCCTCCAACTCCGACTCCCAGTAGCTTATCTCATTCGATTATTTGAAGACGATATATATTTAGGGTTTTATGTTTTTCTTCGTGAGCAGTTAATAGGTACTAGGCATTGAAGATCTATTAAAGAAGATCGGAAGAGGAGATTTTGTGGAGAGTGACCAGTTACCACCACGACAGTGATTCGCGAAGGAACCTAACTCAGAAGATCAAAGCTCTGACATCCGGAGATGAATCTAGAAGAGTTTCCGAAGGAAAATCAGGCAAGACTTGGTCGCCTGTTGAAGAGAGCAGCTGCGATGAAATTATTTGGTCAGGCTCAGTCCTTGACAGCAAATAGGTCTGACAAAATGAGCGGCCGTGCTCGCAGATGTGGCCGTCCGGTGAAGCTCCAGCGGAATTAATGTTACAGATATAAAAGGCGGTGGTTCGTACCTGAAGAATGGTGGACCTCCTCCAGTGAAGCTGCCGTTGGAGAGGAAAACGGACAGAATAACTAAGATAACTAACCTCACAATCCTTCCCAAACTAGTAGGAGCCGGGCAAGATGGAGAGAACATTACTGGCAGCCTTGAAGCTCATGTGGGTAGGTTCCGATATACAACCTCAAGGCTAGATTTCTGTGTCGATTTTCGGTATGATGATCTAAAGAGTGCGTTCTATCAAGTTGGAGACGACAGGGCACCGCCTCTCTTGCACTTCAATTTGCACCACTATATAGTGGTTGGGACAGAAAAGACTAAGCAAATCCAATTCCATCTGATGCCGAAAACATTTCCTAGTGATTTAAAGAAGATGGGGAAAAATGATGAGCTATTGACGAATAGTGATCGGAGCTTAGAGTTAATGGAATTTGTCAAAAGAGTTGTGCGTGAGTGGAGAGCCGCCATTGTATTTGAAGAGGTAGAGACTAGAGAAGATACATGAATTTCATGGGGTTTTTCCCTCGAAGGGGTCGAGTGCCTGCGCCTTAACTTTGTCTTCCCTGGTTGGGCGCCTTAGTTTGGTATTGCTGCAGCTTTTGTAAAAGCGCTTTTCTGCTGTGCGTTGCTGTGTTGTGTTGTGAGAAAAAAGCAGTTTGACGTTTGGTAAAATATTAACTAAAGTTAAAGCTGATTAAAAAAGCAGTCAAAGTGTGTTTGGTAAAATATCAAATTCAACCGTTGTTGTTATAGCAAATGACAAAAACAGACATATCTTTGAAAATAGTTTTATTCGATTTTCTTGGGTTTAAAAATAATTATTTTTTTTACTATTCAATATAAATATTTATAATTTACTAATTGTTACTATCATTATGATTGTTAAAAAAATTATTTTACTTAACACTTTTTAAGATTTATATATATATATATATATATATATAATTTTCAAACAAAAAATCAAGCTAAAATTAATTAAATTATTATTTATTATTTTTATTATTGAAAAATGAAATGAAATAGTTTGAAAATAAAAAATAATAATATTTAAAGACTAAAATATAAAAAAAAAATTGTTTGTATATAAGTTTAAGGGTAATTTTTGTCATTTATAAAATAAAATAAGGACAAAAAAGATAAATCAAGCATTAAATTTAGGTGGGACCAAAGCTTATGCTTTTGTAGCTTTTAAAAGCTCCTCCTCCCTAGCTTTTGAAAATTGAGGAATTTGGGAAGTGCTTTGGGTAAAAAGTACTTTGATTTTTTTTTACCAAACACCAATTTCAAAAATTGTTGACATATATAGGTTTTGAAAGTGCTTTTGGAAAAATAAAAGCATTACCAAACTCAGCCTAAGAGAGGTTGAGCTTGTATATCTGGCGCAGGACGAAATTGATATGACACTCGTATACAAAGACAACAATCGAGAGGTTCTTCAAATCAACTCAATTCCATTAAAATCAGTCGCTCGCATAAAAGCTTATCTTGGCCTTAGGCACGTCAAGTACTTTGAGAACAATGAGAAACAAAACTGGAAATCCATCATGGAAGGTAGTGCTGGTTATGAGACAGCTGACAGCAGCTGGGAAATTCTTTAAAAATGGAATGGATCAGGTCTAACAGTTTTGGAAGGATCTCAATCACCCTTGTTATCAAATCTTTGAGAGAGATTTTTGAACCAAGCTTGTTCCAAAAAAACAAAAAAAAAAAAAAACATCGCTAGAAACAGGGATTGAACCTGTGACCTTGTGGTTAACAGCCACACGCTCTAACCAGCTGAGCTATTCCAGCGTTTCTGTACTTTGAATTTCCAATTGTTTTCAAGAAGATGCCACTAGGAACCGCAGTACATGAGTTCGGAGTCTAAGTTTTAGCACTTACGAAGATATTTGGCAAACACTACAGCTTTGTTGGCCGAAACCCTAATGAGCAAGTTAAGGAAAAAACTAAACTGGAGTCAAATTTGTACAAACTCTGTTCGCCAGGAAGTGTAAAATACAAACATCCCTTGGCAAGCCCCATCTTGGCTGTAGAAGAAAAAGCTGTGGTGTTCCTGCTGTCGATAAATAAAACCTGATCACCAATATTATACACAACCTTCCACGCCATTGCAGAAAGATCCTACCTCATTACAACTATCTGGATAACTATCTTCCCAGTGGAATGAAGTAAAGTTGGTTATCAATCGCAACAAAATTATGCGTTTCCTTGCAAGTATTCGATCCTCCTACTAATGGATATGAATCCTTGTCTATTACCTCAATTGTCCTTATTAGAAGTTCTATACTTCCAACCTTACGTTTATGTTTTTCGATCGCCAAGTTTCGCTTATACTTACACATAATATAAAACTTACCTTTAAACCAGAGGAGCGCTTCTATAGACCCCGCAAGTTTGTTATATAATGAGTACCACTTCTTTGTTCTCCATTCTTTGTTCCCACTTCTTTGTTCTCCAGGGACACAATATAAAACACAAGCTCACAATTCCCTTCAGTACGATTGGAGAAGACGAATAAAACCAATGAATTGACCCTGGCAGGAGGTGAGGATAAGACACAATCCTTAAAATAATACCCAGTGGATTCACCACCATTTTGATAGAATAGGTAGACGTATGGTCTCAAATGTTGCAGGATTCCAAAGAAAACAATCACCAAAATTGTAATTATCAGGAGAGTAATCATAATTTTCATCATCACATAATATAATTAACCAACCTTGATGACTTGGTTTCTGCCAATATCGTTTTGCAATCAATTCAGGTATAGACTTTCTACATGTTCTTCTCTTCTTGTTGTTATTATAGAAAGCTTGTTTTCTCGGGGTATCTCCTTTTCCATACGGGATGACTATCCATGGTGATGCCCTTGGTGATGGTGATGGTGATATGTTACGTTCAGTTCTGTCAGATGATGCTGATGCCGCACTTTCTTCACCCATCTGAGAGAGAGGAAACTATCTTGCATGCAGCTTCATCTGTCTTTAGGGATCCGAATATAAGTAGAACTAGACGAATTCTCAAAACCCTAACGAAGTTTGTTTATTTGCACCCCCGACATATAACAAAATACCGGGGTGTCTAGTATGAATTTGGAGTTAAGGATGAGAGAAAGGTTTTCTGCTTTGATTGTGGAGGAGTATCATCCTTATATACTGCATCTGGTGTAGTAGACATAATGATTTTATGTCACTTGTTCCAATTAATGTAATTGTCTGTGCGATGGGATATTGAAATGTCATTCTTGTTAAATGTTTTAGATTCCTCGAGCATCAGCTATAAACGAATATTGGTTTGAAGTTTCTCTCACAACTTATGAGATTGACTTCATTCATAGTATTTATATGAGTTTACATATGAGAATACAAAACAGAAATAAATTAGAGAATAGGTGCATCAGTAGAACCGGATTTTACAACAAGACTAAACCTAAACAACTATAGATCATAGGACTTCTTAGCAAAATTGTTCAGTTACGCCACAAAAAGTTCGGTTACATAGCAATTTTTTTCTCCTAACCGAACTTTTCTCTGAAAAAACTGCATATTGAGTTCGGTTACGTCGCAAATTTTTTTCCTAGACGAACTCCTAGTTCGGTTATATCGCAATTTTCTTCTCCTAACCGAACTTTTCTCTGAAAGAAAAAACTCCATTAAACCTGAGTTCGGCTACCTGTTCTTCAGATGTCGTAACCGAACTTTTTTAACCAAACCGAAATCAATTTGTAAATTGTTTATTTTTAGGAATGTTTTGGCCAATTCAAGCACCATTAACTAAATTTGAAGTACCCGTGATTACCCAAAACATCATATTCTTGTTGTGGCCCTTAAAGAAAAAGATCTTAATTTTTTTCTCCAAAACCCTCATCTTCATTATCATCTTCATCTTCTTCTTCTCCCTCTCAATAATTCTTCTTTTGAAAAAAATTCAACTATTATTAATTTAATCTCACTAATCATTAATTAACTCACTAATTATTACACTAATTTAATTATTAAGGGCACATTTGGTATTAAAAAAAATTAGAGGGGTGACTCATTATTATCTAATATTAGTTGGAGAGTGGTCCCCCACCATTTTTGAGTAGTCCCCAAAATATGATTCTTTTTTTAAATAAATGGGTCCCAAATTAGGTTTTGGAACCAGACAGGGCCGGCCCTGAGATTTAGCTGCCCCGAAGCAGAGGCAAAGTTGTTGCCCCATCCTAGTAATTCATGCTGTCGATAAGATCAACTTTAGCTTAGAAAACTTCTTTCTACCGACGCATATGTGACTGGAACGACAAGCAATATCATGGACACCATCATTCCGTTGAGATCATTATTATCAGCACTGCCATCATTCTCATGGTCATTCATACCATTATCAGCAGCACCGTCATGGCGTCATTATCATTGTCATTCTCGGAAGACTGCACACACAAAAGAGACATCTAGCAAAACTAGTAGCGGCAATTGCATCTCTTCGCATCCCTATTTAAATCGGACACGGTAGAACCAAAATCAATAACTCTAAATTCCAATGAATCATTCCATCTACCATCATTTATCAAAAATTCACCCGAGCAGATCGTAAAACTTCTTCAAATACACTATCTGCAAGCTTTTTGTGCTCTCTGCTAATACTGCTTCAAATTCCGCTAACAGTTGATGTGGTTGTAGTATTCTCTTCCCCTAGTTTCCTTAAGTTGACTTTACTTGGGAATTAAGATGAGTACATGTGGGTGGGTGGTGTAAGTCCAGTTTATCTGGATCAAAATAAGTGGCTTGATGCCGTCTATCTTGGTCAAATAGCGTTGAAGTTAAGTTTTTAATATTCAGTTCTCCGATCATCATAATATAATTTGCAGCAGCCGTCCTTATTATTATCAACGGATATTAAGGACAAATGTTTTTTTAGCAGCCGTCCTTGGGATGGTATATATGACATCCCAATAATAATATCCAAATTCTTTTAGCAGAAGAACGCGATCTTGACATGGAAACCCAACAGATATTATCATCGATACCTGCAACCTTGTGAGAAATTACGTGAATACGGTCAAAAATATCAATCTTGGTAAAGGGGCGGTAGGAATCGGTAGAGGGGCGGCAACCTAATAAGACAAAAAAGGTCATTAGAAGTAAATTCAAGTGCCCCTTATTAAAAAAAAATGAAAATGACCAATTAACCCTTATTATTAATAATCAAGATTAGTGTTTGATAATCAAGATTAGTGTTTGATAATCAATTTTCACTTATAATAACTCTAAAATTAGATTTTTAGAGTTATAAAAAAAATAAAAAATTATGTGATATTTGTGAAACCCTAGATTTTTGATTCACTCAACAAAAATGAGTGATTCAAGTGGCAAATTAGAGGTGAGTGATCAAAATTAGTTCCCATTAGCTTTTTGTTGATCAAAATTATCTAAAGTATGTAAAAAGATCAATTTTTAAAATTTTAAGAAGAACATACGGTTGGAAATAAACTAGTTACCAACCAGAATCCGGTTCAATTTGGGGAAAAACCCAATCGTAATACCGATTACGGTTGCTAGAAAAAATCTTGGATACGAACCGTAACTAATTACGGTTCATAAAAAGGAATCGAAACCAACCGTAACTAAACTACGGTTGGTAAGTCATCTATAGTTTGAACCGTACATCACTACTTCAAAAATTCTTAACATTCAGGATGATATACGGTTGGTAACTTTCATTAAGTTACCAACCGAACCTAGGTGCGGTTGGTAACTAAGGTTTCGTACCAACCGTACCTAAACCTAATTCTCAATTTTTTTAAGGTACGGTTCGTATTTGAACTATTACCAACCGTATGTTCTTCAAAATATCCAGTTACGGTTGGTAATTGAGTTATTACCAACCGTAACTCGCATAAACCGAAATTTCAATTTCAATTTTCATACAAAACCCTAATTTTTGATACAAAATTAACTTAAATTCAACACGATAAACTAAACCCTAACTTAGGGTTTTCCAAATATTTTTCAAATCGCCGATTAATCGAAGACGATGAAATTTTCGGTTTTAATGGAGGTTAGGATTGATGGAGGAGAAGAGAAGATGAAGAAGAAGATGAAAAAAAAATCTGATTTGATTTTTTTTGATTCATTAGGTTAAAAAAAAAATTGATTTGATTTTGGTTGATTTAAGGTGAAAGGGTAATCTAGTCAATCTACATCCCTATAGGACACCCCCTAACCAATAAGAGGGACATTGCTATCACACTTGCCGCCCCTTTACCAAGCTTGCAAAAGATAACCTTTTACGCGTAGTTCTTTCTTAGTAAACCTCCTTAGCTACTTACACAACAACGATCATACTGGGTAACTTTCCATCTGTCATTCCACAAAAAACTAGAAACCAAAAGGAAGAAGGGAACGAATTTTTCAGGGTTGGAGAGAAAAAGATGGATCGCTCAAATATATGGGACTTTTTATATATTTAATATTGAACCATTAAAGTCACTCATTATTTACAACATGCCCCTGAATCTCTTAAGATTTTGTCCTTTCTTTTATTTTTTATCACGATTTAATCCTTCATCTTGGTTTTTAATATAGAACCACCCTAGCCTAGATCAAAAACTAATTTTGCTGCCCCTTCTTCCGTGCTGCCCCGAAGTCAACCTTCGTTGACCTTCCCTCAGGGCCGGCCCTGGAACCAGAGCTGGGCTGGCTTTGCCTTGCTTTGTCAAGTGACTCAAAATTTGTTGTTCAGGATGGCACATCCCATCATGTGAAGGAGTGTGAAAGTGGACCTACCCACTACCCGTAATAACACCAAATTTATTCATTTTTGATCAACTTCTTTTAATTTTGGGCGAGAGTTCTCATCCCATAGACCTTAGTCCGATAGACAAATAATATTATTGAAAACAATCGGCTAATGCATCTAATCCGTGATTTGGATCGGAGTCAAGCCATGACTCGACATGAGTCAGATATTAGTCCGTTTTTTTTTAGTTTTGGTTAAATTTTACTTGGTACCTGTCTCAAACTTAACCCATAACTCGGACCCGTTTGAGTTTTAGGGAGACAAATATTCGTGACTCATAATACCAAACCATTTGCCGATATATTTTTGTAAGTCTTTTAAGTCATATTTGACACAAAAAAACAAACATGACAAGTCAGACCAAAAATGTTAGGTGATTTTCGAAAGATTTCCAAAATAAAACAAAACAAACATGCATGATGTTTGTGAAGGGATGTTAGCCATTGGGCGGCCAACTCTGGACCATCGAATAGGTAGATTTTGCCTCGACCGGCCCACTGGCTTTGCCCTATTTCCCATCCCAAACTCGAAGAGTCCTCCTACACACAAAACCCTTTTAGTTCAGCGATTTGTGCCTCAAAGCGAAAACAAACAACCCTATCGAAAATGCCAGATCCAGATGGTGAGATCACCAAATCTGATATCTACATTGTTGGAATATTTTCAACCATGCTATCCAAGGGGGGTCCTGGTGAAGAATTTTTTGGTTCAGGGTAACTGTTTCGACCGTTACAAACTATCCAGAATATTCAAATCCAAACGCCATTGATGTCTGATGATGAAGAGACTCGAGTGAAAAGATATGTCTATTCCCAACATATGCGAAAACACCCTATAAATGGCATCTCCCAAACTCGTTTAAATAATAACATCGAAAAACCTTTTCCTGTTTTCTCTCTTAAACAAAGCATCATCAGAAACATTATTTCACATGTGTTCTTGATTGGATCAAGGGGTACAAACCTTGAATTCAATTTCTGTTGTAGGGCTTTCATTGTATCCTGAAGGCATTATTTCACATACCTGTTGTAATCGCCAATTTATTGGGAGGGTAGAAATAATTGTCTAAAAGAAATCGTATGAGCCTTGAAAGCTTTTGAGTACAACAATCTTTCTGTGTTATTTTCATCCTCTATTTGAACCCATTTTCTAACATACATTATGGAATGAATTTTTTTCATTTCAAGAAGAAGAAGCTGAGAGACGGCGATTTGTAGATTAAGGAAGAAAAGGAAGAAGATGAAGAAACAAGAAGAAGAAGACATGGATGAAGAAGAAGAAGTTGCTGTTGTAAAAGAAGAAGAAGAAGAAAATTACTCGTCGAATCCAAGTTGTTTGAGTTGTTAACTAAAGAAGAACGGAGTGAATTGATCAAAATAAGAAGGGTTGATTCGGATGGATAATTGGTATGATCGGTTTTGGAAATTGGAAGTACAACATGTATGGCGTTAAAGAACAACGTGTAGGCTGGAAGAAAATCTTAGTGAAGCTTGATATTCTCTGAGTGATTCCAGATCTCCTCTTTGTTGTTCTCCGTCAGCATCTTAACTACTATCTTTTCCCACAGCTGAGTGAATTCAAATGGAATTGGGAACTATGATACTCTAAAAGGTGATTCTTCTTTATAACTAAGGGAATTCTAATTGATTATTACCTGCTTAAGTTTTCTGTGACTGTTGTCTTGATCTTGCTAGAAAATTTGTGAATTGTTAGTTGCTCAATTTAGGTGGTTATCTGTTACTTACATCGGCTTGTCGAAGTTCTCAAATCTGTTATGACATAATTGTTGGTCTTTCCTGATATCCGTGTGTCTTTGTGATGCAGTAGAGAATCAGTGTATCCAGTTGGAGAGTTTTCGTCCAACATGTTTTCAGCTACAAGATGAAGAGTGCTATGTTATTTGAGACCTGGATTCAATGTATGTGCTCTATTTGAACAAGGCGAAACAATGGCGTTACTGAATCGGTCGATTTGCTTTAAGGTACATATTTTTCCTTTCTTCTTCCGTGTATGTGTTAAGCTTAAGCTTTATCTGTCTCTTGTATTGATGTTGCTGGAACATGTGTGAATACAAGCGAATTGTTAGTTGCTCGCTGAATTTATGTAGTTAACTGTTAGTTACAATTCGTATGACATAGTTACTGCATCATATATCTTCTGTGAAATCGTTGTGTCTTTGTAACTTCTGCATATTTCATCTTCACTTCTGATTATGAAAATCATCACAATATTCTCGACCCTGTAAGTGTCCCAACAAACATACTTATGCATTGTTTCTTGAGCTGCAGATGTATGTTCTTAGGTTTATTTCGTTTGTTTGTTTTTTTGTGTGTTTTTTCAAATTTTGATTCAGTTTGTTTGTTGTTGAATCTGGTGCCGCATTTGGGGAATATATTCTTCTTTACTGTTTGATTTTGAGTTTTTTTGATAGGATGAAGACTATGTTGTTCCTAGAGGAAAGAAGTATGACTTGGGTCAATGTAATGAAGAAGAATGTTATCATACAGGAACTGGCAGTGATGAAGAAGATGATGTGCCTAGTGATCCTGAAGATGGTGATGAGATAATTCTAAACAGTGACGAGGATGAGGAATTATGTAAGGCTGAGGGTTATGACCATGCTGAGTTTGTGCTAAGTACTGAAAATCTTTATCAGAAAGAGGATGTTGATGATGACTTGTATGCTATAAAAGTTCCACCAGATTTGTTATATGTGGGTATGAGTTGGAAAAACAGCAGTGAGTGCAGGGAGTATTTGAGAGATTTAGCAATACAGAAACATTTCTCAATGGAAAAGATCATGAGCAATGCGAAGAGGCAGGAATGGAAGTGTAAATATCCAGGTTGTAGTTGGAGAGTTAATTGCAGTTACACTAATAAGAATGCCTCATTCAGTGTCAAATCTGGACACTTGGAGCACTCTTGCAAGTGTTTAGGTAAGATTTTTTTTTTTCATTTCATTTTTAGTTTTGTTTATGATTAGTTGAATCTGTATTAAAGTTGTTGACTTTATATAAATGTGTTTGTAGGCTTGAAAAATCCCATGGCTAATGCAAGATGGGTTGCCTTAAGAATAATGGGGTACGTGAAGGACCACGTTAAATGCAAACCTTCTACTATTAAGAGAAGAGTGAAGAGGAAGTATAAAGTTAAAATATCTTATTGGACTGCTTGGCATGCTAGGCACATATGCTTAGAGAGGATATTTGGGTCCTTTGAAAAGAGCTATGGGTATGCAATTCTAACTTGACTTATTTTGCCTTTAAAATGATATACTTGTTATGTATTGAAACTCCTGAAATTATATTATTATGTTTTTGTTGCATGTTGCAGGCAAGTACCTGAACTTTGCAGGCAAATCATGGAGGCAAATCCAGGGAGTATTGCTACATGGAGTAAAGACACAGTCCATCACCAGTTCGAAGGGTTATTTGTGATGTACAAGGCTAGTCTAGATGGTTTCCTAAATGGTTGCAGGTCTATTATAGGCTTAGATGGTACTTTCTTGAAAGGAAAATATGGTGGAATGGTTTTAGCAGCTATGGGTTTAGACAACAACAATGGAATTTTCCCTATTGCCATCTACATATGCAGAAATGAATGCAAGGAAACGTGGAACAAGTTTTTGTCAATCCTTGCACCGTACGTGACTAGGCATGAACAACCCCTTACATTCATATCTGACCAGCAAAAAGGTTTAATTGATGGTGTTGCTAAACAATTTGCACAGTTCAATCATTATCACAGGTTTTGCTTCAGGCATTTGTACAAGAACTTTAAGAAGAAGTTCCCTGGGTCACACTTGGAGACATTGGTGTGGAGGGCAGCAAAGAGCTACAATGAAATTGACTACAAGCATTGGATGAAGGAGGTGGCAGAGTATGACCCAGCGGCTGTGACCTGGCTAGAAAACCATCCTCTTGAATAATGGACTAGGTGGAAGTTTGATCACACTTCTCGCTGTGAGCATATAAGCAATAATTTTAGTGAGTCATTTAACAGTTGGATTTTAGAGTTTAGGCACTTGCATATTTGTAAGTTTGTAATGGAGTATGAGAAATTAGTGATGGAGACATTGTATAATAGGGAGAAAAAGGGACAAGGTTGGTGTCAAACTGGTTTAATTAACAGGGCATAGGAAAGACTTAAAGGGCATAGAGGAAATGTGCATTTTCTTAATTGCTATCCATCAAAAGAAAATGTGTGGTTAGTAGAGAATGACAGAGAAATGACTTGGAAAGTCAATTTGACTAGGAAAGAATGTAACTATGGGGCATGGAAAGTTGGTGGTGTGCCATGTGTTCATGCCATGGCTGTCATTGTGGATAAGGATGAGAATGCATATAGTTATGTGGATCCGTGCCATTTTATTAGCAAATACATGATGACTTATGATGGACATGTTGAGCCAACAGCAAATCCACTGACATGGCTCGAGGTTGAGGTAACTTTGCATCTTTTAACTGTTATTTGTGCATGAGTTAGCATCTTAAGCATCTTGCTCATGACCTAGCATCTTCTAATTGTTATTTTTTTGAATTTTTGATAGGATGTTTATAAGGTGAATCCTCCTAGGGTAGTAAGGCCAGCTGGTAGGCCAAGAACTCTAAGAAGAAGAGATAGAGATGAAGCTGATGGAAATACAAGGAACCAGAAGAGATGTGGAATCTGAAGATCTATGTGCACAATAGGGCTGGTTGCAAAGGAGCCAAGGATGGTGATCCATCCACTATAGGTATTGATTATTGTTTGTGGATTTTGTTAGTTTTGATCTTTAATGATATTATTGTTATCTGTAGTATGATAATATACTTGTTGCGCAGGTGTGAATATAATATATGGTCCACATGTTAGGAAACCTCATAATGAAGATGGAGATGGAATTACTACATCAGCAGAAATTGGTTCTTCTTTTAGAACACAAAGGACTAATGCAGGAATGAGAACCACAGGCTTTGGTGTTACAACAAATAGTAGTAGACCTACTAATGGAGGAGTCCCTAGAGGTGGAATTCCACCTATGGCAGTTGTTAGAGGCAGGGGAGGTAGGGCTGGTGCAAGAGGAGCTGGTAGGGGCAGAGTCAGTGGTTCGGGTGGAGTGTTGTTAGGGGCGAGGAAATGTTGTTGTTGGAGCATTAGAGGAAGAGGAGGTAGAGTGGAGCTGTTGGAGGTAGAGGAATTGGTTCAGCTGTTCTTGGGACTCGATCCTCTCAAACTTCCACAAACACGGTCAATCTACAAGAGGAAGGAACCGAGTTTGTAGCAAGCTATGCCAGAATGAGGGTGGAGGGAGTAGATTGCCTAGTTATCCAGTGGAGAACATGACTAGGAGGTCTGCTTCTCTTATGGGATTGACTGAAGACCAACCACCTGCAAAGAGAGGCAAATAAGCTAAGAAAGGCGCAGCGGTGCAATGGTACTAAGTAAGTGTTTTCTTTTTGGTAGAAAGTAAGTGTTTTCTTTTTGGTAGAATACAAGTTAATGATATCTAACTTGCTTATTTTGGTAGAATACAAGTTAACTAAGCACAACTGAACATCAACTTTTGTATTTATTACGTTGTAAATGGCAAGCTAAAGTACCGTGACTACATCACTTACTAAGCACAAGTCAACTAAATTAAAGTTTTGTGGAATTTACATCCTAATTTTGTAGTTACCGAATGCTTTGATTATCTCAATGTTGTGTGGTCAATGTTGGTGGTGTTAACTGAAACGTATTTTGTACCTATTTTTATACCATATAACTGGTTGTGATGGTCAATTGTGACGGTTCTCGGCTGTGCATCTCAGTGCATCTCCGTTGTGGCTTCTGCATTTTTTGTTTTTCTTCTTGAGAATATTTGGCACGTGCTAGCACCTGCCTCTTAATGTGCGCACGTGTAGTCTAGATTTAACTGAGTGGCAAACCTTGTAAATAACTAACTAACTGAAGTTAACGGTAAGTAACAGTTTGACCAAAATCGCTAGTTGACTTTGCTTGACTAACAGGTCAACGACCCAGACACAAAATTGGACAAACTTACGACCCAAACGCAAAGGCGTACCAAAATTCACGACCCAAACGCAAAATAACTCTTTGATTTTTTGTGTATGTGTAGATTTTGGAACTTTGCCCCCATTGCTTTTAGCACCAAATAAGAACACACTAATTTGTATCACGGTTTAGGCAACATTATTGGTGAATTGAAGAATTGAAGTATGGGGATTTTAATAAAGTGCCACACTTCCAATTAGGTGTTTAAGAAAATGCCACCGTTTTTTTCAAAATTTATTTAATGCCACACATTTGACCTTTTCCATCCAAAGGAATTGTTGACATCAGTTAGTGCATTGGTGGCAGTTATCTAGCTTAGTAAAAGACATGTACACCCTCAAATCATCTCCTGAAAACAACTGAGTTAAATCAATACAAACTGTAATCATTGTTATGAAATCCCACAAATCAACATTGATAAGAAATGAGTATCAAAGTCAGCCAACTGACTGGTCTAAGTTGGTTCCATTGCACGGCCTAATTTGATGTTGCACCATAGTGGTGCTTCACCAAGCATGTGTAGCACCTGCATTCACCAACAGATGTATTCTTGTTGCTCAACTCCTTCTCAACTCTGCATGTAGCTTCTGCAATTGCTACCTCTAAGCATTACAGCCTATTCCTTGCATCACCACCTGCAACAAACTATTTCTCTGTAAATCCACCATTCTCAGCTCACCGTCACTACCAACAACGCATCGCAACATCATCAGTTACAACCCTGCAAATTCTGTTCTTCCACCGACTTCACTTCCTTGTCATCTCAACAGCAAATATACACTTCTCTGTCATACATAAGCATCAACACATTATCTCTACAGCAGTAACTCAAACATTTCAGCTCCAACTTCTCTCCATCACTGCTACAATAACAGCTGCAATTTGTACCTAAAGCCTAGGCATTCATCTATCTTCATTATTTGTCAGCTCAACATGTCTCTCTACTACATCCATTTCACCGCATCTGTAGACCCTTGTCCATTTTTACATCTCCAGCCTTGTTCTCAACTCAAACCACTCGATGCAAATACCAACTCGAATACATCTGCGGTACCGCAACACCCATCGTGCAAAACAAACTCACAAGCCTAGCACCATCATCTTCTCAATTTCAGCTCAAGTACCCATCTCTTTCGACTGCCACAAACAAATCAATTCAAACCATAAAATTGTTCTGTCTTCATCTTAGATTCAAAATCATCTATCAAACCCATGTTCTTTTATGATCAACAGAAATTTCATTACAGACTCACATCAATTCTTCATCTCCTGCTCAAACAAATCCAACCAGTTCTTCTCTTTTCTTCCAATTCTAAAACCCCCCATGGCAATTCAATCTACAGAAATTCAATCCTTCACAAATTCTCGATCTGAAACTTCACAATTCACACAGTCCAACAAACAAACAAATGTATTTCAATTATAGATTTTCTTATAAAAAAATAGAAATCGCAATTAATTAATTTAGCCATTACACGAAATCATGAAACCCCTCTTTCTGATTTTACAACCTTCCGATTAAACCCCTTATGTAATAAACCCTAACAATATCTTCCTCATTTATACCCAAAACAATCTGATTAGGAACAACTTTACCACTTTCCTAAAGAAATTGAAGTAATCAGTGAAAGAGAAACAATTAATGGTGATTCTGCTGGTGATCGTGACTGTAAGAAGAAGAAGAAGAAAAACAGGGAAGGGAAAGAGAGGCGAGAGAGTGAAGCAGAGAAGAAGAAGAAAAGGGAAAGAGAAGCGAGTGTCTCTTAGTTTAGGGTTAGGTTATAATAGAGGGCTGGGATTAACATTTTTTATCAGATCAATGGTTAATAATATAACCGGGTTTTCGGGTCGACTCAGTCGATCGGTCAGTCCTGTGTAGCCCTAGTTGTTAGGAAATTGAGAAGGCTAGTTTGGTAATAGTGCCACATGTTTTAGACTTTTTCAATGATAGTTGACTAATCAAGTGGGCCTTAACAGAAAACTTAACGTTTATGGCATTAAATAAATTTTGAAAAAAACGGTGGCATTTTCTTAAACACCTAATTGGAAGTGTGGCACTTTATGAGGTTTGCCCCCCTGCATCAAACTTTCATAAGAATTCTTAGCTTGCAGAGTTTATAGTTCATGATTGAGGTTCCAGTCATGATTTGCTTATCCAAATAGAAATTACACGGAAATTATCGTAACCCATTTCTTACGGGACCAAGAAACCCCAATTCTTATTTCATAGGAATTGGGATGTTATAATTGGTGTTTTGGGTACCTCTACTTTAGTGATGTTTTCACTTTTCCATATGAAATCCATACTTGCGTTAGATAGTTACGATATTTGGGATACCTGAATTAACTTTTGATGGCACAATAAAGTGAATCATTTCTTGGTGATCTTAGCTAAGTTCTATATTCACATTGTTACTTGTACTTCGGTGGTGTTTCCGCCTTTCATATTGAATTCCAGAAATGATTTTATGGGATATAGTCATCCTAAGAATTCTTCATGTGGTCTGATTGCAAAAGGAACATTCCCTGAACTGATTGAAATGGGTTAATTTGGAATGAGCTTCCATCTAACACCAAGCTTTCTAACTGCATTCATGCAAGCTTTACCTTGAATCCCTTCTTAGCCGCTGTGTTTACATTCATATGTGGCATGAATTTGTAGGTACAGAAACATGTTTATAGCTCTAATAAGGAATGAACCTAATGCACAGAGTTTGTGATTTTAGATCTAGAACAAAATACCATCAGCTGAAAATTCTGTGAAGGTTTTACATTGAATAAAACAGGTTAGGAATAGTTTTGGAATAGTCGTTCATTTCCTGTAATCGAGTATTGAATTGCTTGGTTGGTCATAAGAGTTTATACATAAACTTGATCTCAATATTGGCCAGAGCTAGATAGTACTTGTCCCTCTAAGCAATCATTTCATCATCACCAAATTCCGTGATGGAAGGAAAGCAAGGTAGTGAAAAACCAAAGAAGAGCTTGATCCACTATGGATTCCCTCCGCTGCTCCATTGGAGTTTAAATCTACTTCACTTGGTTAGAGCATTATATTTATCTATTGCTATTCGACTTGTAGGCTTAAATTTGTAGTGTCACTAAGGTGGTAGTAATACCCAAGAGTCATTCGAGAATCAATTTGGCCATATTCTTTCCAATCTATTTTTTTTTCTCTATTCAGTTTACTGGTCTTGATGGACATCGTGCTTTAGATACCTTAAGCTCATATTTCATCTACTCTGAGAAAAATATTCGTTTGCTTGCTTGTGCCATTCAGTGATGGTTTGGATGCCCGACATGGTCTATCAGCAACAGAAAGTATAAATTATATTTTCAGGAAAAAAGAAAATATTCGGTTGCTTGTCTCTTGAGTTTTATCTTTTAGCCTTGGCCATCAAATCATTTTTGTGGTTTTTTTTTAATTTTTCTTTTTCAATTTCTCGTATGTTGTGTTAGTTTGTTTCTTGTTAATTTTAGAATTCCTGTCAGAGACTTGTATAGCTGAACTTATAATTACACAGGTTCCGTTAATGAAGTTTTTGATCTGTTAATGAAGTTTTTGATCTATTACTAATTTACTTTTAATGTAGTTGGTTGCGGCAAGCAGAAATCCTTCATTGAGAGCTGGCATTGCTCTAGATATTGCACAAGTAATGGAATTCCTACACTCACAAGGTGTTGCTCTTTGGGACCTTAAACGTAAATCTCATCTTTGACGAATATAACCAGGTGAAGATTGTTGAGTTAGAAATTGCGTGCGAGGAGGCATTTTTTGATTCTTTGGAAGATGATGCGGGTACTTACCGCTGGATAGCATCTGAAATGGTCAAGCAAAAATCCAACTGGGGAAATGTCGATGTGTACCGCTCTGGACTGGTTTAATCGGAGATGGTTGCTGGAACAATTCCTTTTGATGATAAGACACCCATCCAGGCAGATTTTCCTAGAGTAAATAAGGTATGCCTCCCTGTCATGGAGATCTTTTTATTTTGGATTTCACTCACCGACATCAGTTATGCACTTTCTTCCCTCTTCAAATACTCCTGAACATGTTTATAGGTTATAGGGTTAAAAAGCCTTGATGCTGGACAAGTTTTAAGATTTCATCTTGATAGAATGTTTCGGTTTGCTGAAAAACCTAGTAATTGTAGTCTAATAGTTTAAAATACGCCAAGGCAGGCTGATGAGGTATTTAGTCAAATAACATACCTTTTTCTTGTTACCACTTATACCACTAAAAGTTAACATCCATAAGGATAATTTCCCCAAGAACTTGATGGAAAACGAGGTCCAGAGTCTCAACTCGACTTAATGTCCTGCTTGTTCAAAACCTAGATATCCTGTCCTTAACATCTGAGATATCCGATTTATGTACCAATCTGACTTTGATACAACAACAGAGGGTTTTGTTCTTGTAGTTGTACTACAGAAATGTGTTATCTGCATCTTTTTACCACGATACTAAAAATTAAATTATGGTCCAAACAAGAATTTGTACATAATATTAAGTCCCTCAGATAACATTACTTTGTTGTGTTCTTCTAGCAAGCCTTTTTACTGTTAGTTGTATTGGCTTCGAGGATGGCGATTGAGAAACTCCCTACCAGGGGTTGTTCTGTAAAGCTCTAGAACTGGTCAAAACAGAATGTTCCATTGATTAACCATAAAAATATCATATCACAGGGGTGGTTTTTATGACTAATTGATGCACTCCATTAAGTTTCAATTGTAGTATATTCTCAAGCTTACGATTGAACTGCTTCGACCTGTTTGCAAAAAGCATGAGATATTAGCCGATGGCAATATTTTGGAATTTGCTAGTTTTATTTACTAACTCATTGTATTAGCTTTTGATGTGTTATGGCTACACTAAACACTGTAGTAGCATTTCAAAGCATCTGATATGTCCCTTTCGCAGTTTGGGCTTCATGAGTTTTCTCTATTTTCAGGAAAACGTTTTACATGGAATATCTTCCCTTGACCAGATGGTGTATTCCTCTCAGCTTGTTGCATGGACTATAAGGTATCTTTAAAAAGATCTTCTTCTCATTCTATGTGACATGCCATCTTCATTTACGCGTGTCACGAGCATGCAAACACTTGAGCATCGTAATCTGTTAATAATTTGCTGATATGAATGTGCATCGTAGTCTAAAGGACATTTCATTTTTGGTTTGAGCAGAATCTATATATGTCTATAGTATGCTTCAGCTCGACAAGGGAAAGGTCCTGTTAATACTTTCTCCTGCTTTTCGAGTCATTTTGTGTAATTGTCAGAGACTTGTAGTAATGGTCCTGTCTATGCTTACTTCAATGTTGACACTTGTAGTAATGTTTTATTGTTAGAGACTTATTGTAATGATTATTTACAAGTCCCTGGTAATCGACATACACTGATACACATTCAATGGATAAAATTCCTTAGCAAAAATTGTAAGAATCTGTATATTATCAAGCAGCAAGTTTCAAAATATTATATGTCGGCTGTCAGTCACTTGATTCGTTACTGTTTCTGAATAGCAATGTCCAAGTTTCAATCTTGGTAAAGGGGCGGGAGGAATTGGTAGAGGGGCGGCATGTGTTATAGCAATGTCCCTCTTATTGGTTAGGGGTGTCCTATAGGGGGTGTAGTTTGACTAAATTACCCTTTTCACCTGAAATTGTCTAATTTACCCTTGTTTTTTTGATTGAAAAGACTGAATTGTCCTCCATCATATAAACCTAATTATGATGAGAATCAAAATCAGTTTTTTTTTTTTTTTGTTTCATCTTCTCCACTTCCATTGTAACTGTAAACACCACCTCCATTAAAGTTTGGAAATTCATCGTCTTCGATTAATCGGCGATTTGCAAAATTGATAATCGTTGATTGAAGTCTACATTATAGATGACGAATAAGAAGAAAGTTGACGAAGATTGTAGCGATTCTAATCAAGCAAATGTTCCATTAGGTGAAGAACAACAATCTCAACTTCAAACCCCTTCACCGGAGAAATTAGGTGGAATGATACATGAGGTATGTTTTGCGGAACCCATTTAGGGTTTAGTTTAATTTGTTCGTTTTAATTTCAACTTCTATCAAAAATTAGGGTTTTAGGTGAAAAGTCAAGTTTCCATATCCTGGGTTTTTGTTACTTACGGTTGCAATTAGTTCCATTATGAACCGTATGTGAAGCTTTAGATGGTGGTACGGTTTGTAACAATTAAAATTTGCTGAAATACCAACCGTATGTTCTTAGGTTTCAGAATTTTTTGCCAGTTACGGTTGCTAATTTCCACGGAATTACGAACCGATTTTTTCTCTGCATGTTAAGTTTTTTGCTTACGGTGCCTATTTTTATGTTAGTTACCAACCGTGTATTAGGTACGGTTCGTAATTGTGTAGATTTGTAACCGTATATTATCCTGTGTTTGAAAACCTTTTGTCGAGTATTGGTACGGTTGATAACGATAAGAAAGTTACCAACCGATTTTATATACGGTTTGTTTGGTTGTTCAGTTACGGACCGTATCTATGATACGGTTTGACACGATTGTAGAGTTACAAACCGTATATTATTTTGGTCACATTTTTTTGGTTTGTTTGTTCAAACCTTAGGAATTCATTCAAATTATTACTTGTGTAGGAATCCTAATAGGGTGAAGAAAAAGAGAGGGAATAACTTAACTCCGATTGATCATACACCCACCCCTCGCGGTGACAAGCATTTAGGGGTAGATCATAGAGGTGTCCCCAAGAATGTGAAGAAGAAGAATCAATTTGAGATTAGGCTTAAAGAACCATCTGTAGGTAACTCTGGGGTTGAATTAGAAGGAGCTGAACCTAATGATCAAGAAATTGAAGAGGTAGGAGTCCCCAATGTCGAAGAAATTGAAGAGGTAGAAGAAAATCCTGATGAATCCAATGTCGAAGAAGAGGACGATGAAGAAGGAAATGGCGAAGAAGAGGAGGATGAAGAAGGAAATGGTGAAGATGAGGACGAAGAAGGAGATAATGAAGATGAGGAAGAGGAACCAAATGATGAAGATGAGGAAGAGGAAGCAAATGATGAAGAAGGGGTACAAAACAAGGGGAAAGAAATTGTTCACTAGGTCAAATGTGGGATTCGGTGACGGTTTAAAATTTTATTTCATGACAGTTTTAGTGAAAAGCGTCACTGTACATTGCTGATAAAATTTAGGTGACGGTAACCAGAAACAACCGTCATTAATTGGTGCATTAAACTATGACGGTTGCCAAAACTGTCACAGAAATGGTTTACCGTGACGGTGCAGCAGAAAACTGTTACAATAGAATATCATACGGTGACATTTGCCGGCTGTCGCGTATATTCTCTTATCACTGCGGTTTCTCAATGAACTGTCAAGCTAGCTTAGTGGTGAACTCTTATATCCATGCCAAGGAAAAAGTTTATCCTCAAAATATATTTTATTTTCTTATTTTTCTTGATGTTTATTTTATTTTCTTAATACTGTATTAATTCTTAATACTGTATTAATCCACATTAATCCGGAGTAAATGAAAATCAACACTGGTAAAAGTTGTACAAAAATATAAGAGAGCGTGCGAAAATGCACGTACAAGTAAGTATCCGGAACCCTTAGATCATCCCCGAGATTGCCATCAAAAGATATAATATATGTACAAAAAAACAACCCTAACTCAATCTTCTGATTCACCGCCGCTATGGCTCTCTCCTCTTCCCATCTCCTTCTTCCTCACTTTCTCTGCCAAAAGACTAACTGGTATCATTAGATTTACTCATGTATTATTGAAGACTTAATTGGGTCAGCGAATCACTGTTGTATGATGATGGTTAGCTATTGATCGCTTTTCTTGATTTCTTTAATTTATTTTTATCTTTTTTATCTTTGAATGAATATGTTCCGGTGTTTGCAATCTCATCACTCTCAATACATCTTCATCAATCTGATCTCAACTAAGGCTTGCAGATAAACCGCGATCTGTTGCAAGTTTCGATTATATTGGGTCTTCGTTTATGTTTCAGGGCCATGGAAGCAAGATCTAATCAATTGAAGTCTTCTTCCCAAGCCGGCTTGGATGTCAAATGAACAATATAATAAGCAGGCCTCGAACGCCAACTCAGTTCTGATCCAAAGACTTAGAATTGATGGACAACGAACAAGGTTATCCACTTTACTCTATTCAAATAAGATTTTATTTTTGTCAGATTGCTAACTATTCTATTGTGACGGTATGCTCCTTCATAAATTTTAGGATATATATAGGGATTCTTTAATCACTTTGCTTAATTAGTTTCTCTTATATATAATTTATGCACTGATTTATAAAGGACTAAGGTGTACAATATATGAACTCGGTTATATACACACTTATAATAATCATTTAAAACTTGCTAATGCATGTGCAGCTAGAGAGTGGAAATGAGAAAGGCCATGGCAAAAAGGGTTTACTTGAATCTTAGTACACAAATGATTAAGCTGGAGTAGTACCCAAATAACCTCACCTATGAGGGGAATATGGAAGGCCACACCTATATATATTGACACCCTAGGCTCGTGCTAGAGCTATTGTTGATGTTTCCAACTAGCTTATTCGTTACTGTTAAGCTTTTACTTTCGAAATATTTTTTGAACTTATTATATACAATTTTAAGCAGTAGCCTTGACATTTACGTCTACCCCATGTGAAATACATGAGCATTTAAAACCTTTCTAGGATTCTTTTATATTTGTTATTCGTAGACTGGTATGTAACATTGCATTGTTATTCGTAGACTGGTATGTACCGAACTAGCAACAAAATTATGGCTGAATATGTTACTCTCTATTTTTCAGGTACTGTGTCGATCACAGGCTTAAGTCCCACTGCTCAAAGAGCATTAACTTTAAATTGGAGCAATATCTGTGAGTGTAAACGTAATTTCAAGTTTACATTTCAATTTGTTGTTCAAGGAAAGCCAAGTAAATGATAGTCTTTCTATGACTAAGAGTAAATTTGATGGTTATTGATCTTATCGAGAAATTTGGTGGTTTTTATCCATTTTGCAGAAGTGATGAACGTCTTCAGCTTTGTTGAATCAACTTCTAGCTCCTCTGGTTTCGGGTTTGCTTGTGATGCATCAATTATGTCTACTTGATCAGAGACGTCCAAAACTACAGTGCATAAAAATTTTATGTTTAAAGAATGTAATTTTTCCAAATGTTGGGAATTAGTGTGGATAAGATGTATTTTTACTTTTTAAATGATATTGTAAATTGAATTCAATAATGATATACAAGTTTAGTATGGTTTTTGTTTGGTTTCATATTTGATTTCAGTTTGGAAATGGTTGACTATAATACCGCTAGCACTTGAGTAATGGTCTCGCTAGCACTTGAGTAATGGTCATGTGATGACGCTTTGCAGGGAAAAATCGTTGCCCGAAGACTATTATATGGCGTTTACAGGAACAAGACGTTAGCAGATGTTTCTTATGCTGACGCTTTTCAACATCCTATTACAGTTTTAGAGAGATTCTATAACATTTACTTGAGAAAACTGCCACTGTAACCTGGTTAAGGTGGCAGTTTTTGTTAAAAGACGTTGCGGTTGTATCTTACGATGACGGTTCTATATATCAAATGTCAGTTTTGAAGGTTAGTTGTGACGGTTATGTGACATTTCAGAACCGTCATCATAAAATGACCCTATGGTGACACTGGCTTTGGTGACACTTTCATTTTTCACTAAAACCGTCATAAAATCGATACGGTGACAGTTCTGAAATGTCACCAATATTGATTTTTCTACTAGTGGTTGTAGCTACAACTCCAGCTCCAGATAAACCAAGGAAAGAAAAGAAGCCGAGAAAGGAACCTGCACCAAAAGGGTTGCATATTCCTAAAGGAAAAGACCTGTTGTTGCCAAGGAAGAAGAATAAAAGACCTTGGGGCGAGGCACCAGATAAGTCCTCAATCTTATTTAGTTATACCAATTCCTGGGCCGCAAAAGTCGCAGAGACTAGGGTATGTTTCTCTTAACACATTGTTTTGTTTTAAGTTATTTCGTTTTTTTTTTTATTTATGTATATTACATTAATATCAGTTTAAAAAAAAATATGTTTGTATTGTTTTTAAGGATCATACAAGGGCGATCAAATTGGTCAAGCATCAAAGAGCTAGTCATTGGATATTAGGCGAAGAATGTGTTGATGTTCGTACTCTAGTCTCAAGTTCAGGATTAGGGCCTGGAATTCTGAATGCCCAATCGGAGTATGATAGTATAATCGTATCTGCCTTCAGGGAACGATATTGGCCAGAAAACGATACTTTTCATCTCCCATTTGGAGAGATGACAATAATACCGGACGATGTGAAGCAAATTCTTGACTTGGAAGTTGAAGGAAAATCTGTGTATGAAGGTTTTGATAACAACATGTCTTGGACTGATCTCTACAGCCTTGTTGAAGAAACACTTGGGTGGGGTAAAGACGAGACCGAGATGGAGTTTATGTTGGTTGGTGGTTATGACCCTTCGAAACCAAATAAGATTAACAAGGTAAAGAAGCTGTTGTTGAAAAATTTGAGGACGAAGTTTGAAGACACCCTCAAAAAGCAATTGGAAGGCGAGGTGATAGACGACACAAGGGCTAGGCGTACAACCACAGCATATTTGTTGTATTCTATTGGGACTGTATTCATGCCCGATAACTCGGGAAATAGGGTGAATGTCCATTACCTACAATTGTTGAAGGATTTGAACAAGACCAGAGAGTATTCGTGGGGCACCGCCACGCTTGTATATCTACTTGAAAGTCTAAGAAAGGCCTCGAGGGCTGGAGCTACTGAAATTGCTGGTAATGTTGCGCTTCTAATGGTAAGTTTGGTTACATTTTATCATTTTTTTATTTTATGATTGTTTGTTATATTTATCTTTTGTATTCATGTCCCAATTGCTTAAATTTTTTTATATTTTTCTAGGCTTGGGTGTATGACCACTTTCCGAGCTTGAGACCTCCTACTGAACGGGAAAAAGATGATGATAGAGCTACAGGAAAGAAGTTTATGTTCACTGGTAGACAAAAAAGGAACAAAGAAAAGAGGCTCATTCAAGTGAGGGAGGAAATAGATGCTTTCACGGTTGAAGATGTTATCTTTGACCCTTATTTGAGGATTCAAAATGGAGTTGATGTTCGTCAGTTCACACATACCTCAGGTTACAACGGACCATTGTATCATGCCACAGGTTATGTTATGACCAATCCTCGTCGAACTCTACGCCAAATTGCTCATATTCAAGAAAAGGTCGTTAGGGAAAACTTCAAATTATCCAAGGATGGATCCGAGACAAGAGTCCCCACCATTGTACTCAACTACCGCCCAACTCCGACGATTGATGTTTGGAACAACCGCCATCAACGAGAATACCAACTCCAAGCGGGAGAGGCAACGGCTTGTAACAACACGAAAGAAGCTATTGATGATTACATAGATTGGTATTATCATTTTGGTCATCCACATGTGATTAATAATGATCCGGAGGCCCAGCCACTTATTCAAAAGGCAATAAAAAAAAGGAAGGCTGCCGAGGAGAGCAAAGAGACAAAGGGACTATTTGGTATGACTTGGAGGAAACTATATTTCATGACGGTATGTAACTTTTGTTATCCTCATGACTTGGAATTTAGTTCTAATTTATATTTCTTCGGTTATGGAATAATCTCTTAAGACTCTTTTTAATGTGTTAATAGAAAGAGCGAGGACAACAGTTGGCAAATAGTATGACTTCATGCATCCGTGCTAATGGTGTGATTAACACTCCTCAACAAAGGACCTTACAAGAGCAAATAAGGAACATGCATGATCCAACCAGGAAAGAATTGTACGAGGGGTTGGTCACCGAAGAAAGAGGCTTAAAGAGGGGCAGAAAGTCCATTGGAGGTGCGGGTACTAGCCATATTCAGTCGTCATCCAGCAGCGAAGAGACGCATTTGGACGAGGATGTGCATGGTGTTGGTACTAGCCAAAGAGGTGGTCGTGGTCGCGGTGGTCGCCGTGATGGTCCTCGCACTCGTGGTGGTGGTACCACCAACAAAAGAGGTCGTGGTCCTCGTGGTTAATTATGGTTATGTGACATTTGATAGCAGGACAACTTCTTATTTCTTAGCTTTGTGTGGTTGTTTTTAGTTTATGGATATTAACAAGAACTAATGGTTGTGTGGTTAGTTTTTAGCTTATGGATATTATCACGAACATGTTATGAATTGTGTGGTTATGGATTTTAGCTTATGAATTACTTGGAATGAATTAACATGTTATCAAATGTGTGGTTAGTTACTAGGAATGAATTAAAATTGAGTTTTTTTTGAAGTTATTATATGTGTTACGGTTGGTAACAAACGGCGAATTAGAAACCGTACACTAGACATGGTTGATCACGCAAATCTTTAACAAACCGTACGCTAGTTACGGTTTGTAACCATGCAAAGTTACAAACCGTACATTACTCTGTAACTTCCATAGTTAGAGAGCTCATACTTACGGTTGGTAATAAACGGCGAATTAGAAACCGTATGCTAGTCACGGTTGGTTACGCGAATCTTTAACAAACCGTAAGCAGGTTACGGTTTGTAACCAAGCAAAGTTACAAACCGTACATTACTCTGTAACTTCCAGAGTTAGAGAGCGCATACTTACGGTTAGTAACTGTAACTCTAAAGAACCGTAACTCTGGTATAATTAAATTTTGCAGAGTTACGGTGGGTAATTGTGCTTCCTTAAGGAATCGTAACTCTGGTATGCAATTTGTACAGAGATACGGTTGGTGAATTGCCAAATACTTACAAACCGTAACTCTGTTGCAAAATGAATTATCTAGTCTACGGTTTGAAATAATAATTTCATTACCAACCGCACCTTATTTATTTCTTGGGTTTTCATGAGTTTATCCACTGATTTGTCATTGGTTGATTTGAAAATATAGCCGTTGAAACCTTTAACGAGTTTATTTTCAAAAAATAGATCCGTTAGATAATAAAAACCCAAATTGTTATATACATATATATATATGCTTATCCTCCTCAATAGAAGTTACACCTCCACATGAATCATCTCTTACCTTAAACTAGATTATGGCTCCAAACCCTGAATTTACATTGGAAGAAGATTTATGTATTTGCCGCAACTTTGTTCTATGCTATCCAAAAAGAGGAGAAGAACGACGCCGATGTGGTTTTGTGAGTACAAGTTATTTGAGAACTCTTTTCGAAAACTTTTGCTCCGAAACAGGTAACCCTAATAACCGCGATGGAATAATGTTGTATATTCGATATGGAACTATTCGGGATAACGTTCAAGAATTTATGGCATTAGTTCGTATTATGGGTGAAATACGATTAAGGGGTGAAACTGACGCTGAAGTTTTAGAGAGCTCTATTCAAGAATGGAGACGATGGAAAAGGTCGAGTTTTCAATACTTACCTCATTTCAACATCCTTAAAGACTTCTATCGCACTCGTAAGCCTGGATATTAGTATCCTTTTAAGTCGCATCAAAGAAAATGAGTTGTAATGTCATTTATATTTATAATGGTTTAATGGTTGTAATGTTGGTTTAGTAATGAAGATGGTTCAATGGTTTTAATTGAATTATATTTGTTTGGCTTGTGTTTCATTGTTAGTTACGGTTTGTAAGTATATTATCATTAAACCGTGAATCGACAATGGTCTGGTACAATCTATTTTTAAGCATACTTACGGTTATTAAGTATGGCTTAGTTACCAACCGTAATTTACACTGATACCTTGATTTCCACTCAAATTAGCTAATCAAATAAATATATTGGTGAACAAAATACTTCATATATTATCTAATTAAATAGACATGATATTGTCACTTTTAATCATATCACATTTAGTCAAAATACCAAAATACAAATTATAAAATGGGCTTCATTCAAGACTTGAAAACATTTAAGCATCCTCTTCATCATCGGTCATAACTACGAATTGCTTTGGCATAGACAACATTATGGCCTTCCATAATTCAATCCTTTTCTCAAATCGATTGCACCAAGTCTTGGGGAGTTCACCGTCACAACCAAATTCCCTCCACAATGGAGGTAATGGACTTTCTTCATGCAATCGGAGGCCGATGTAATGATTTCCTTCCACGTGCCCCATGACAACAATTTTTTTTATTGACAAGTCTTCGTCAAACGGTATTCTTGTTGGTGCAAATGTAGTGCTCATGTCTCTGGAGATTAAATGAATGACGCAATTGAATGCGTTGGCGAGTAGTTGGCCACATATAGGCATGCACATCCAATATTGCTTTGTCAAACATATATTACCGGTTAACTGCCTTTCCATTTCCTTGAAGCTCTCATTTAACACCTCATCGGTTTCGTTTCTTTCAACTCTCATCATCGGCTTATAGAAATCGCGGTTACCACGTAATTCCATTAAGCATTTTTGCCTTACGTAAGTAACTTGGTCACAATCCCACTCTATCGCGTCTTCAAAGGGTCCAAGTTGATCCACGAAGACGTGGTAACCACAATTCCCATCACCATGAACATCCTCCGTAGCCTTAATATAACCACGAATATAGTCGGGGAAAAAACGAAGGTAATATTCATAGAGAATGTAATGGTTCCGGCTATATCTACCATTCTTGTCTCTAGGTGGTGGTTTAGGCACTCCTTTTAGATGAATCGTCTCCTTCTCCTTCTCCTTTTCAACCATCGGACTCTTTCCATTGTTCCTTGCTAATTGTTTAACACCAACTTTACCAATAAGTCTTTTTATTGAACTATCTTGGGAGGAAACCTCGAGTCCGACATAGGAACCTTCACCTTTAAATCCATCATCTTTTTCTCCACTTTCTTTACGACCATTTCCTTGAACAACAACTTTGCTTCTTTCTTGTTGTTTAGAGCGAAATACCGGACCTTTTCCTTTAACATCAATTTTGCTTGTTGCACTTTCTTGAGTAGGAAGCTCAATACATTTTTGTTGTACATTTCGACGGCTTGGTTCTCCTTTATCCGCTTGACCTCTTTTTCGTTTGTTTCTACCTTGAACATCATCCTCTTCCATCTCATCCTCCAATTCATATTCCTTTCTCAACCATTCATAACCACAAGATCTCTTTTCTTTGATTCTTCCGCCAATTCTCTTGCTTTTTTATTTCCTACGTACCTCTTTTTTTTGGTAGGAGGCCTCCCCTTACCCTTCCCCTTTGGTGGTTCCTTGATGTCATACCTAAATTGTGGATATACGAAATCTCTCAAGTTACTCAACCATATTTTCCTTTGGCCTTGGCTTAGTGTAGCATATTTCTCGGCAAGAGCTTTTCCAATCTCTAGTATCGGCAAACGTTCCTCCAAATTGTGGATCAAAAATTGTTTCACGGAATGTTAATTGTTGCCAAAAGGGATCAATATCTTGAATCGGGATCACTTTGTCTTGATATGGGGCTATAACATGCCGACATGGGAGTCCCAAACTTGTCATGTTTGGACAAACACACTCTTCTTCATAATCCCCCAATTCATAATGTTGTACTTCATACATTATCTTCTCAATTGCTTTGTGCGAAACTTGATGTGTAATTCCCCTTAGCCACTCATTTTCCATCCATTTAGTATGTTTTTTAGTTCGGATTTTTTCAAAAGACTCCGTAACTCTATCGTGATCACGGAGGAAATACGAATGCATGGCTTCAAATAACGTAACTAACCCACCATTACAACTATGAAGTTTCTTCTTCAGCCGGTTGTGAGATGACTCCGCCGTACTTGTAGCTTGGTTGTCATAGTGCCTATATTGGTTAGTGAACGCCGATACGAACTTCTCTTTGTGAGGATCCAACCAATTATCAAACAAATACTTCACAACACTTGGATAACCTCTTTTCCAATGAGCCACTAACATACGAGCTCTATCTTCATATTCATCCACAGTGATAGAATAGGTCAAGGCACTCCACTCCGTTTTGAAAGTTTCCCATTTTAGTTCCGCCAACTTGTCATCGTTCTTAAATTTCTCTTTAGTAACGGTAGTGCCTTTATTCTATCCATTTTGCTTTTTTCGGGTTGGACGGACAAGGCGCATGCACTTAGTTTCAATACTTTTCCACAAATGGAACGTGCAAAGAAGGTTATGAGCTTCCGGGAAAACCCTCCTTATTGCATTCAACAAAGCTTGCTCCTTGTCGGTAATAATCACCTTTGGAGTATATCCCTCTACGTAGAATAACTTCACTTGTTCTAGTGCCCACACATAGCTCTCTTCGAGCTGATCTTTCAAAAAGCAAAAACCAACACTAAAAGGAGCATTGGTAGAAGTTTTCCGACAATGTTCAACAATGGCATCTCAAACTTCTTTGGTTTTGTATGTGCAATCCATTAGAAGCACTTGATGAGAGCACCGTGCCAACTTCACAAACTCGGGATTAGCCAATAAAAGATGTCTTATTCGTCCTTTTCGTCATCATCGTGGAAAACCGAGTAATTATGCAACTCCCCCAAATTCCTTAATTGTTGCATTTCGTTCCTTTGTTCCCATTTCTTAGCCTTCAATTTTTTTCTTGCATTGTAGATGGTATCCAAAGTAGAAGCATTTTGTGGGTTTCTTTCCTTTAAGTGAGCGAGGATATCAATAGGCTTCATACGAATTTGTGTCGTTGATTCTACAATCTTTCTTCTTCTTGGTAAGGCGTCCAACATAAGCGTGTGATAGCAAACTCTCCGGTATAGGGTGGTTATGACTACCACATACAACTTTCTCCAAAAACCACCTTTTTTCCGCGTTCTTTTTAAACTGAAGCTTGAAGGGGCATCGGGTCTTCTTACTAAAAGTAGTATTCTTCCTCTTTTTCTTTGCTACTTGCAAGGTATCCTTTTTTGCGTGACTTCTATGTTGTCCACTACACTCGCAAACCATTTGAAAGGCACTATCACTAGTGGTACCATTACAAACTATGATACACATAATCAACTTTCCTCGTTCTCTAGCCCACTTCTTTACATCGTCTTTCTCCTTCCATGTTTCCTCGGTTAAATAGTGAGAGCTAGAATCTTTGGTGAGAAGTTCATTTGCTAAAGGTTGGTCATCCATTATAGGAGGTACATCAACGACCTGGACAAAAACATACCAACATTAGTCTAAAAGAGGCAATAAAACCAAAACATATATGAATATATGGTTGGTAAATAAAGAGAATAAACAAACCGTAAACAGGTTACGGTTGGTAGCTGTCATCCTACAACATACCGTATGTACATCAAAAAGAATAGTGAAACACACAGTTAAATATACAGTTGGTAACCCTTACACCAATACACCGTAATATAGTGTCGGTTGGTCTCGATTTATACATTAGTAACCGTAAGTACTGCACTAAATACTTACATGCAGGATAACCGATCGGTTGGTAACTACTGCACATACTTAGCAACCGTAATTGTGGTACGGTTTGGAATCCAACAAATTTAACCAACCGTAACTGGTATAATTTCTGGGTTTTCCCAAATTGAACCAGTTACGGTTGGTATTTGATATTTTTAGAACCGTAACTGTATGTTACGGTTGGTAACTAGCATAAAGCCAACCGTATGTTCTTCTGAAATTTTGAAATATTTGATCTTTTTACGTACTTTACATAATTTTGATCAACAAAAAGCTAATGAGAACTAGTTTAGAAGTATACCTGGTCATTTTCTTGGTCCGGGTTCTTCACTTTGTTGGCTAATTTCTTCAATTGGTTGAGATTGACCTTCACTTTGGTCTAAAACATCTCTACCATCTAAAAAATACTCCATATCAGGATCTCCATCAAGAGGTATGTAGTACTTGTTTTCTCTATCATATAGAGATTCACCCACCTCAAATTTGACACTGGAATCACTCATTTTGGTGGAGTGAATCAAAATCTAGGGTTTCACAAATATCACAAAAGTTTTTTTTTTCTTCTCCTCAATATTTTTTTTTATAACTCTAAACATCTGATTTTTGATTCTATAATAAGTGAAAATTAATTATCAAAATTAATCTTGATTATCTACACTAATCTTGATTATCATTACTAAACTTGATTATTAACAATAAGGGTTAATTAGTCATTTCCAGGGTTTGATTGATAAGGGGCACTTGAATTTACTTCTAATGACCTTTTTTGTCTTATTAGGTTGCCGCCCCTCTACCGATTCCTACCGCCCCTTTACCAATCTTGATTTACAAGTCCCTGGTAATCGACATACACTGATACACATTCAATGGATAAAATTCCTTAGCAAAAATTGTAAGAATCTGTATATTATCAAGCAGCAAGTTTCAAAATATTATATGCCGGCTGTCAGTCACTTGATTCGTTATTGTTTCTGAATACTCTTTTTACATTGTGATGGACAAAATGGTCTCCGAATTCCTCGTGGCCATTTTCTCTTTATTCCGTTGTGTGTGCCGGGAGAGCAGACTTGATGAGTTAGGTTGCATAAAGTATAATGTAGTCGGATGGGAAACTCAAAACTTGTATATTGATAATGACATCCAAGTTGGTTTTAAAACTTGTAGGTAAAAACAAATCTATTTTAAGGTGTGAAACCTGACTGACAAGTCTTTAAAACAAACCGGAGTGAAGTTACACGCTATTTACTCAAAACAGATATTGGTAGTGGAGATATTGATAAAAAGCCTCTCTACTTTGCTTGTTTCCTCTTCATTATTTCCAAATATTTTGATATTGACAGTCACTTGCAAAACCCTCAGTCACTTTGATTATCTCCTAGGCTTCTTATATAATACTCTCAATCACTTGTTTGCAAAACCAGCCAAAACCATTAATTGCTTCATACAACCCTCTCATGCAATTTTTGCTTATTTTCATCAACTTCTCCTTCTTCATATCTTCTTTCTTTTATTCATAAATGGATACATAATCCTAACATTTTCTCCATCACCTCAACGGACATTTTCTCCCCCATCAACTATACTAACACAAAAAACCTCCAATACCATTTTTTTTCTTCTCCATCAACTCGAACTCACAAAATTCCAGATATACTCAAAGCTTAACGGGTCTTGCTCTTAATTTGATTACTTACCATTGGAGTGTTGGATTTCTACATGTTGGTCATTGTTTTGAAGATGAATTCCATATGTGATTGGGCTACTCTCAGGAGAAATAATCGTAACATTTTTAGACATTTATAAAGCCTGAATTATCGAATTTCAAGTGGAACAATGGACTACTAATGATGCTTATGTCTCGAACCGTAACAGGAGCTCTCATAGAATCCGAACGCCTACAAGTCTTAGTAAGTAAGGGAAGACATGTAATTAGATAGATAATTCGTCATAATTAAGGAATCTCTTCTTACAGTTGGTTTCGCATCCCGCATGTGTTTCGATGTCTTCTTTCGCTGCAAAGAGAAAACCAGAATTGCTTAGCAAGAAATCTATTTAAAGTACCCTAACCAAGAAATCTACCTTCCGCACCGTAGAAATTAGGCGCCATAAAGTGCAAATGTTCTCTAGGCGGAGTTATTAGTCCGTGGCACGCGGGCCTTGGAATAAATTAGTACATATGCTTGCACGGGCGTTATTGAGTACAATTCTTGCACAAGTCAATATAATCCTGCAAAGATAACCGCAAGGGATTAAAGAAAGTGGAAGAAATTGCTTCAAGCACAAGTACCACTACCAATCACTGCCGACTGAAAATCGACATTGACAGAGATGAACAGAAACTTCTAGAATTGGAATCCAATCTAAAAGGTTATCGTTATCGATTATTATTATTAAATTCATTCGAAATTAGAGTTTCAAAGCAGCATCAAATAAAACTATTACTAACAGTAAACCAAAAAAATTGTGGCCTCCTCTAATTTGTGGCCCCAATCAAGGATTGGTTTGCATTAACATGAGGGTCGGCCCTGTCTCAAGCAATGGGACATAATGATGAAACCTCATCCTAAGGAAATGGTAAGTGTGAATTTCCGAATATCATTGTAATTACAAGTAATTTCATATTATTTTCTTGTGAATCTACCAAAACAAAACACATCTTTTCTTGTAAATTATTACTTGTTGTGTTTGCATCAGAATATCTATGTTCGAGGAAGTTTGTAGTATCTTGTCATGGAAAACAAAAATTGTTGGGCTTTTTCTAGTTCAAGGATGATAATACTAGAGATGTTCCCTATCCTTATTTTTAGAATATTTTCATATCGTTTTCTTGTGAATCTACCAAAACAAAACTTGATCTCGATCCAGGCTACACATGTTATCAACACAACACGCACATAAATCCCGTCAAAGATGAACACCTGGCTACATTTACTCGTAGTCGAAGTCCGTAAGTCGAATCCGACCAATAAGAATGATATGGGATTTATCTCGAACCTTATAGGGATTTATCTCGAGGGACAAATTGTTGGGCTTTTGGTAGTTCAAGGATGGTACTACAGTAGAACCTCTATATAAGAATATTATGCAGACCACAAGAAATTATTATTATGTGGAGGTTATTCTTATATGGAGGTCTATCTTGAAACGATCAATAAAAATTTGTTATATATGTATCTAGTAGAAAACATAATTGCACACAACAAATATCACAATGTACGTAGGCAATACAAATATTAGTTAAATTTTGTTTAGTTTCACATGTATGATACGCAAGTTAAATATAGGAAGTTTGCTATGCAACACAATGTACCTAGACAATACCTAGGAAAACATTAATTTTGTTTAGTTTCACATGTGAAATTTTTTTAGTTTCACATGTATTAGTCAAATATACGAAGCTTGCTATGAAACACAATCCACACAAAATTCAACGATGATATGGAAAATTGACAAATAAAATCATATGATTAGAGATATTTGAATGAGTCGTACAAAAAAAAAAAACACATCACACCCGCTGAAAAGTAAGAGGATTTTTCAAATTGGTTAACAGAATCTTTTCGTCTTCAACTTAAATGTACGATATGAATTATATCATCTATAAACTTAAATTTATCAGTTATTATTGTTAAATTAATTCGAAATTAGAGTTTCAAAGCAGCATCAAATAAAACTAGTACTAACAATAAACCAAAAAATTGTGGCCTCCTCTAATTTGTGGCCCCAAGCAAGGCTTGGTTTGCTTTAACATTAGGGTCGGCCCTGTCTCAAGCAATGGGACAGAATGATGAAACCTCATCCTAAGGAAATGGTAAGTGTGAATTTCTGAATATCATTGTAATTACAAGTAATTTCATATTGTTTTCTTGTGAATCTACCAAAACAAAACACATCTTTTCTTGTAATTTATTACTTGTTTTGTTTGCATCAGAATATCTATGTTCGAGGAAGTTTGTAATACTGTCATGGAAAACAAAAATTGTTGGGCTTTTTCTAGTTCAAGGATGATACTACTAGAGATGTTCCCTATCCTTATTTTTAGAATATTTTCATATCATTCTCTTGTGAATCTACCAAAACAAAACTTGATCTCGATCCAGGCTACACATGTTATCAACACAACACGCACATAAATCCTGTTCAGCATGAACACTAGCTATATAACTCATGTATGTTTATTATTGTCAGGTGATTCGCCGTTGGAGTCATTCCTAGTGAAGAACGGTCCGTTCCTGGCAATAGGCACGGCGGTTCTGTTAGTCTGTGGACTCTTTATCTACCTCTACTGGGCAAGTATTAAGAGATCGTTCAGGAGATTCATCATGAGATTTCAAACACCCATACTACTTCCTCTTTGTAATCTACGGGAACCAACAATACGGTCCGTGTTCTATCTCGCCAGAAGATTACGAACCCGAAGACATCATAAGTGTCATCCCCTCCTGCACTCATGTTTTCCATCAAAGCTGCATACAGATCCAGTATCTGGATACAAGAAAGAACACTAGATGTCCATACTGTAAAAGGAAAATCACACTTACGCCAATAACGCAATCATGAATGACAATAGTAAAAGGTGAAAAGGGTACGTAAAAAGATAAGACGTATAAAGTTACGGTAAAAAAAACAATACTCTATTTATCAATCATTATAGTTGGGTAAAGGAATGGAATATATGATTATGTTGCATTGAAAACTGCTAAGAGTAAATGATAATAGTTGTAAAAAAAAAAAAAAATATATATTTTATTATCAATGTAATTGGGAAAAAGAAACGGAAATAGTACTACTGCAATGTAATAGTAATTTCCAAATTTATGTTTGTTGTTTACTACAATGTAATAGTAAATTTCATGTTTGCTATAATAAAAGTATTGTATTAATGTTATTAATGAAATATATGATTATGTTTGTTGTATTATTAATGTCTAGAATACCCCTGTTGTAAATTTTAGAAATTGTGATTATTGTAGGTACACAAAATATACTCGCCACGTGTCCGCACAAAATAGCACGAAGTAGATCGGAAAATCTTACCAAAAGATCTTTGTCCCATTCCCAAGAACAACCGTCAGTAACATGTCCAATCGAATGTCAGAATTACTTTTACTATTATTGAATCCACGAAGTAACTAAAATATCTGAAACGAATATTTTCGAATACGAAAGAGTAATTCTCTATCAGCACGAATCAGAGATACGAAGAGCCAACTGGAGTACGAAGCAAGACACCATTTACTAAATCCTGTGAACGGAGTGAGACGACTTGAGTGAAAAGATATCTCGCGAAGATAATAAATTGTTGGGCAAGAAAAGAGACAGTTGTCCCGACAAACTCCCGAGGTTATCAGCGAAAAGAGGGAGAAATCCTTATGGAAAATGGTTTGGCCGAAGTACAAAGTAATACCGCAAAGAAAACGTGACGGGCGGCGAGATAAAATGATCTGTTACCCACTAGTTGATTTTCCTATAAATATATAGATACCTTTGGACATTTTAATGGATGTTGTTTTTTTAGGTATTGGAAGTAGTATTACATAGAGTAGGAGATTAGAGTTTTCTTGCATCCTCATGATTGTATTTTTGCTACTCAAGTGTTTAGTTAATAAAAGATTTCTTATCCAAATTATTCACAATGTCTTAGATCTGGATTCGTCGTTCTTACCAAGTTTCTGAGTTAGAGTAGTCAACTCGCGGCCAGGTTTCGATCTCGGAGCCTGGTATGCATACATTATGCAAAAATAGGGTTTGTTTAAGGTTTCATAGAGTATTCCGAAGGAATCTTACCTGTAAATGGATGGATTCATCGTTCTTACCAAGTTTCTGACTTAGAGTAGTCAACTCGAGGCCAAGTTTCGATCTCGGAGCCTAGTTTGCATAAAATATGCAGAAATAGGGTTTTTTAAGGTTTCGTAAAATATTACGAAGGAATCTTACTTGTAATGGATGGATTCGTCGTTCTTACCAAGTTTCTGACTTAGAGTAGTCAACTTGCGGCTAGGTTTTGATCTCGGATCCTGGTTTGCATACATTATGCTGAAATAAGGTTTGTTTAAGGTTTCATAGAATATTACGAAGGAATCTTACCTGTAAATGGATGGATTTGTCGTTCTTACCAAGTTTCTGACTTAGAGTAGTCAACTCGAGGCCAAGTGTCGATCTCGGAGCCTGGTTTGCATACAATATACAGAAATATGGTTTGTTTAAGGTTTCGTAGAATATTCCGAACTAGTCTTACCTGTAGATGGATGGATTCATCGTTCTTACCAAGTTTCTGATTTAGAGTAGTCAACTCGCGGCCAGGTTTCGATCTCGGAGCCTGGTATGCGTACAATATGAAGAAATAGGGTTGTTTAAGGTTTCGTAGAATATTCTGAAGGAATCTTACCTGTAAATGGATGGATTCGTCGTTCTTACCAAGTTTATGACATATAGTAGTCCACCCCGTCCAGGTTTCGATCTCGACGCCTGGTATGCATACAGTATGCAAAAATAAGGTTTGTTTAAGGTTTCGTAGAATATTTCCATAGAATCTTACCACTAAATGGTTGGATTCATCGTTTTTGTTAACTTTCATACTTCCTGGTTCATAGTTTGTTATACGAACTTGGAGTTTGAATCGAGACTGAGATTCATATTCATTAACTTCGATGATGTATCATGCTAATTTTGAAGTCATAACTCTCTCAAAGTTTCGTGGTTCATAGATTATATGCCATTATACCAAGTTTGAAGTTCGAATCGACATTGAGCTTCATATTTATCGATTTTTATGATGTATCATACTAAGTTTGAAGTCAGAACCCTCTCAGAGCTTCTTGGTTCATAGTTTGTATGTCGTTATACCACATTTGAAGTTTGAATCGACACTGAGCTTCATATTTATCAATTTCGATGATGTATCATGCTAAGTTTGAAGTCAGAACCCTCTCATAGCTTCGTGGTTCATAGATTGTATGCCATTATACCAAATTTCAAGTTCGAATCGACAGCGAGCTTCATAATTATCGATTTTGATGATGTATCATCCTATTTATGAAGTGAGAACCCTCTCAGAGTTTACCAGTGTGAACTAAAGCTACTTCATGACCTGTATGACTTGTCAAAATTACTTCATGACCCATGCGACTAGTCGAAATTCAAACCGGAAGCACAAAGATAAAGCACAAAAACACAAAGAGAAAGCACAAAGAAACCCACCAATTATCGAATTTATTTTTCATTTTCCCGATTCATTCTTATATATTTTTTGGATTTTTTTATATCAGAATGTCGATAACAATGTCCTAAATTTATTAATATTTTTTTTGGATTTTTTATCATGTCGAAGGTTGATAATTAAACCAAAAACATGAGTTCGTATTAACACAAAGAGAATGCACAAAGAAAACACAATTGCCTTGATCCGTATGACACTCTTAACTTAAATCTATACCGTCCAAATATTTTCATAATCTATGTGACCCCATCCTACCACATCTTATCCGTTCAAATTCTTTTAAATAAAACGATTTTTTTTCTCTCTCACTTATCTTCATTCACTCAGTTTTGTCTCGTCTCTCATCTTTCCCTCCTTCAGGAAAAAAAAAAACCCTACCTCAAGTTGCGCCTCCGTCAGAAAAAAAACCATCACTCAATTCACTGATTTCCAAAATCCCTAATTCTTTTTTTGATTTCATATTGAATTCTCACAAACCCTAGCTTTAGTTCAAGTGGAAACCCTTAATTTCATCACTGATTTCTCTATTTTACTTCATCTTGAACTCATCCCCAAAACCCTAATTCTATCATCGGATTTACATGTTCTTCTGGTTCTGAATCAAATTACGTACTCGTATTAACACCACCTCTAACATACACACCTAGATCATTCCCTACCTCTCTTGATCTAAAAAGATCTCTATTTCATATTCCAACAATGTTTGTGCTGCTACTGATGGATAAAAGAAGGAAGAACTGATGCTCGAATTACACGGAAAGGAGATGGTTAGATGATTATATGGCGGCTGGAGATCTAGTTCGAGATGGTTAGATGCTGGTTCTACAAATGTAGGATTAAGCTGAGAAGAATCAGGATTTGAGTTCAATTTCTGTGATTGTTGTTTGTCTTGGATTTGAAGAAAAAGGGAAGAAATTGAGTTGTTGTTCAGTTGATGACAGAGATTTAAAAGATGAAGATGATGCTGCTAATAATCAGCTAGAGGTTGAATAGAGATTTGGATTTATGAAATCAACAAGAACAGGAAACAAATGGGTTAAGACGATGATTCTGCTGCTGTGTTCGATAGTGATGAAGCTTTGGTTATTCTCAGATTGAGATATGGAGTTGATTCTGTAGTTGTATGGAAGAATTTCCGATATGATTTTGTACATGTTCTGTGTATAAAGTTATCAGTGGAAGATTGAAGTTATCCTCACCAAGTTATGCTGAATTTATGGGGTTGTTGAATCTGACAAGGGTTAAGAGCTCATTGAGAAGAGAAGATACAAATGGTTACTGGTGGTGCTTCAGTCTCAGATGGTGTTGGTATAAAGTGGTGAAGAAGTTCAAGCCTAACAAATGCTAGTTCTAGTGAGCCTCCCTTTCTCCATAGGTCTGTTACTTTGAATTTCAATTTTTGAGTGAATCTTTACATTACATTTGATTATGGGTATTGGGTTTTTGGGTTTACAGAACTTTGTAGGTTTAAAAGCTTTTTTTTTGGGCGTTCAAGTTTTTCCATTTAGAAACAGTGTTTGGATTATCTTAAGTAGATTGTGTACTTGCAGTAGAGAAGGGTGTTCCCGATTTTTGGCTCAATGCTATGAAACAAATGAAGTTTTGGTGGAGGAGGTAAGTGATATGATTATCCACTTTTCTCCTTATTGGAATAAAATTCCAGAACTGTTTGTTTAATTTACTCTTTCTAGAATGTAGATCACGGAGCACGTCGACGAAGGTGATCTGAAGTATCTGAAAGACATCAAGTAGTGAAGGAAATGTACCTACATCTCCTTTTTTGTTACCTGAATCTTAAATTTAAGTGATGGTTCCGATCTGTATGACTAGAGAATACACATGATATGTATCTTGTGTTTCATGTTAATTATAATTTTTTTTTCATGTTAATCATGTGGATAGGTGATTTAAAGCACTGTGTCTATTTAAAGCACGTTGCACTTTTCAGCACTTCTGTCTTTTAAATACTATGCACATCCAAGCTATTTAAAGAAAATAGGTAAATTTGGTACCAACTTTGTGTCGGAAGATGACTATATGAATTATGGTTTTCCAAGCTATTTAGTTCATGATGCCTTGATTTCATGTTTTTAAGCTCGGGTAGCCACATTCCCACATGCATATGCTTACCTATTCTTTTATTTTTCATCTATTAGAATAGTCTGAGACCATTTGTGCACTTATACATGCTTTGGTTTTCAGCAATTGTGATTGCTTGTAGCGGTTATTAACTTGGATTCTATAATCATGCAAACTGATGTTTGATTTATGGATCATATAAACCCATTCTATGTCGCTAATATTATTTCAGTGGCATAACTTGGTGATGATAACTTCCATCTGCAATTCGGCACTTAGTCTGCATCTGCTGAATTAGCTCTTAACCCTAGTTAAGAAGATGAGATGTTTCCGTGAGCTGATGGGGATCTCGAATTGCGCAGCAGGTCGATGTGGTTAGACTGTATTTTGGTTAAGTGGTTTATATTTACTTCTGGAGAAACTAAGGTGTTGTTGGTGAAATAAATTGGATGGTTTGCCGGGAAGTTAGTGAAGGCCTTAGGAAGATGTTGTGGTATTAAGTATTGCAGCAGGAGTGCTGAAATTGAAGTCCTGGTAATGAAGATATTGAGGCCATGAAATCAGTTATGGTGGTTGGTGTTGAGTGTGGGATTGAATGGTTTGAGCTGAGAATTACATTGTAGCTGCAGACTAAGTGCCTTGAGGCAGAGCTGAAGGAGATGGTTGTGAAGGGTTGAGAAAAGTGTGAGTTTGATGAGCTGAATGGGTGGATATGAGCTGCAACAAATGGATCTACTGCCCCATTTGTAGGGGGAGGCCAATATCTCCGTTTTACGATTTCTATGATATTTTTTAGTCATGTTCTATCATTTTCTTTTCTTTAGTTTGCGCAATAAACTTTCATACAAGGTGATTTGAAGTTAGCTAGGTAATGCAATTGGAGTGGCAGGATGAGTGTAAATGTGTTATACTGGAAGCTTAATGTGAATGTGAAATACTTTCAACAATTCAAGCCAAGCTAGTATAATTATTATTTTGAAAAAAAGTTTTATGCACACAACTTCTAATAAGAGTTGTGTTCCAAATTTCAACTACACAAACCAATGGTTATGAAAGAATGTCGTTATGACATAACTAGGTGCTGTTCAACATAGTTCTACAACTCTAACAAGTGTCGTGTAAATCTTATTCATGATAGTAATAAGAGTTGTTACATATTTCTACAATACACACCCTAGGTTGTCTAAGATAGTCCTTCAACTTATACAAGTGTTGTGTTACATATTTCTACGATACCCTACTTTTTTTCCAAGATATTCCTACAACACAAGCAAGGGTTGTGTTACGCTTCTGTTTGTACCCAAAATTACTTTTGGGCACGAAACACGATGAATTGATAGTTTTGGTGAGTATTGGGGTTTGGATACGGATTGGAAAGCGAATAAAGAGACAAAGATGAACGCAGGTTTTACGTGGTTCGGCATGGCTTGCCTACGTCCACGGATGAATCCCCTTGGGGAGAAATGTTTTATTGACTGTTGTATTACAAAGTATGTTTTTCTCTCCTCTTGGCTACCACCCCTTGACTGATTTTCTGTCTCCCTATTTATATAATGAAAAATATAATTCCAATGTGAACATAAATTGCATTAACTGCCCATTTATGCTCCTATAATGAATTCTATATGTAACTGCCCCCTTTATGTCTTCCTCATTCAATTCCATATGAAACTACTGAATTAATTCCGCATGTCCGAAATCGCTACAATTAGTCCGCATGACCGAAACTTCTTTGAATTCAATTCCACATGCCTTCATGATGATTTATGGCTGAAATTTGGAATGAATGTTGCATGGAATCGCGCATTCATGTCTCCATGTAACAATTCTCGCATAATGGATGGACCGGGCAGATGGATGGACCGGCCGGCAAACTAGGTGGATGGATGGCGGCATAATCGGGTCGCGATTTCGATAGATTGGCCGGGCCGCATAATCGGCCGGGCAGATTGGATGGATCGACGGCAGCAGACAACCGGTTGGTGACCGAAATTGGCTGGTAATTGGTTATCGGTGTTGCTTTGGATGCATGACATAAAATTGGCTAGGGGGTGCGCCCGACTTCGATAGTTGACCGTCGGTTGACTTTGACCATTGACCTTGACCGGACGTTAACTTTGGACAGTTGGACCGTCTTTGACCATCGATCCAGCTTGTCTGCGGGCGAGTGGACTGCTTTGTTGATGGTTAGCGGGCTTGGATGAGGACCAAAAGATGATTCAAGTAACAATTTGGCCCATTAAGTGGTATTTTTACTTATGGTACAAACATCGCCCCCTCTTAACCTCCAACTTGTTTGGGGTTAAGAAAATTTCTTTACTAGGTAACAATAAAACTCGCCCTGTCAGTGTGGATTATTGATGTTGAGGTGATTGATGAACTCCTTTGTTGTTTGCGGAAATCACAATCAAAACGCCCCCAAGTGAGGTTATTGTGATTGGGAGATTGGAGGAAGAAATTGGGCATAAACCATGAATGATGAACAAGATCGAAACGACAGCAGTGATCTTTGGAACGGAGTGATGTTGTAAATGAGCGATAACATCATTGGGTGGAGCAACACATAATCAGTGGAATGCGGGACTTGCGAAAGCACAACGTGGATCGCATCCCCCGCGTTCAACTGGAATGCGGCGAAAGATCAAACAAGGTTGCTCTGCGGCCGGCGCGTTCACTGGACTGCAGGAACCACGAGCATGGTGGACCGCATCATCTGCGATCGGTTGGAATGCGCAGAATTAACAAAATTCGCCGCAGCGTACTCGCGTTTTCGGGCTGGATCACGGAATCGCGAAAGCAAAAGCCGATCAGACACCGCGATCACCGGAATGCACAGCGAATCTAACAAAGTTCCTCGCAAAAAGAGACGCTGCTTCAACCGGGATCGGGAGAACCGCGAGCATAGCAGATTTGGGATCAGATCGTGGATCACCGGAATGCAAAGAAACGAACGGTAAGCTACACCGCAGCACAGATCATTAGCCGGATCGCAGAATGAGAGCATACCGATCGCATCACCGCGGATCACCGGAATGCAAGAAGAATCTATCAGTTACACCGCACAGCAACGATTAGCCGAATCGGCAGAAATGAGAGCATACTCGACCGCATCACTGCGGATGGATCGAAATGCAGAAGAACCATAAAGCTACACCGCAAAGAAGAACGATTAGATGGATCCGCAGCAAATACCGAGGGACCGGACTCAAATAGTTCGATAAACATAGGTGTAAAAGTTATAAATAAAACTAGACAAAGCCATCGATTGCGTCCAGGCGAGTGTCGTCGAGGCTATATCGATTGCGTCCAAGCGAGTATAGAATTCGAGTGCTCGTTTGCATCGGTTGCGCCCAACCGAGCGCGAGCTTGCTTTTGAACCGGGAGTACAAAAATTCAATCAACATAATTATAACAGTTTAACATTACTGATTGTAAAAATTGCGTAAAAATATTAGGGTGTACGCTCGCCCCCACTTAATCCTACAACTCGTTGGAGGACTAAGAAGTTTGGGTTTCCTGACGTTTCGATTTTCAGGAGCTTAACTGCAATTAGGTGCTATGTAACTTGCCCCCAAGCGTATGAAGCGTTACACAGTTTTCCCGAAAAAGAGTAATTTTAGACCACGAGGTGTTACATATCTCGCCCCCAAGTGATGGTCAGTCATATTGAAGTGATATGCAACTCGCCCCCGAAGATAGTAATTGTCATCTCTGCTCAATGCTTGCACAAGGTGCACCGCCTTGCTGCATTTTGCTCGCGCATGGGATTTTGAATATGTCCGCTATCCGGAATTCGCGGGGGCCAATCCCACTATTCCGAGATGCGCGCAGAATCGAAATGTGTGCATCCCCTCGTTGAGAAGATGTTTGCCACATTAAAGGTGTCTTACTAAAAGTATGCATGAATATATGAAAAGGTGCAAAAATATGTAAATTGTATACTTACCTTATTGAAAATGTTGTTGCGACTTCGCTTTCAAGTGATTAGGATGCCCACCTGGCTATGTCGGTGTTTTCCAAACGATGATGATTAGTATAGTTGCCTTAGCGTCTTGTTTCGACTTCGTAATTGATTTGTCCGTGGGACTGGAATGCATCGATTAAGTCCAATTTGGACGGAAGACGATTTCTACGAATCGTTTTTCGTATTTGTGATCGCCAGCAAAGAACCGTTGCTTGTGAAATCGGATTACGATAGTTCGATCAAGTGCATTTGTAGTAATTATCTTGCACCGAAAATGTGCGAGTTGAGGTTTATGATCCCAACCAGCACTCGCGATCTTTGCGCTGTGGGTAGAAAATCAACACAATAGCGCTCGCGAACATTGAACGTGTAGTGCCCTGCATCTTGATAGTGTTTGTCATGCCACTCGGAGCCTCAAAAAATTAAATTTTCTAAACTCAAGATTTTTCACTTACATGTTGTAGGAAATTGAAAGACGATTCCAACGAGCCAAAAATTACTCGATTCGGACTTATAACGAAGAAGTTATTGACGAAACAAGATTTTCTCTTAGCGCGCGCTGATTGGACCGAATTGCTGACGTGGCACGCTGATGTGGAATAAAGTTGCTGACGTGGCAAGCTGACTGGACATGTTCGCTGACGTGGCGTGCTGACCGGACATGTTCGCTGACGTGGCGTGCTGACGTGGCGCGCTGACTGGGCCGAAAAGCTGACGTGGCGTCCTTCGTGGCAAATGATTGCTGACGTGGCACGTTTTGCGCTGACGGGACGGGTTGGCGTGGCATAAAGTTGCTGACGTGGCTCGCTGACGAGGCGCCACTGTGCTGATGTGGCATGCTGACTTGGCTAGTGCCCTGCGTGGCAGATGACGTGGGTGCACAAAAACAAGAAGTGGGTGAACAAATAGTAATGTGGGTGAACAGAACCCCCGGGTGTGGGTGAGGCAACTGGACGTGGGTGACCAACACCCACGGAAGTGGGTTAGGCTATCCAACGTGGGTGAAAGACACCCCCAGAAGTGGGTGAAGCTACTTAACGAGGGTGAAGGACACCCCCTGAAGTGGGTTAGCATCCCCGCCGGCTTGGGCCGCCGGCTCAATTTTTTTTTGAAAACTTTCGCCACGCTTTTCACGAACTGTTGCCTTTTGTCTTGAAATTTCTGCAACGACTGTTGGTGTTGTTATCTTTTCTCTTTGACCTTTTGCAACAGTTTTCTGGGCTGTTGTTTTTTCTCCTTACAATTTTTAGCAACAGGTTTGTTGAACTGTTACCGTTTCTCATGGAATTTTCACCATGATTTTGCTGCACTTTCCGGCCCTTCGGAATTTTCTGGGATGCATTTTCTGGAGGTTTTCCCTCGGGTATTCAAGCACCTTGAGATGTAGGTAACTTGACAACCTTGTGATCATGACAGTAGTGATTTTGACGTTTTATAAACCCGAACACGTAGACACTACGTTATTTGGGCACCAAATTTTTCCAGCTTTGGACTCGAATATACTGCGGATCGAACATCCTGGCAGCAATCTTAGCGAACTTTTTGATGAGTCAGTCTTGGTGTCCTCTAACTATGAAGCTAGACTGCAGCAGTTGCGATCAACTGGATTGCAGTAACTTTGGCTAACTAGAATGCAAGCCAGTGCGATCACCGGATCGCAATGACTATAATCAAAATCGACTCTAAATTACGGACCTAACGTCCTAGGGGTGATTTCATCGATCTTTGTAGTGATGCGCCTTTATTAGTTTCCGAAGGTAATAGTTTTAGCGAGATCTCTGAAAAGCGAACTGGATTGCGACCATGTTGTGGATCGAATATCCTACAAGCAGTTTTGATGGTATTTCACTACATCTTTTGCCGCGAAAACGAGCGTTCAAAGATCACTATCATCGTTTTTGTAGTGATGCGATTTTAATGCATATCATGACTAATAGCTTCAACTGAAATCAAAGCGGCGAATCTTAGTTGCGTGATTCGATCAACTGGGATCGTAGTATGTACGATTATACGGTCGCCAGCCCATTTGCGATCACTGGATCGCGATCGTTATGATCAAACTAGTCTCGCTGCGATTGCGATCAATCGGATCTGCAGCAGTGATTTTCAAAAACGCTCAGACTGCTTCTTCATGGACACGATTTTGAAGCATTTTCTACGACATTTCTCAATGGGAAAGCACGATTTCTTTTCTCGTATCTCCCCTTTGTCGGCGCCAATGTTTGTACCCAAAATTACTTTTGGGCACGAAACACGATGAATTGATAGTTTTGGTGAGTATTGGGGTTTGGAGACGGATTGGAAAGCGAATAAAGAGACAAAGATGAACGCAGGTTTTACGTGGCTCGGCATGGCTTGCCTACGTCCACGGATGAATCCCCTTGGGGAGAAATGTTTTATTGACTGTTGTATTACAAGGTATGTTTTTCTCTCCTCTTGGCTACCACCCCTTGACTGATTTTCTGTCTCCCTATTTATATAATGAAAAATATAATTCCAATGTGAACATAAATTACATTAACTTCCCATTTATGCTCCTATAATGAATTCTATATGTAATCGCCCCCTTTATGTCTTCCTCATTCAATTCCATATGAAACGGCTGGAATTAATTCTGCATGTCCGAAATCGCTACAATTAATGCCGCATGATGAAAATCTTGGAATTCAATTCCACATGCCTTCATGATGATTTATGGTTGAAATCTTTGGAATGAATGTTGCATGGAATCGCATTCATGTCTCCATGTAACAATTTCGCATAATGGATGGACTGGTCGGATAGCATAACCGGTCGGGCATACTTAGGTGGACTGGCCGGGCAAGATAATCGGTTTGCAGATGGATGGATTGGCCGCCGCATAACCGGCTTTGTATCGATGGATGGACCGACGGCAGCACAACCGGCCGGGTGATGGAAATTGGTTGGTAATTGGTTATCCGTGTTGCTGGATGCAAGACATAAAATTGGCTAGGGGTGCGACTGACTTCGATAGTTGACCGTCGGTTGACTTTGACCATTGACCTTGACCGGACGTTAACTTTGACAGTTGACCGTCTTTGACCATCGACTGGCTTGTGCAGGCGAGTGGACTGCTTTGGTTGACTGGTTAGCGGGCTTGGATGAGGACCAAAAGATGATTCAAGTAACAATTTGGCCCATTAAGTGGTATTTTTACTTATGGTACAAACATCTTCAAAAAAAAAAAAATCGAAAGAGAATCACAATTTTGGGAAAATATTGTCGAACCATGAATCACATCACCCTTTACAACTCTTAGTCAAGTATTGTAGAAAAGCTTGGACTTTCTACAATACCCCCACTACACAATGCATAAAATAGAGTTGTCGTAGGTGTACTACAACGCTAATACAGTGTCGTCAATGATGATTTTTCCCATAGTGTAAATTTACTGCTTTGACTCCAATTCTTAGTAGTGTGGTTTTTTCGGCCGATGAAGATGACGAGCTTGTTTGGGTTGGTGAGTCTTCAGGAGCTTTTTCGGTTAAGTACCAGCAATACCTTAACTACCTTAACTACCAGCAATACTACTTTTCCTACCAGCTAGATACCTTAACTACCAGCAATACTACTTTTCCTAGAAAGAAAATATGGTCTAATGCTTGGCCTCATAAAATTGGATTTTTCCTTTGGCAACTTGTTCTTGATAGTCTTCCTACCATGGACAATCTGCAACGTAGAACCAGCGCCTTGTCTGCCGTTGGAGGCTCTTTAGCAACGAACTTATGTTCTATGTGCAATAATGTGTTGGAATCTGGCACTCACCTCTTCTGGAATTGTCGGTTTACTCGTCAAGTTTGGGCTTACTTTTTTGCTCAGGCAAATGTGCAGTTTCCTACTTATTCTTCTCTGTTAAATTTGTTTAAGAACTGTTCATCTGTGGCCACTCAAAATGATTGGAAGGATATACGGAAGAGGTACCCTGCCAGCGTTTGTTGGAACATTTGGATCGAGAGAAATGCCCGCACATTTAATGGGAGAAGCGTACTGTGGAGGCTATCATTTCTGATTCTAAAATCAGCGTTTTTCATTGGGATGCTAAGAGTTTAACCTCTTCAAATATTTTGCATCATGATGTAATTTCTAATTGGAGAGGTCTGTTGTTTGACCCTCCCTAGTCTTCTTTGGGTTTTGGTTTTCTGTTTGGTGTGTCGTTCATAACAAATTAAACACCATTGACATGATTAACAGAAAAGGAATTAGGGATATAACTCTTGCATTATGTGTGGTGGCCCAAAGGAATTAGGCTGGTACCCGACTGGCTTCTCATCTATTACTCCCCCTGTTTGGCAATTTATTCCGGCAGCCGTGACTTGGGTAATCTGGAACGAAAGAAATATGCGTACTTTTGAGGAGAACTATCTTTTTAAAACTGACTTGGATTTGTGACTGGAAGCTCGATCTCTAGTATTGGATTGGGCGAAAGCAGTTGGAATTAATCTTGAGAGAGTTTAGGTTCTTGTAAACTGTATTCTTGTAACATCTTTGTACTTTCTCCTTCTTTTTGTATTTCCTTAGCTTAGGTCTCTAATAGGAAATAATATATGAGAGTCTATATTTAGGAGATAGATATATTAAGTTGAGAGAGTTATATTAGGAATTATCTTGAGAATCAAGTCTTGTGATTGTATAAATATCTTGAAGAATTAATGAGAAAATACACCAAGATTATTATCAATGTAGTCTATTGCTTCCGCGCGTTTAAGCTCTCCTCTCTCTTGCTCGATCCTTAACATGGTATCAGAGCGAGGTGAGAGGGAGAGAGGAGAGGAAGAGAAGTTACATGTTTTCGTAAAGAGTTTGCAAAGTTGCGATAAGGAAAAAAAAAAGATGTATCTCACTACCGGCAAAACCTAGCTAGGGTGGTTGATACAGAGCCGGGGAAAGGACAGTGGCTTTGAGCAAGTATTGGTGAGTACTGTCGAGATAGCATTGAAAAAAAAAAAAAAAAAAGTACAAGTCGTGAGCGATTTTCAGTGAGCAGAAGGAAAGATGAATTGATGTGGTTTTGGTGGAGATTTCAATTGATAGAACAGGGAAGGATCTAGATCTGTTGTTGCTGTCGTTGATATATGGATGTGTTTCATGAAAGAGAATTTCAGCCGGAGAAAGATGGAAGACGTGTGAATTGGGAAGAGGTTATGGCCGTGAAAACAGCTAACAGAGGCTGTTGCCAATGGTCCGTGGCATCTTTGCCGATAGTTGTGAGCCAGCGTGTGGACGAGATTTAGAACTTGTGATAAACAAGGAAAGTTACTACTGCTGCCATATTACGTTGGTTGTTTGCAATATTACGTTGGGTATTCGATTGCGAGTAGGAAAGAAGTATTGGGTGCGAGCTATTAGTCATGGCTGTATGCTATGCATGGTTGTTTGGCAATGGTTAAGGCGATATTTAGAAGTTAAGATAACAAGGAAGTTTGGTACGACCTAGTTGGAGATTTGCGGTTCCAATCCAAAGATCAGGTGAGAGCTGGTACTTTTTCTAGACGTAAAAAAAAAAAAAATTGTTACAGCTTGTGGCAGAAGCGTGACGAAAAGGGAAGGTTGTGAGAGAATCTTGAAAACAAAGAAGTGTGACAGTTTCGCAATGAAAGCGCGACTGAAAAACAAAGAAGAAGAAGAAGAAGAAGAAGAAGAAGAAGAAGAAACAATATATGTTGTGAAGAAAGAGAAGCAATCACCAAGAAGTGATGAGAGAAATAACAACAATAGTAGGTTAAAATCCTATGAGTTGTCTAAAGAGTACAAGAAGTATTCTACTGAAGAAAAGAGGGGACCGCAATGTCCAAAAACTATAAAGATGGGACCGTAATGTCCTTAAACTTCAGAAGGGGACCGAAACGTCCTTAAACTAAGAAGGGGACCGAAACGTCCTTAAACTACGAAGAGGACCGGAATGTCCCTAAACTACGAGGAGGACCGTAATGTCCTTAAACTTCCGAGAGGACCGAAATGTCCCTAAACTACGAAGGGGACCGTAATGTCCTTAAACTTCCGAAGAGGACCGTAATGTCCCTAAACTTCTATTGGGACCGTAATGTCCTTAAACTACGAAGATGGGACCGAAATGTCCTAAAACTACGAAGAGGACCGAAATGTCCTTAAACTACGAAGGGGACCGTAATGTCCTTAAACTTCCGAAGAGGACCGAAATGTCCCTAAACTATGAAGATGGGACCGAAACGTCCTTAAACTACGATGAAAACTGAAATTGCGAATTTAAAAAAAAAAAAAAAAAAAAAAATTAGGGAAAGCTGAGTTTAAATTTCTTTTGTCCAAGATGGGCATTAGTGATCTACATGCTCCATCTTGAGGGAGGGTAATAGGAAATAATATATGAGAGTCTATATTTAGGAGATAGATATATTAAGTTGAGAGAGTTATATTAGGAATTATCTTAAGAATCGAGTCTTGTAATTGTATAAATATCTTGAAGAATTAATGAGAAAATATACCAAGATTATTATCAATGTAGTCTATTGCTTCCGCGCGTTTAAGCTCTCCTCTCTCTTGCTCGATCCTTAACAGTCTCTATGTTCTTATGCTTGTACATTTGTAAATTATTTATCATCTAATATATATATCTTCCTTTCAATCAAAAAAGTACAACGTATCCAACCCCAGAAACGTGAGTTCAGAGTCTAAGTTTTAACACTTACGAAGGAATTTGGCAAACACTACAGCTTTGTTGGCCGAAACCCTAATGAGAAAGTTAGGCAAAAACTAAACTGGAGTCTAGAGGTCTAGGAACAAAAGTAAAGTGACATGCAGTAAAAGAAGATTTAAAAGCTACAAGTATCTTTAAGTAAATCATTGGTACGGCTATTTCCTTAACAACATCTGATATTCAGCTGAGTTCCTTAACATAACTTTCAAATAACCTTCTTTTGGCTAGAAGGTTCAAAGGGAAGTAAATATTTTGGCTAACGATAAAGCTAGCGAATCCAGAAACAAGAGAACACAAGTCTTATATAAATTTAAAACAAAAATTAGAACAGTAAATGTTTAGGATGGAGGCTTAACCCAGCCAAGCTCTCGAGCAGTGGACTTGGACCAGTTTGGTTCAATCCAAATGCAGTTCGAGTACCATCCTTCGGTATGTGTAAAATCTGAGGCAGAATGTCGACTTCCAAAAGACCCATAACTACCTGTTGCAAGACAATAGAATAAAACACCTTCTCCGTTAATGCATAATCTAGGGAAGTATACTTTATTCTCCATGCGACTGTTAGGAGCGATCACTGAAACACATGAGGTGTAGCTGACGAACAACATATGCTTTCCCAGATTCTTAATCTTAACCCAATACATCCGGGAGAAATCCAATCTGAAAATCCCAAACAACGTTCCAAGATGTCCCAGTTTTACTAATAAAAGCTCTCCATCACACTCAACCAAGAAACTTGGATACACATCACTAAATTGCTGATGGGGTTTCTCTAGAACTTCCCATTTATAATCGTCTAGATTAAATACACCTAAACTTCCATTGTAATCTACACAATAGAAAACCCCATTATAGAAAACTGGAGTGTTATGTGACGGCATGTACTTGTTGGTATTGGTATTAGCAAAGAGACAAGAATCCCAAGTCGCTTCTCCCTTTCTAATGAAGTAGAGACAGACTTCGTCAAAGTTGTCCCCTGTTAGTTCAGAGGCGAAAACTACACAGTCTGAAGATGTAGGTAAGGAAGTGAACGAGACGCTGGAGAAGGTGAAATTAATTACTGGCAACAAGATGGTTTCTCTTGTGAAGGGATTGTAAAAGAATAAACAAGACTGCTTATTGTTCATAGACACCAGTAACCAGCCCCCCTTTTGAAAACGGACAACAGTTCCCACGAGATCAGGGAGCTTCAAAAGGTAGGTCTCATTGTTGTGCATTGGGTTTATAAAATTGAAGGTGCTGCAGTTGTGATCACTACTAAACATCAGCCATGGAGATAAGTACGTACCTGTTGTAGTAGAACTGGATGTATTCTTCTTTACCATTGGCAATAGTGCTCGATATGCTTTACAAACCGAACGAAGATGGATGTAATCCAATCGATGAAGAGAGTTTGCTATACACTCCACCATGTCCCCGTTAAGAATACCCCATGTACATGCTTTCTCAAAATCTCCTACATTTCCTTTTCTTTCAGGTTTGCCATGCTTACGGATATGAGCTACATCTGTTTTGGGTTCATCTTTACTCACTATATCTTCCTCTCTTTTTCTTTTTGGTCCATTAGGCATCATGATGAAATCCGGGACCTGCCATGGCTTGGGAAGATTTAAACACGGGACAATAACCGAATTACCAGTACTTTCTATGTCAAATCTGTACAAACTCTGTTCGCCAGGAAGTGTAAAATACAAACAGCCCTTGGCAAGCCCCATCTTGGCTGCAGAACAAAAAGCTGTGGTCTTCCCGCTGCCAATAAATAAAACATGATCACCAATATTATGCACCACCTTCCACGCCATTGCATAAAGATCCAACCTCATCACAACTATCTGGATAACTATCTTCCCCGTGTATCTAATTGGAATGAAGTAAAGTTCATCATCAGTCGCCACAAAATTAGGTATTTCCTTACAAGTATCCAATCCTCCTACTAATGGATATGAATCCTTGTCTCTTACCTCAATTGTCCTTGCAAGAAGTTCTATACTTCCGTCCTTACGTTTCTGTTTTCCGATCACCAAGTTTCGGTTATCCTTACACATAATATAAAACTTACCTTTAAACCAAAGGAGCGATTCTATATACCCAAGAAGCATGTAACATGAGTACCACTTATTTGTTCTCCATTGTTTATCCCCAGGGTGACAATATACAAAGAAAAGATGACATCCTGTTTCAACGGCCGGCCGATCGGTGAAGACGAATAAAACCATTGAATCATCACTATGAGGTGCCGAGGACAAGACACAATCCACAATATAATATCCAGTGGAATAACCAAACCAGCGTGATAGACTAGGTAGACATATGGTCTCTAATGTGGCAGGATTCCAAAGAAAACAATCACCAAACTTATAATTATCATATTTTTCATTATGATGACATAAATTAATTAACCAACCTTCATGACTAGGTTTCTGCCAGTACCAATATCGTTCCGACATTAATTCAGGTATAGACTTTCTGCATGTTCTGTTATAGGGTTCGCATATGTTATACAAAGCTTGATTTTGGGAAGTACCTTTTCCGTAGGGGATCACTAGCCATGGTGCTGCTGTTGGTGATGGAAAGAGTTGACGTTTACTTCTCGACGCTGATGCTTTTGCACTTTGTTTACCCATTGAAGACATACAGCGCCGATGAATCTGTGAGAGAAGAAGGTATTTTGAAGAAGAAAAAATTGTTGCCTTTAATTGTTTCCTTGCACACCCATAAATATCAAAACATTAGGGCAGAGAGTCAATCTCAGACAAAGGTCAATAAAGTTGACTCTACTAAATTTGCGGCGCACATTGACTTGGCACCCCAACCAAATTTTGCGATGCCGAAGTAAAGGGGTGTTTTGCTTTTTGTATAGACAAATGATTAATATTCATGTCATCTTTGGCAAACACTAATAGCTTTGTTGGCTGAAATGGCGAAACCCAACATCTTTTTAATTTTTTTTTTTATAATCAAACTGAATTAAAAAGGGGTATAGACCGTTGACTTTTGCCTAACAAGCAAGTGGAAGAGCAACCATACTACAGTGTAGAAACTAGATTGAAAGAATAAAAAAATCCTTGCACTTTTAGGGGCGACCCCGAAAGAATTAGGGGCGACACTAAAAGACAAAAAAGGTCACCCAAACGTAAATCTAAGCTACCCCTTATCTTCGATTTTTCGAAATGGCCACTATGCCCTTATATAATCGGTAGCCAACACCATAATCGGTAGGTTAAAGGTGAATCGGTAGGTTAAATTAAAATATACCTACCGATTGTTGTGTAGATACTTCGGCCAATAATCCCTTTTATAATCGGTAGCTTATCCAACTTGTAAGACTACCGATTATAAGGAGCCCCATATTCAACCCTGGCCAAATTCCATAGGTTTTCAGGGGTGCAGAGCGGACCATAACCACTTGGCTTGAGCTGTGGATGTAGCCATAATCGGAAGTCTAATAGGTTACATAAACTACCGATTATAAGTTGCCCCAAATTTAGTTTTTTCTAAAATCCTTCACGTAATGAATTTTGAAATCCACCATAATCGGTAGGGTATATTATTATATAACCCGCCGATTATAATAGCCCCGGATCCAACCTTTGCCATATTTCATGGGTTTTGAGTGCACCACGACCAGCCATAACCACTTGGTTTGCGTTTTGGATGCGACCATAATCGGGAGTTAAATATATTACCAACCCATCCGATTATGGGTTGCCCCAAAATGAGTTTTTTCTAAAATCATTCATGTGATGAATTTTGAAATCTACCATAATCGGTAGGGTGAACAACTTCACAACCTACCGATTATAAGGAGCCCCACATCGAACCCTTGCCAAATTCCATAGGTTTTGAGTGTACAGAGCCCGGCATAACCATGTGGTTCGTGATTTGGATGCAGCCATAATCGTAGGCCAAATAGGTTCCACAACCTACCGATTATAGGTTGCCCCTAAATGAGTTTTTTCTAAAATCCTTATTTGCTTTAATTTGCAATCGACATAATCGGTAGATAATAAAACTTATACACTACCGATTATAAGTGGTCAGGGATTCAACCTTTGACAAAAACTATAATATTCGGTAGCCAAAACAATAATCGGTAGTTTCACTCAATAATCGGAAGCAAACTCTGTAATCGGTAGGCTGGGGTCTATATATTAGTGTTTGGAAAAAATTTTTGACTCATCGTGAGGTAATTCCCGATTGAGTGAGAGAAGAAGAAGAAAAAGAAGAAGAAGAAGTGGGTATATGTTGCCAACTTCCCATTTTTGCCAACTTCCATAAACATGGATGGGTACGAAGAAGGAGGACGTGAAGTTGTTGAATTTCAAGGTTCACTACCGTTTAGAGATGACGATTTGGGGTATATGTTGAATGATCCAAACTTTGATGGAGATGAAACCCTAGGCGACGCTTTCATGGAAGAAAATGGAGAATCACCCGAGATCGAAGCTAACGATTCATCAAACATACGGGTATGTTGTTAACAAACTCGATACCCATGTTATCCATGTTACGTGCGTTTGTGTGTGTTTTCGAACGTGAAAATTGATTTAGCATGCATTGAATGACATGAGCGACATATATTCGGTAGTTAATTTAGTAACATATCTCTAGATTATCAATAATCGGACATATTTTGATGTATTAATATGCCGAATATAAAAAAATCCCCAAATTGAAAGCTTCAATTTCTCATAATCGGAAGTTGTATACATGAATAAACGTCCGATTATTGGTATATAATAATCGGTTTGTTCATGAATTTATAGTCCCTCCGATTATTGAAGGTTTTTTACACGAAGAATTGTTCATTTACGTATGTCGTTAATCGGTAGACTATATGCGTACATGACTACCGATTTATTATAATCGGTTACGTTTTATAGTATTAAATCACCGATTGTGTTACAATCGTTTACTTATTATCTAAACTTCCTTCCGATTGCTAATGCATAACTTGTTGTTGTTGTGCGTAGGCTGTTGTAGCGGTTGATGACGATTATTATTTGAGGCACGATACTTCCCTACACTATGCAAGCGATTTGGTATGGTCATGAATTATCTTTTCTTTTTCCAATCGTGTATGTTAGATGGTTATGCTTATTATTTTTGTTTTGTAATATGCCCATTTAGATATTTGGAAGTAAGAAGGAGGCCAAGGAATGGCTTATGAACAAGGCAAAAGAGAAGATGTGCGTGGTAGTTGAACCGTTGCGTTAAGAATATTCGGTTTGAAATGGTATGTGAGCGAGGTGGGGAGAAGAAGAGTCACGAGGGAAAGAATAATAAGTATGTAAGGAAGACGGAGAGGAAGAAGTACCGAACTCATACGAAGAAGATTGGATGCCCATTTAAGATTGTCTTCTATAAGCCCGATGGTAAGGAAAGTAAAGATTGGAAAATGTCTAAAGTTGTTAATGGTTGTCACAACCACGATGATCCGGATACTCTTATTGGACATGTAATGGTTGCGAAGTTAAAACCACATGAAATGGAGACGGTGAGGTCTATGCGTATCCAAAAGGCGAGTGCGATCTTAAGTAAAATAAAGGCGGACGACCCCGACAACTTGTCTTCTTTATCTACAATTAAGTCGGCCCTAGCTACGATCAAAAGGACGGAATGGGATGGTAGAACGGTCATGCAACAATCGCGGTGGTTGCATTGAGTTACACGACTACACGTTGAGAACGGAAGAAAAGGATGGTAAAGTGGTACGTATTTTCTTGGCACATCCCGAAATGATAAAATTGGCTCGGTGTTTTCATCAAATTGTGTTGATAGATGCCACTTACAAGACAAACAAATATAACATGCCGTTGTTGAACATTGCTTGTCACACTTCGGACAAAAACACGTTTACGATTGCATGGGGTTTAATGGATCATGAGAACAACGTGAGTTTCATTTGGATCTTTGGAGCACGGCGAGGTCCATTTACAATGGGGATGATTTTCCAAGGGTTATTGTAACGGATAACGATCAAGCCTTAATGCATGCAATAGCGGTAGTGTTTCTGAAGCCCGAAACTTGCGGTGTACGTGGCACATTCAATGCAACCTCGGACACAATTGCCATCGCCATTTCCAAGCTAAAAAACCAAGGAAGGGTACCAAGAGGTCGAAGGAAGAGGATGAGCGCATTAGTAAATTAACCGAGGAAGAACGAGAGGAAGAGAAGAGGTTATTTGATGAAAAATGGAAGGAGGATGGGATAATTTGGAGATCGTTCATGAAAGCATGGGACAAGATCGTTTGGTCAATGACCGAGGAAATTTACGAAAGGAACTTGAAGAAATTTGAGGAAGAATATTACAAGGACTACCCAAAACCCGTTGAGTATTGTAAAACACAATGGTTACCTATTAAGGAGAGGTTTGTGTATGCATGGACATATGAATATCATAACTTCAAGAACGAGGCGACAAGCATTGCGGAGGGTCTCATGGCCGATTAAAGAAAATACTTCTAGGTAGTCAAAATGGAGTTGTGTCGATCCAAGAAGCAATCCATGAATTCACCAATCGTGATCTCATAAAGATTAAGGCTTCTATGCAATTTAGTGTACATAAATTCCCTACGGAACACGAAGGGGAAAGATTGCTTCTAAGGGGCATTGTTCATAAAGTTTCACGTTGGGCAATAAATCACATGATAGAACAATTGAAGTTGTATAAAGCTAACGATGACGAGAATACGGTTTGTGTTTGCAAGGATATGATAGGTATTGGTCTCCCATGTCGTCATAAAATGGGTAGGTACGTCGATGTGATTGACATCAATGATATTCATCCATTTTGGAAGCAATTAAATTTCACTCCAAGCACACCCGTAGTCAATGGTCCGTCGTTCATGGAGTCGGAATTGTGTGCAAGAATAGCCGAGCGTTATGCTACAACAAATGGCGCCAAGAAGCAAATATTGATGCATGATTTGGAACAAGCTCTTCACCCTCGTTTAAAAGAGGTTGATGAACCTATTAAGCAAAAGGGGCGGGTAGGCCAAACACCGAAGTGTCGAGGACCATTGAAAGAAAAGAATTAAAGGATCATTTGTCTAATAAAAAGAATATTGTGTCGGCATGAGCGTTCGGAAGCGAATTTGAAGATGAGCCGCAACCCAAGAAAAGAGGTCGTCCAAGAAAAGATCAAAATGGAAGTCTAAGGGTCTCTAAGAAGCCTTTTCAAGTAAGTCAAGTCGATCTTTGTGGAACAAGTTGTGTTAGTGGAGACCCAAACTAGCTCCGTAGTTATTGATCAAATGAGCGACTCGCCACAAACACATTCAACGGAAATGGTGACTATAAGAGAGAAGTATGGTACTCTTCGTTGTCCTAGGGATTTTCATGGAAGACCAACACGATCAAGGTATACGATTATAGAAGAGTATATGAAACAACTCCCTCCACTCATTGTTCCATTTGTTTTGTCCACCGACGAGGTTGATGGGGATGGCAATTGCGGGTTTCACGTCGCCTCGGAACAAATTGGTTACTTTGGAGAGGCGGTGAACGAAGATGTCACCCAATGGCAAAATTTAAGAACTAAGATGGCGGTACAACTAATAAAGGACAAGGATTTCTATATGGAGATGATGAAGGAAGGAGATAGGCACGACAAAGAACTAGAGTTCAAAGACTTTGTTGCGCGTGTAAAGTGCCGAAAGGGATTGAAGACAATTGGATCCAAGTATTGGATGACAATGCCTAAATGTGGATATCTCTTAGCGGACGCTTTGAATTGCGTGGTACATTTCTTTGTTCCTCCTAGGTATGGACATTCTTATACGTTTACACCTACAAGGACGGTTTTGCGAAGAATCGGTTAAAGATAGAAGAATTGTTATGGCATTTGTGAATGAGATGCATTTTATCGGTTTAAGAGTAAAGAGGATTGCCCATTACCTCCGTTGGATGGTTGGAACGATTACTTCCCAGCGAATCATTGTAACGATTGGTTGAAACAATATGAGACCAACATGTTGGATTGGGATCGCGTCATGAAGGTGGATCTCCCGGAAGGCCCTCTTTGGAATTGGTTTCCTCGGATGATGAAGATCAATGATTGTTATGTTTGAAAGATGTATTTTGGAAAGCCCTATTTGTACATGTTTTTTTGGAATTTTGTGGAAAATCTTTTGTGAAGTCTAAAGCTATAATCGGTAGTTATATTTTTAATATATCAACCGATTATACAAGCTTTTGTATACAGACTCCATCAATATTATAATCGGTTATTAACTTTTTGAACTTATCTTCCGATTAAAAGGTGATAAAACAAGCTGAAATTTTTTTCCCGAGAATCGGTAGATTACATATTATATAAACACCCGATTGTCACCATACTCGACAAAAAATAAAGCTGTAAATTTTTCCCAGAATTGGTAGACAACATATTGAATAAACTTAGATTGTCACCATAGTCGACAAAAAGTGAAAATCTTCCCGAATCGGTAGACAACATCTTTGCATAAACTTAGATTGTCACCAAATTACGAAAAAATAGGTGAAAATCTTCCCAGAATCGGTAGACAATATAAAATAATAACTTCCGATTGTAACCATCGAGGAAAAACATTTATCTTTGTTACCATGGACTTGAGAATTCATAACTTCCATCATAAGTGAATTCTTCACCCTTTTCCACTAAGTCTTGTCTTTTTGCGAGTGTCTCCTATATAAACAAACATAAATTAATGTCAACTTCGTTTTAGTAAGAAAGATTAAACACCCGAGCGTTATACTTACAAATTGTTGGATCGACAAGCTTAAGTGGCTAGTGTTAAACATCCTCTTTTGTATCGTTATGTAATCATTTACCCCTTTTTGGACAAGTCGGAAGCGATCATGAACTTGTTGGAGTGATCTTTGCTTTGGATTTCCATACTCTCGCACAAATTGGCTATATACCCTCGCCCAAAAGACTTCGGGTGTTAACCTTCCTGCTATGACATCTTCACGTCTTGTTTCACGATACCATGTTTTCACAATGACCAAATCTTCATCTGCGTCAAACGTTGCCATGCTTGTAAGTATAGAATGAATTCACAAGAGTAGACGATGGAAAATCTATTTGTAGAATACACAATGCTATATATGTGTTGTTTGGTGCATAAATAAGAAGAGTTTACCCTCCTTATATAGATGAGAGTCCCAACGTCTTTTTTTTTTTTGAAAATATGGCCGTTGATGCGTACTTTTACAAGGCATCTTGAAATTGCGTACAATTATTACACTTAGTCGGTAGTAAATGTTTGAACAAAGCCTCCGATTATTTTTAATCGGTAAATATGTATTGTTATATACTTAGATTATATGATGTTTTGTCAACAGAGTTCCCAGTTTCATTAGAGTAGTATAATCGGAGGTTTATAAATATGTATTATCTACCGATTGTATGTGGTTTTCGAGGCACGGCTAGTTTCTTTTGAACGAACTAGCCGTTGGCGTATAATCGGTAGTTAGATCAACAATTAAAACTTCCGATTTTCATAAATATTTTGAAATTCATAACAATATCACCTACACATCATCATAATTTTACATTGAACTCCCTCAATTCTATTACAAGGTATTGTGATTAGCGTCGTGGACGTGTTGGACGAGTCCTAAACGGATTAAATCTTTCCATCGCCCTAAGGATTCTAAAATGAGCTTCATAACGGAAGCTTGATCTTTTCCATCTCCGCCATTCCCGAGAGATTGTTCTATAACCTCATCATTGGTTTCACCCTCAATCGATATTGATTCACAAGATAAGTTAAATGGACGAATTCTTGGACGTGTCCATTTATTGAACCAACTCGGCGAGAAAAGATCGAGCGGAGTGACGGTTGTTTGGAGTTCTGGGGTGTCGTCATGAGAATTTTTCGTGAATTTTTCCCAAATAACTCATACTCATTATGCCTCCTTGCTGCGTTCTTCTCCTCGTCTCGGATAGAATTGAACATAGCGCCTACATAAAGATAAATCTTCTTCGATCGTGAACTCAGTAGGATTAATGAATGGTTGGGCCATTATGTTGAAGATGATGTTGGAGCGAGTTTAAAGGTATTTGTGTTCCATAGAGAGTAAAAGGATACAATCCTTATATAGAGTTTAGAGTTCCAACGGCTTTATTTTGTTGGGGCATATGTATAATCGGAAGTCAAATGAAGTATTATTACTTCCGATTATACGATTGCCCCAAATTTTGTTTTTGCGAAATGTCATTTTTTTCGAATTTGGGAACTATATTAATCGGTAGCTAATAACCTACAGATTATACGGTTGCCCCAAATTTTGTTTTTGCGAAATGTCATTTTTTGAATTTGGGAACTAGAATAATCGGTAGTTAATAAGGCTTAGATTATACAGTTGCCCCAAATTTCTTTCTTGGCGAAATCACCAATTTTGGGTATTTAGGAGCTACTATAATCGGTAGTCTAGTGAGGTTATTTTTCCTACCGATTAATAAAGAAGCAAGATGCGAGTTTGGCACAAAATCGATATAATCGGTAGTATAACATAGTTACTAAGCTTCCGATTGAGTTGTTATAATCGGGAACAAAATAGCTTCCGATTGTGTAAGGGCATTAACGTATTCTCCGCGTTTTTGGACATCCATTAACGGTGTATATGGGTTGGGAATAAAAAAGTCGCCCCTAATTCTTTCGGGGTCGCCCCTAAAAGTGCCAGGAAAAAAATTGTGTAATGAATTTGTCTTTAATCAAGAAATTAGCATGTGTAATGAATTAAAAGACAAATTTTTTTTTGCAAAGTTTAAGAAAATAAAAAAAAAACGGTTAAGATGACGAACGCTAAATTAAAAATTGAATTTTTTTAAATAAAACACTGGTACGACAAGTTTAAAACACCATGTATTAGACTGGTCCATCAGATTTTCAGCATCACCTTAATGATAGTACGAGAGAATTTTATTTCAATAGCCTTCTTCGTAATAACCTAGACAAACGAGTTTCAACTTCTCTAGTAGAATAAACCATAAAAAATTAGGCCCGATAAAAAGAAACCTTATAAATGAAGTCACACATCACATTGCCTCCACCATTTTTCATAGAAAAATGATCATAGAGGGGATATCTGTTTATCCATTCTAAAATTTGGGTAATAAGGAGTGTCTAACAATAGTCATATGGACAAAACTCTCGTTTAATATAATTCATGAATCTCCGGAAAGAACAAATTATTTTTACTCGACCAGATAGACCACATGATGATAAAAGCAAAAGATAGACTAGAGTCTTAAATTTTAATATAATTCATGAATCTCAGACTTATCTGGAAAGAACAAATTATTTCTACTCGACCTGACCACATGCAAAAAGAAAAAGGGGGACTAGACTCTTAAACCCTGCTGTCACTTGCCAGAAGAGGTGCCCTTGCAAACAAACACAATTGGTTCCCGCTTTCCAAATCCAGGTTACTTTAGAAATTTTTTTTTTTTTGATTACCCTAGACTAGTCGTCCCTAGGTTACATCCAAACTCCTTAATTTGGAGTGCATTTTTGACAATTACAGGGTTCGACCCCCTACCTCCGCAGTGACAACCATCGGGTTACTTTAGAATTTGATACCACATTTTTGATACCACATTATTTTTCTACTTTCCTTTTGTAAGTGGGGGTATTTTAGTAAAAGCACCCTCTTTATTTACTCTATATAGACTATAGTAGAAGATGTGCAATGTAATTCGATACTCATCCTCCAACTCCGACTCCCAGTAGCTTATCTCATTCGAGTATTCGAAGACGATATATATTTAGGGCTTTATCTTTTTGTTCGTGAGCAGTTAATAGGTACTAAGGCATTGAAGATCTATTAAGGAAGATCGGAAGAAGAGATTTTGTGGAGAGTGACCAGTTACCACCACGACAGTGATTCGCGAAGGAACCTAACTCAGAAGATCAAACCTCTGACATCCGGAGATGAATCTAGAAGAGTTTCCGAAGGAAAATCAGGCAAGACTTGGTCGCCTGTTGAAGAGAGCAGCTGCGATGAAATTATTTGGTCAGGCTCAGTCCTTGACAACAAATAGGTCTGACAAAATGAGCGGCCGTGCTCGCAGATGTGGCCCTCCGGTGAAGCTCCAGCGGAATGTTACAGATATAAAAGGCGGTGGTTCGTACCTGAAGAATGGTGGACCTCCTCCAGTGAAGCTGCCGTTGGAGAGGAAAACGGACAGAGTAACTAAGATAACTAACCTCACAATCCTTCCCAAACTAGTAGGAGCCGGGCAAGATGGAGAGAACATTACTGGTAGCCTTGAAGCTCATGTGGGTAGGCTAGATTTCTGTGTCGATTTTCGGTATGAAATTCCATCTGATGCCGAAAACATTTCCTAGTGATTTAAAGAAGATTGAGAAAAATGATGAGCTATCGACGAATAGTGATCGGAACTTAGAGTTAATGGAATTTGTCAAAAGAGTTGTGCGTGAGTGGAGAGCCGCCGTTGTATTTGAAGAGGTAGAGAAGATGAATGAATTTCATGGGGTTTTCCCCTCAAAGGCGTCAGGTGCCTTCGCCTTAACTTTCTCTTCCCTGGTTGGGCTGCTTGAAGAACTATTAGAACACGGGCATCCAACTCAAAACCAATTGGCAATGAGTGGAGAGGCCCAAAGGATTATAAACCGCAGTATCTTAGATTGCCCAAACAATATGGGACTAATAATCTCAACACGCCCCCTCACGTGTAGCCTTGGGTCTAACACGTGGACAGTTAAATCGGGTGACGCGGAGTAAAGGCGCGGTCAAATGACTAAATCGCAAATAGCCTTTGCTCTGATACCATGTTAGAATACGGGCATCCAACTCAAAACCAATTGGCAATGAGTGGAGAGGCCCTAAGGGATTATAAACCGCAGGATCTTAGATGCCCAGACAATGTGGGACTAATAATCTCAACAAGTTCTCATCCCATAGACCTTAGTCCGATAAACAAATAATATATTGAAAAAAATCGGCTAATGCATCTAATCTGTGATTTGGATAGGAGTCAAGCCATGACTCGACGTGAGTCAGATATTAGTCCGTTTGCTTTTTAGTTTTGGTTAAATTTGACTTGCTACCTGACTCAAACTTAACCCATAACTCGGACCCGTTTGAGTTAGGGAGACAAATATTCCTGACTCATAATACCAAACCATTTGCCGATATATTTTTGTAAGTCTTTTAAGTCATGTTTGACACAAAAAACAAACATGACAAGTCAGACCAAAAATGTTTGGTGATTTTCGTAAGATTTAGATGAATCAGATCCAAAATAAAACAAAACAAACATGCATGGTGTTTGTGAAGGGATGTTAGCCATCCAAGAAGAAGACATGGATGAAGAAGAAGCTGCTGATGTAAGAAGAAGAAGAAAATTACTCCTCGAATCCAAGTTGTTTGAGTTGTTAACTATAGAAGACTGAGTGAATTTATTAAAATAAAAAGGGTTGATTCGGATGGATAATTGGTATGAGCGGTTTTGGAAATTGGAAGTAGAACATGTATGGAGTTAAACTGTTAAAGAACAACGTGTAGGCTGGAAGAAAATCTTAGTGTAGCTTGATATTCTCTGAGTGATTCCAGATCTCCTCTTTGTTGTTCTCCGTCAGCATCTTAACTACTATCTTTTCCCACAGCTGAGTGAATTCAAATGGAATTGGGAACTATGATACTCTAAAAGGTGATTCTTCTTTATAACTAAGGGAATTCTAATTGATTATTACCTGCTTAAGTTTTCTGTGACTGTTGTCTTGATCTTGCTAGAAAATTTGTGAATTGTTAGTTGCTCAATTTAGGTGGTTATCTGTTACTTACATCGGCTTGTCGAAGTTCTCAAATCTGTTATGACATAATTGTTAGTTTCCTGATATCCGTGTGTCTTTGTGATGCAGTAGAGAATCAGTGTATCCAGTTGGAGAGTTTTCGTCCAACATGTTTTCAGCTACAAGATGAAGAGTGCTATGTTATTTGAGACCTGGATTCAATGTATGTGCTCTATTTGAACAAGGCGAAACAATGGCGTTACTGAATCGGTCGATTTGCTTTAAGGTACATATTTTTCCTTTCTTCTTCCGTGTATGTGTTAAGCTTAAGCTTTATCTGTCTCTTGTCTTGATGTTGCTGGAACATGTGTGAATACAGCGAATAGTTAGTTGCTCGCTGAATTTATGTAGTTAACTGCTAGTTACAATTCGTATAACATAGTTACTGCCTCATATATCTTCTGTGAAATCGTTGTGTCTTTGTAACTTCTGCATATTTCATCTTCACTTCTGATTATGAAAATCATCACAATATTCTCGACCCTGTAAGTGTCCCAACAAACATACTTATGCATTGTTTCTTGAGCTGCAGATGTATGTTCTTAGGTTTATTTCGTTTGTTTGTTTGTCGTATTTTGTTTTCTTGTTTGTGTGTTTTTTTCAAATTTTGATTCAGTTTGTTTGTTGTTGAATCTGGTGCCGCCTTTGGGGAATATATTCTTCTTTACTGTTTGATTTTTTGTGTATGTGTAGATTTTGGAATTTTGCCCCCATTGCTTTTAGCACCAAATAAGAACACACTAATTTGTATCACGGTTTAGGCAACATTATTGGTGAATTGAAGAATTGAAGTATTTCTGGTTCCGGCTTTCATGAGTTTTGCCCCCCTGCATCAGACTTTCATAAGAATTCTTAGCTTGCAGAGTTTAGTTCATGATTTGCTTTGCCAAATAGAAATTACACGGAAATTATCGTAACCCATTTCTTACGGGACCAAGAAACCCCAATTCTTATTTCATAGGAATTGGGATGTTATAATTGGTGTTTTGGGTTACCTCTACTTTAGTGATGTTTTCACTTTTCCATATGAAATCCATACTTGCGTTAGATAGTTACAATATTTGGGATACCTGAATTAACTTTTGATGGCACAATAAAGTGAATCATTTCTTGGTGATCTTAGCTAAGTTCTATATTCACATTGTTACTTGTACTTCTTCAGTGGTGTTTCCGCTTTTCATATTGAATTCCAGAAATGATTTTATGGGATATAGTCATCCTAAGAATTCTTCATGCAAAAGGAACATTCCCTGAAATGATAGAAATGGGTTAATTTGGAATGAGAGCTTCCATCTAACACCAAGCTTTCTAACTGCATTCATGCAAGCTTTACCTTGAATCCCTTCTTAGCCGCTGTGTTTACATTCAAATGTGGCATGAATTTGTAGGTACAGAAACATGTTTATAGCTCTAATAAGGAATGAACCCAATGCACTGAGTTTGTGATTTTAGATCTAGAACAAAATACCATCAGCTGAAAGTTCTGTGAAGGTTTTACATTGACAAAAACTGGTTAGGAATAGTATGAATAGTTTTGCAATAGTTTTGCAATAGTCGTTCATTTCCTGTAATCGAGTATTGAATTGCTTGGTTGGTCATAAGAGTTTATACGTAAACTTGAGCTCAATATTGGCCAGAGCTAGATAGTGCTTGTCCCAAATTCCGTGATGGAAGGAAAGCAAGGTAGTGAAAAACCAAAGAAGAGCTTGATCCACTATGGATTCCCTCCGCTGCTCCATTGGAGTTTAAATCTACTTCACTTGGTTAGAGCATTATATTTATCTATTGCTATTCGACTTGTAGGCTTAAATTTGTAGTGTCACTGAGGTGGTACGTAGTAATACCCAAGAGTCATTCGAGAATCAATTTGGCCATATTCTTTCCAACCTTTTTTTTTTCTCTATTCAGTTTACTGGTCTTGATGGACATCGTGCTTTAGATACCTTAAGCTTATATTTCATCTACTCTGAGAAAAATATTCGTTTGCTTGCTTGTGCCATTCCGTGATGGTTTGGATGCCCACCTAATAGCCCGACATGGTCTATCAGCAACAGAAAGTATAAATTATATTTTCAGGAAAAAAGAAAATATTCGGTTGCTTTTCTCTTGAGTTTTATCTTTTAGCCATGGCCATCAAATCATTTTTGTGGTTTTTTTTTTTTTTTTTCAATTTCTCGCATGTTGTGTTAGTTTGTTTCTTGTTAATTTTAGAATTCCTGTCAGAGACTTGTATAGCTGAACTTATAATTACACAGGTTCCGTTAATGAAGTTTTTGATCTGTTAATGAAGTTTTTGATCTATTACTATTTACTATGTTGCGGCAAGCAGAAATCCTTCATTGAGAGCCGGCATTGCTCTAGGTATTGCACGAGTAATGGAATTCCTACACTCACAAGGTGTTGCTCTTTGGGACCTTAAACCTAAATCTCATCTTTGACAAATATAACCAGGTGAAGATTGTTGAGTTAGAAATTGCGTGCGAGGAGGCATTTTTTGATTCTTTGGAAGATGATGCGGGTACTTACCGCTGGATAGCATCTGAAATGGTAAAGCAAAAATCCAACTGGGGAAATGTCGATGTGTACCGCCATCTCCCATTAAGACACCCATCCAGGCAGATTTTGCTAGAGTAAATAAGGTATGCCTCCCTGTCATGGAGATCTTTTTATTTTGGATTTCACTCACCGACATCAATTATGCACTTTCTTCCCTCTTCAAATACTCCTGAACATGTTTATAGGTTATAGGGTTAAAAAGCCTTGATGCTGGACAAGTTTTAAGATTTCATCTTGATAGAATGTTTCGGTTTGTTGAAAAACCTAGTAATTGTAGACTAATAGTTTAAAATACGCCAAGGCAGGCTGATGAGGTATTTAGGCAAATAACATACCTTTTTCTTGTTACCACTTATACCACTAAAAGTTAACATCCATAAGGATGATTTCCCCAAGAACTTGATGGAAAACGAGGTCCAGAGTCTCAACTCGACTTAATGACCTGCTTGTTCAAAACCTAGATATCCCGTCCTTAACATCTGAGATATCCGATTCATGTACCAATCGACTTTGATACAACAACAGAGGGTTTTGTTCTTGTAGTTGTACTACAGAAATGTGTTATCTGCATCTTTTTACCACGATACTAAAGATTAAATTATGGTCCAAACAAGAATTTGTACATAATAATAAGTCCCTCAGATAACATTACTTTGTTGTGTTCTGCTAGCAAGCCTTTTTACTGTTAGTTGTATTGGCTTCGAGGATGGCGATTGAGAAACTCCCTACCAGGGGTTGTTCAGTAAAGCTCTAGAACTGGTCAAAACAGAATGTTCCATTGATTAATCATAAAAATATCATATCACAGGGGTGGTTTTTATGATTAATTGATGCACTCCATTAAGTTTCAATTGTAGTATATTCTCAAGCTTACGATTGAACTGCTTCGACCTGTTTGCAAAAAGCATGAGATATTAGCCGATGGCAATATTTTGGAATTTGCTAGTTTTATTTTACTAACTCATTGTATTAGCTTTTGATGTGTTATGGCTACACTAAACACTGTAGTAGCATTTCAAAGCATCTGATATGTCCCTTTCGCAGTTTGGGCTTCATGAGTTTTCTCTATTTTCAGGAAAACGTTTTACATGGAATATCTTCCCTTGACCAGATGGTGTATTCCTCTCAGCTTGTTGCATGGACTATAAGGTATCTTTAAAAAGATCTTCTTCTCATTCTATGTGACATGCCATCTTCATTTACGCGTGTCACGAGCATGCAAACACTTGAGCATCGCAATCTGTTAATAATTTGCTGATATGAATGTGCATCGTAGTCTAAAGGACATTTCATTTTTGGTTTGAGCAGAATCTATGTCTACAGTATGCTTCAGCTCGACAAGGGAATGGTCCTGTTAATACTTTCTCCTGCTTTTCGATTCGAGTCATTTTGTGTAATTGTCAGCTGTCTATGCTTACTTCAATGTTGACACTCATAGTAATTTTTTACTGTTAGAGACTTATTGTAATGATTATTTACAACTCCCTGGTAATCGACATACACTGATACACATTCAATGGATAAAATTCCTTAGCAAAAATTGTAAGAATCGGCGACAAAGTTTATATTATCAAGCAGCAAGTTTCAAAATATTATATGCTGGATGTCAGTCACTTGATTCGTTACTGTTTCTGAATACTCTTTTTACATTGTGATGGAGAAAATGGTCTCCGAATTCCTCGTGGCCATTTTCTCTTTATTCTGTTGTGTGTGCCGGGAGAGCAGACTTGATGAGTTTAAGGTATCAAACCCAAAAGGTAGAAAAGAACAAAACTCATATTTTCCAGTTGACTGACCTGATGAAAGAACTCATGAAAACGTATAACAACAAATGTCTTGCATTTTTCAGGTGCTTGCCAACAAAATCCCATATTCAACCCTCAAAACAATCATCGGCCAACACTGGCATACTTTAACTTTTGAGCATATCCAAACAGTAACAAATACAAATGAATTCCAAATATTCATGTACCATGAAAGAGACAAGAACTTAATCCTGCAACACAAACCATGGATTATTGAAAACCAGGTGATGCTCTTTGAAGATTGGGATACATATGCCAACAACCCTGATGCATGTTTCAAATCGGCGGTCTTTTGGATTCAATTGCTTTTTCTGCCCGCGTACTTTGCAAAAAAAGGAGGCATCGAACAACTGCTAGAAGGTACAGGTAAAGTCCTTGCTGTTGATCTTATCGGAAAATGTTGAGATTATTAGTCCCACATGGTTGGGTTATTTAAGATCCTGTGGATTATAATATGTTAGGGCCTCTCCACTCATAGCCAATTGGTTTTGAGTTGGATGCCCGTATTCTAATATGGTATCAGAGCAGGCTAAAACTTGTATATTGATAATGACATCGAAGTTGGTTTTAAAACTTGTAGATAAAAACAAATCTATTTTAAGGTATGAAACCTGACTGACAAGTCTTTAAAACAAACCGGAGTGAAGTTACACGCTATGTACTCAAAACAGATATTGCTAGTGGAGATATCGATAAAAAGCCTCTCTACTTTGCTTGATTCCTCTTCATTGTTTCCAAATATTTTGATATTGACAGTCAGTTGCAAAACCCTCAGTCACTTTGATCATCTCCTAGGCTTCTTATATAATACTCTCAATCACTTGTTTGCAAAACCAGCCAAAACCATTAATTGCTTCATACAACCCTCTCATGCAATTTCTGCTTATTTTCATCAACTTCTCCTTCTTCATAAGTTTGTATTTCTTCTTCTTTCTTTTATACTAAATGGATACATAATCCTAACATTTTCTCCATCACCTCAACGGACATTTTCTCCCCCATCAACTATACTCACACAAAAAACCTCCAATACCATTTTTTTCTTCTCCATCAACTCGAACTCACAAAATTCCAGACATACTCAAAGCTTAACGGGTCTTGCTCTTAATTTGATTACTTACCATTGGAGTGTTGGATTTCTACATGTTGGCTGCTGTTTTGAAGATGAATTCCATATGTGATTGGGCTACTCTCAGGAGAAATAATCGTAACATTGTTAGACATTTATAAAGCTTGAATTATCGAATTTCAAGTGGAACAATGGACTACTAATGATGCTTATGTCTCGAACCGTAACACCGGAGCTCTCATAGAATCTCAACGCCAGCAAGTCTTAGTAAGTAAGGGAAGACATGTAATTCGATAGATAATTCGTTAGGCAGGTTATTAGTACCCTAACCTGCCTAACAAGAAATCAGAATTGCTTAGCAAGAAATCTATTTAAAGTACCCTAACCAAGAAATCTACCTTCCGCACCGTAGAAATTAGGCGTCATAAAGTGCAAATGTTCTGTTAGGCAGGTTATTAGTCCGTGGCACGCGGGCCTTGGAATAAATTAGTACATCTGCTTGCACGGGCGTTATTGAGTACAATTCTTGCATAAGTCAATATAATCCTACAACATAACTGCAAGGGATTAAAGAAAGTGGAAGAAATTGCTTCGAAGCACAAGTACCACAGTCAACTGCCGACTGAAAATCGACATTGACAGAGATGAACAGAAACTTCTAGAATTGGAATCCAATCTAAAAGGTTATCAGTTCTTATTGTTAAATTCATTCGAAATTAGAGTTTCAAAGCAGCATCAAATAAAACTAGTACTAACAGTAAACCAAAAAATTGTGGCCTCCTCTAATTTGTGGCCCCAAGCAAGGATTGGTTTGCTTTAACATGAGGGTCGGCCCTGTCTCAAGCAATGGGACAGAATGATGAAACCTCATCCTAAGGAAATGGTAAGTGTGAATTTCCGAATATTATTGTAATTACAAGTAATTTCATATTATTGTCTTGTGAATCTACCAAAACAAAACACATCTTTTCTTGTAAATTATTACTTGTTGTGTTTGCATCAGAATATCTATGTTCGAGGAAGTTTGTAGTACTGTCATGGAAAACAAAAATTGTTGGGCTTTTTCTAGTTCAAGGATGATAATACTAGAGATGTTCCCTATCCTTATTTTTAGAATATTTTCATATCGTTTTCTTGTGAATCTACCAAAACAAAACTTGATCTAGATCCAGGCTACACATGTTATCAACACAACACGCACATAAATCCTGTTCAGCATGAACACTGGCTACATTTACTCGTAGTCGAAGTCTGTAAGCTGAATCCGACCAATAAGAATGATATGGGATTTATCTGAACCTTATAGGGATTTATCTGAGGGACAAATTGTTGGGCTTTTGGTAGTTCAAGGATGGTACTGCAGTAGAACCTCTATATAAGAATATTACGCAGACCACAAGAAATTATTATTATGTGGAGGTTATTCTTATATGGAGGTCTATCTTGAAACAATCAATAAAAATTTGTTATATATGTATCTAGGAGAAAACATAATTGCACACAACAAATATCACAATGTACGTAGGCAATACAAATATTAGTTAAATTTTGTTTAGTTTCACATGTATGATACGCAAGTTAAATATAGGAAGTTTGCTATGCAACACAATGTACCTAGACAATACCTAGGAAAACATTAATTTTGTTTAGTTTCACATGTGAAATTTTTTTAGTTTCACATGTATTAGTCAAATATACGAAGCTTGCTATGGAACACAATCCACACAAAATTCAACGATGATATGGAAAATTGACAAATAAAATCATATGATTAGAGATATTTGAATGAGTCGTACAAAAAAAAAAAACACATCACACCCGCTGAAAAGTAAGAGGATTTTTCAAATTGGTTAACAGAATCTTTTCGTCTTAAACTTAAATGTACGATATGAATTATATCATCTATAAACTTAAATTTATCAGTTATTATTGTTAAATTCATTCGAAATTAGAGTTTCAAAGCAGCATCAAATAAAACTAGTACTAACAGTAAACCAAAAAATTGTGGCCTCCTCTAATTTGTGGCCCCAAGCAAGGCTTGGTTTGCTTTAACATTAGGGTCGGCCCTGTCTCAAGCAATGGGACAGAATGATGAAACCTCATCCTAAGGAAATGGTAAGTGTGAATTTCTGAATATCATTGTAATTACAAGTAATTTCATATTGTTTTCTTGTGAATCTACCAAAACAAAACACATCTTTTCTTGTAAATTATTACTTGTTGTGTTGCATCAGAATATCTATGTTCGAGGAAGTTTGTAGTACTGTCATGGAAAACAAAAATTGTTGGGCTTTTTCTAGTTCAAGGATGATACTACTAGAGATGTTCCCTATCCTTATTTTTAGAATATTTTCATATCGTTCTCTTGTGAATCTACCAAAACAAAACTTGATCTCGATCCAGGCTACACATGTTATCTACACAACACGCACATAAATCCTGTTCAGCATGAACACTAGCTATATAACTCATGTATGTTTATTATTGTCAGGTGATTCGCCGTTGGAGTCATTCCTAGTGAAGAACGGTCCGTTCCTGGCAATAGGCACGGCGGTTCTGTTAGTCTGTGGACTCTTTATCTACCTCTACTAGGCAAGTATTAAGAGATCGTTCAGGAGATTCATCATGAGATTTCAAACACCCATACTACTTCCTACTGTAATCTACGGGAACCAACAATACGGTCCGTGTTCTATCTGCCTAGAAGATTACGAACCTGGAGACATCATAAGTGTCATCCCCTCCTGCACTCATGTTTTCCATCAAAGCTGCATACAGATCCAGTATCTGGATACGAGAAAGAACACTAGATGTCCATACTGTAAAAGGAAAATACACTTACGCCAATAACGCAAGCATGAATGACAATAGTAAAAGGTGAAAAGGGTACGTAAAAAGATAAGACGTATAAAGTTACGGTAAAAAAACAATACTCTATTTATCAATCATTATAGTTGGGTAAAGGAATGGAATATATGATTATGTTGCATTGAAAACTGCTAAGAGTAAATGATAATAGTTGTAAAAAAAAAAAAATATATATATTTTATTATCAATGTAATTGGGAAAAAGAAACGGAAATAGTACTACTGCAATGTAATAGTAATTTCCAAATTTATGTTTGTTGTTTACTACAATGTAATAGTAAATTTCATGTTTGCTATAATAATAGTATTGTATTAATGTTATTAATGGAATATATGATTATGTTTGCTGTATTATTAATGTCTAGAATACCCTGTTGTAAATTTTAGAAATTGTGATTATTGTAGGTACATAGAATATACTCGCCACGTGTCCGCACAAAATAGCACGAAGTAGATCGGAAAATCTTACCAAAAGATCTTTGTCCCATTCCCAAGAACAACCGTCAATAAACTGTCCAATCGAATGTCAGAATTACTTTTAATATTATTGAATCCACGAAGTAACTAAAATATCTGAAACGAATATTTTCGAATACGAAAGAGTAATTCTCTATCAGCACGAATCAGAGATACGAAGAGCCAACTGGAGTACGAAGAAAGACACCATTTACTAAATCCCGTGAACGGAGTGAGACGACTTGAGCGAAAAGATATCTCGCGAAGATAATAAATTGTTGGGCAAGAAAAGAGACAGTTGTCCCGACAAACTCCCGAAGTTATCAGCGAAAAGAGGGAGAAATCCTTATGGAAAATGGTTTGGGCGAAGTACAAAGTAATACCGCAAAGAAAACGTGACGGGCGGCGAGATAAAATGATCTGTTACCCACTAGTTAATTTTCCTATAAAAATATAGATACCTTTGGACATTTTAATGGATGTTGTTTTTTTAGGTATTGGAAGTAGTATTACATAGAGTAGGAGATTAGAGTTTTCTTGCATCCTCATGCTTGTATTTTTGCTACTCAAGTGTTTAGTTAATAAAATATTTCTTATCCAAATTATTCACAATGTCTTAGATCTGGATTCGTCGTTCTTACCAAGTTTCTGACTTAGAGTAGTCAACTCGCGGCCAGGTTTCGATCTCGGAGCCTGGTATGCATACATTATGCAGAAATAGGGTTTGTTTAAGGTTTCATAGAGTATTCCGAAGGAATCTTACCTGTAATAAATGGATGGATTCCTCGTTCTTACCAAGTTTCTGACTTAGAGTAGTCAACTCGAGGCCAAGTTTCGATCTCGGAGCCTAGTTTGCATAAAATATGCAGAAATAGGGTTTTTTTAAGGTTTCGTAGAATATTACGAAGGAATCTTACTTGTAATGGATGGATTCGTCGTTCTTACCAAGTTCCTGACTTAGAGTAGTCAACTTGCGGCTAGGTTTTGATCTCGGATCCTGGTTTGCATACATTATGCTGAAATAAGGTTTGTTTAAGGTTTCGTAGAATATTACGAAGGAATCTTACCTATAAATGGATGGATTTGTCGTTCTTACCAAGTTTCTGACTTAGAGTAGTCAACTCGAGGCCAAGTTTCGATCTCGGAGCCTGGTTTGCATACAATATACAGAAATATGGTTTGTTTAAGGTTTCGTAGAATATTCCGAAGGAGTCTTACCTGTAATGGATGGATTCATCGTTCTTACCAAGTTTCTAATTTAGAGTAGTCAACTCGCGGCCAGGTTTCGATCTCGGAGCCTGGTATGCATACAATATGAAGAAATAGGGTTGTTTAAGGTTTCGTAGAATATTCTGAAGGAATCTTACCTGTAAATGGATGGATTCGTCGTTCTTACCAAGTTTATGACATATAATAGTCCACCCCGTCCAGGTTTCGATCTCGGCGCCTGGTATGCATACAGTATGCAAAAATAGGGTTTGTTTAAGGTTTCGTAGAATATTTCCATAGAATCTTACCACTAAATGGTTGGATTCATCGTTTTTGTTAACTTTCATACTTCCTGGTTCATAGTTTGTTATACGAACTTGAAGTTTGAATCGACACTGAGATTCATATTCATTAACTTCGATGATGTATCATGCTAATTTTGAAGTCAGAACTCTCTCAAAGCTTCGTGGTTCATAGATTATATGCCATTATACCAAGTTTGAAGTTCGAATGGACATTGAGCTTCATATTTATCGATTTTGATGATGTATCATACTAAGTTTGAAGTCAGAACCCTCTCAGAGCTTCTTGGTTCATAGTTTGTATGTCGTTATACCACATTTGAAATTTGAATCGACACTGAGCTTCATATTTATCAATTTCGATGATGTATCATGCTAAGTTTGAAGTCAGAACCTTCTCATAGCTTCGTGGTTCATAGATTGTATGCCATTATACCAAATTTGAAGTTCGAATCGACAGCGAGCTTCATAATTATCGATTTTGAAGATGTATCATCCTATTTATGAAGTGAGAACCCTCTCAGAGTTTACCAGTGTGAACTAAAGCTACTTCATGACCTGTATGACTTGTCAAAATTACTTCATGACCCATGCGACTAGTCGAAATTAAAACCGGAAGCACAAAGATAAAGCACAAAAACACAAAGAGAAAGCACAAAGAAACACACCAATTATCGAATTTATTTTTCATTTTCCCGATTCATTCTTATATATTTTTTGGATTTTTTTATATCAGAATGTCGATAACAATGTCCTAAATTTATTATATTTTTTTTTGGATTTTTTATCATGTCGAAGGTTGATAATTAATACATACACATCACCTTTTCTTAGAACATTGATGAGATGATAAAGATGGCAGGAAAAATTTGCAGGAACTGCAGGAAAATTTTAGGAAAAACAAATCAAACAGCAGGTAGGCTGACCAGTTTAAAACCGGTACGGACTGAGCCGACTCGGATCCATCTAAAACCGAACCGAGGGATGGTCGGCTCGGCCGCAGTTTTAGATTTGAAAACCGACACCTAGTCGGCTCGATGGCAAGTTTCGCCTAAAAACCGGGCCGACCGGCCGATGTGCAGGGTGGCCAGTTCCGCCTAAAATCCGGGCCGACCGGCGGATGTGCAGGCCTACCCTTTGCTACCAAAATGAAGCTGCAGAATTTCTTGCCTAGGTCTAGGAGTAGCAAATTAAAAACTGGATTCATATCCAGCAGCATTTAGAAAACCGGAAATTAATCTAGAGTAACTCGCCCGGAATCCAGAAACTAACTTAGAAGGGACCAGTTAGTTGTTTTACAACAGAGAGCGACTAGAAACTACGAATTTATTAGCAAGTACCTTAAATAGAGTCTTAAATAAAATCCCAAAAGAAGCACCAGACAAGCAACTATACTACAGTATATAGACTACTAGACAGATAACAGACTGCTCACGTAATTCATAGAGGAACCATTAGTGACTTGAGTGAATGAGAATACTGGGTTGCACAACCAAAAGCATCACTCCAAAGAATTTTTCCCAGCTTAGGAGGAAAGTCAGCTGGTTTGATCACCTTTGAGTTCCTGCGAAGCAAATGGTTAGCTCTGAGCGCATCCCTTTTTGCCATTTTTGCCAGACAATGCGCAGCTTCATTTTGACTTCTATCAATCTTTGATAACATAAGGAAGTTAGACGTTCTTATCTTTGCTTGCAGGACTTTAAGCTTCGCGATGACAGGTATCGAAGTTTCTAAAGTAGCGTCCTTGACCAACACAAAGCGTTTTGCACAATCCTTGCAAATCCCGTTTTTCTTTACATGGCCGCTGCTGCCAGCACCAAAACGGCAAGCACCAGCTGTTTGGAAAAACATGTCAAGGAAATGAACAGCTTTTCGCACATTGCAACCCACAATAAGACCGAGACACCCATGTTTGACAGCAAGTTCAAGACCAGTCTGCAAACCACTCAACACTTGAAAGAATTGTGATCCCCCTTCTCGAGCAACACAAGTTGCAGCAATTATAGGTCGTGCCCATTCATTACGAAGAATAACCCCATATCCTCCATAACCTTTATCCTTATTACAGTAACCGTACACATTGAGCCAAGTTGCACCTGGCGTTTTTTTCTCAGACCACGAGTTTATCCAGTCCTGCAATCCTGGCTGCATATCCTTGAACTTCTTAAAGGTTGCACGATAAGCAAGAACACTTTCATCAGTTGTCTCTGGCACTTCAATAGTCCTACCATTGATCTGAAAACCCCGTTATTGTCAAACATCATCTAGAACACATAAAGGTAAAAAAGAAAAAGATGCTGAAAAATGCAAAGATGGCTACATAGTACATACTTCTATGTCAGAGTCTGGACAATCAGAAGGATAATCACCGTCATCATCTTCAGATTCCGAAAAGCTTGACACTTCCTCATCATCATCATCATCATCTGTGTAATCCATTGAGGAAGCACGAGAGATACTGCTACCAGATGAGGCATCTTCTTCAATTTCAATTTGCTGCTGGAAGGTCTGGGAAGAGACGACAGCACCAAAAGTACGAAGTTGATCAAGACTGGAAAAAACAAAGATTATAATCAGATGTTGCGCAGCGTGATTCTCAAAATTTAACATGACATAAAAGACGTCCAAGTTTTTTTGATGCAAATCAGACACTGCAAAAATCTAAAAAATATATCTATCAACAAGTTATGGAAAAGCAAAACTGTTTGTTCAACAAACAAACAAACAAACAAAAAGAATTATCCAAGTTTTGAGTAATGAGAAAAAATACCTTTCTATCATTGCTGCGCATACACAAGGTTGGTGTCGATGCAAACTACGCTGCACCGGGTATTTCAACAACTGTACAAATAATCAGTTAATCCTTGGAATATAGCGAGGAGAGACTTGCTTATACCAGAGAAACTATATGATTTCGGACCGAAACCCTAACCATTGGGTAGACTGGAGAGACAAATTCCTACGACAAATCTTGTATTTATACAAAAACCCTAACCGCCTATTGTCACAGCCCGGTCCGGTAGAAACATGTGCCAGGGAGGGCATGTGCCAGCTCCTAGAAAAACCCGAAACCAGAAAAACAACACAGGGAGGGCATGTGCCAGCTCCAAAAACAAGAACAACTACAATAAGAATCCATTAAGGATCTTAAGGAACACCCAAAGAGTGATGGACCTCCTTCAGTGAGGTCCATCAAGTTTGATCTCCGCTTACCTGAAGAGTGATGGACCTCCTTCAGTGAGGTTGCGGTTGAAGAGGAGAAGGGACAGAATAACTAAGATAACAAACCTCACAATTCTTCCCAAACTAGTTGGAGCCGGGCAAGATGGAGAGAACATTACTGGTAACCTTGAAGCTCATGTGGATGGGTTTCAAACTTTCAATATACAACCTCGAATCCCGAGTTCTGTGTAAATTTTTGGTATGATGATCTAAAGAGTGCATTCTATCAAGTTGGAGACGACAGGACACCGCCTCTCTTGCACTTCAAGTTGCACCACTACATCATGGTTGGCACAGAAAAGACTAAACACATTCAATTCCATTTGGTGCAGAAGACATCTCCTAGTGATCATTCAAATAAGATTGAGAAAGATGATGAGGTATCGATGGGTGATCGTAACGGAGAGTTAATGGAATTTGTCGAAAAAGTTGAATCTAAGTGGAGAGCCGGCATTATATTTGAAGAGGTAGACAACATTCATGAATTTCATGGGGTTTTTCCCTCTAAGGCGTCAGGTGTATTCGCCCTAATGTTTTCTTCACTGGTTGGCTTGTTGAAAAACCTTTTGTTGGCATATCTCGTCCTATACGAAATACCGAACAAGGTGACCGTGAAGACTGTGGCCGTGTAGTTTGTGTGCACGTACAATTGTGAAGATAAAGTCAGAGATATTTAGAAGACAAAGTCATTCTAATCTAGATAGCAAATCTGTTTATTCTAGTTTGATTACGTAGTCAAGATAAGTTGAGTTTGTTACTATCTTCTATGATTTAGGGTTTACTAATTATCCTATCATTCCTATAAATATGAATACTAATGTAATTGTAAATCATCTCAGTACCTACTGATGATCAATCACCCTAAGGGGTTTCTCAGCGGACGTAGGCGTTAGTGCCGAAACACTTTAATTCTCATGTCTTCATTTGTGTTTCATTCTTTTGGTTCAATCGATGATCCGTCTCGATGATACCTATAATTTATTACCTTTTATTGCCGAAAGACTAAGAGAGATCGAGTTTGTATATTTGTTGCAGGTTTCACCGATGAAATTGATATGACACTCGTATTCGAAGACTACAGTCGCCAGGTTCTTGAAATGTATTCACATCTCGAGGTAGAATTTAAGATATCAATATATTTTGTTTTATTTTCTTATTTTTCACCTCCTTTAATTTTATCTCACTTCCTTCTTAGTCCCTTGAACAAATCAAGACTTTATCTTCATCGTCAAAATCATTTCTTATCCGTTTTCTAAACCTAAACACGAAAGCTCCAGCCATTTGTACGACATCGCTGTAACATTTCCTCACACACAATCAAAACAATATATGTTGAAGCTTAACAACGAAGTTCTAAACTTAACGAGGAAAGATGGTCAATCCACATCCTATAAGGTGAATGAGTAGATATATAGAAAGTAGTGTATAATATATATATAGAGAAAGGCTAATTAATGGATAGATATCGTTTGTTATACAAGTGTTGATGGTGGTTTTTAGCCTAGGGTTAAAATCGTAAAACCACACATCTGGCATGACGTCATTATGACCATTAGCACGTTTATTGAACCAATCAACATGCTTATGTAAAAATTATCAGGGTACCTTTTTTCTTTCTATGTATCATGTTCCACGACAGAACCCTTAACTTTGATGACATCACCTGTGCAAAACCCTAAAATTCTCATGCTACCGCGCCAAGGCATACCAACCATGCCAGTCGCACCACTGTGCCAATGGCAAACCGTGCCAGCCATATCTCCGCGCCAAGGCCTTCCAACCATGCCAGTCGCACCACTGTGCCAATGGCAAACCGTGCCAGCCACATCTCCACGCCAAGGCATGCCAGCCATGCCAGCCGCACTGTGCCAATGACAAACCGTGCCAGCCACATCTCCGCGCCAAGGCATGCCAACCATGCCAGCCGCACCATATGTCAAACGACATGCCAAGCCCTTGGCCCTACCTCGCCAAGCCAAACGCACCTTGCCTTAGCCCTAGCCATGCTAGCCGCACCATGTGCCAAACGGCATGCCAATCCCTTGGTCCCACCATGCCAAACGCACCAAGCCATGCTAGCCGCACCATGTGTTAAACGGCATGCCAAGCCCTTGGCCCCACTATGCCGAACGCACCTTGCCATGGCCCTAGCCATGATAGCAGCGCCACCATGCTGGCCTTCCCTATGCGGCTACCAAAACGAATGCGTGCGACAATCAACGGTCGCCCTTCAATCCCAAGAGCAAATCCTAGTCGTCCAAGGTTACCATACGACGCATGGTAATCTTTGACCTAAAACCCTAATTTGGCCACGCCAAACCGCGCCAATGGCATGCCAACCTAGCCGCGCCACCATGATGGCCTTCCCTATGCGACTACCAAAACGAAGGCGTGTGACAATCGACGGTCGCCCTTCAATCCCATGAGCAAATCCTAGCCGTCCAAGGTTACCAGACAACGCATGGTAATCTTCTGGCTCGAAACCCTAATTTGGCCGCGCCAAACCGCGCCAAGGCATGCCAACCTAGCCGCACCACCATGCTGGCCTTCCCTATGCGGCTACCAAAACAAAGGCATGCGACAATCAACGGTCGCCCTTCAATCCCAGGAGCAAATCCTAGCCTTCCAAGGTTACTAGATGACGCATGGTAACCTTTGATCCAAAACCCTAATTTGGTCGCGCCAAACCGCGCCAAGGCATGCCATGCCAATGGCATGTCAACCTAGCCGCGCCACCATGCTGGCGTTCCCTATGCGGCCACCAAAACGAAGGCGTGTGACAATCGACGGTCGCCCTTCAATCCCAGGATCAAATCATAGCCGTCCAAGGTTACCAGACAACGCATGGTAACCTTCTGGCCCGAAACCCTAATTTGGTCACGCCAAACCGCGCCAAGGCATGGCATGCCAACCTAGCCGCGCCACCATGCTGGCCTTCCCTATGCGGCTACCAAAACGAAGGCATGCGACAATCAACGGTCTTCCTTCAATCCCAGGAGCAAATACTAGCCGTCCAAGGTTACCAGATAACGCATGGTAAGCTTTGACCCGAAATCTAGTTTGGCCACGCCAAACCGTGCCAAGGCATGCCATGCCAACCTTGCCGCGCCACCATGCTAGACTTCCCTATTCAACTACCAAATAACGGAAGCGTGCAATGATCAACGACTACCTTTCCTCTTGAGATGCAAAATCTCGACCGTCGAAGGTCACCAAGCCAGCAAGTCTCCCAAGCTCGACTTGCCAGGCAACAACAACATGCTACATGTTTTCCACGAAAACATTTGAGACATCAACACATATCACAAACTGGGGGATCGTATTTGGGTATTGGTTTGGCGGTTTACAGCGTGTTGCGTTTACTACGCCCGCTATAAGATAGTGTAATAAGAATAAGGCGGTTAGTAAACATGGGAAGTAATGGTGAAACGCTTTCTTTTATAGAACATCAATTCCAAGCGTGACCGGTCATCACCTCCTCCCATTTACTCACCCATTTACCATTTTCTTAATGAGACCAGAGTACGTTTCACTTCGACTTGTATAAATAGGTCTCACCTATTTCCACCGAACAAGTTCAGTTAGGAGCAATACAACACTCAGAAACATTGGCTAGCTTTCCATATGTGAGCTTCCCATATTCTGATACAAGTGATGTGGTTTTGAAAGTTGTTGTAGAAAATGGTAAGAAAGATGTCGTTCCACTCAGACTTGTGAAGGATTTTTTAGACTCAAATAAAACTAGAAAAATCAGAATAAATTGTATCAAGATTTTAAAAGGCACTGAGACTCAGGTTTCCACTATTTTCCAACTTTTATGTGATTCAATATTAATAATTATCATGCAATTCATACATTCAATTGATTCTTAAATATTGCCAATAGTAGATTTTCAAAATACTGGTTGTTAATCTCAAGCATGGAACATCAAGAGCCCTAAGCTAAGCATGCACCGTCAAGTGAAAACACAACGAGTTAGCAAAAATCATTATTTCAATTTCGATTCAATGCAAATATTCATAATAAGTATTGCAGAAATTAATTAGATAGATATTACCACATATTTGTTGGAAAAATAGCTTCCTCCGTCACCTCAGCAAAGGGGTTTAGATCCTCATATTAATCACTTTCTCAAAATACATGTTTATGGTTCAAAAGTTGATTAAAAGAGTGAAAAGTAATAACACAGACTGTTTGCAACGGTGTATCGGTGTTACAAAGCAGCTGTTACGATGAAACTGTTACAGAAACTGTTGTAAACACTGTTGTTTTGTCGCTTATTTTAATACCCCTTAAACGACTGTCCTCGATGGCCCTTTGTTCTTCGTGTTCTTCAGCTACACCAGCAGAACTCGATTTCCTGCAACTCCTCCTATTGATCTCTGCTGTGTTCTAAAGCTCCCCCAAAGTATCCGTAACCCTTGTATTGATGTACAGCAGCCTATATATACTCAACAGGGTTGTTTAATTTCGAAGAAATCTCTAAATATAACTCTTTTCTTTTTTTCCAAGTTACGGCATGTTTATTGCTTCACGCGTCTTCTTGTTGAATCTGCATCGTCTAAAACTCTTTCTAAAGATAGAACTCAATCCTACAGGGTGTTTTCCTTCTAACCAAACCTCCACGTAATCTCCAAGTCCACATAGAAACTCCGAGTATTTATCATCCCCTGTTTAATAGAAAACCAAAGAAGTCGTGTTATGTTCGATTCTACAGCCCATACCTTCTCCGTTTAGCTAAAATAGGCCCAAAAAAATGCGAATCCATGAGAGAGTCCGAGTAAGTCTCGCTCCAAATCCATCCGGAAAATACACAGCAAACACCGGAGTTTCCCGCCCTTTTTCTGCTTTTGAACGTGAAGGAGACAAGACATCCCCTATCCAGTACTAGGGTGCCAATAGTCGTAGGGTGTGAATAGCAATTAGAGTGCCTCTTAGTAATTGAAGTACCCCTTAGTAATTGAAGTGCCCCTTATCCAATCCGAGGGTCCGAATAGCATGTGTCCTCCGGGTGCAACTTTTCGAGCCGATTTTTCCAAAAATGTTTATTAGCCAAAAATACCTACACACACATAAAACACCATAATAAGTACAAAAATGAGCACTATTAATATAAAGAATCGAGACAATTTAGACACAAAAATGTGTCTATCAAATACCCCCAAACCTATTATTTGCTAGTCCTCGAGCAAAAATAAAATAAAATAAAATCCTAACTCACCGTCGCAGGCATCGTCGATTGCATTTAGCGTATGCAATAAGCCTTTAAACCCCTAGGTGGCCCTAGTGGCCGAGTTATAGTCTCGGGAGGGTTTACCAGAGGTGTACCCACAAAACCTTTACACCTGCACCCTAACTATCTACTTAACCTTGGAAGGCACTAAAGAATCTCCTTGGTTGGCATACTTATTGACTACAGGAGGAAGTACCCTGATGCGAAATTCCAATTGATGTACACGAGTTTGCACTCAAGCATACTAAAATTCATATATAAGTCACAGAGCTCTACTCAGATAGTTTCTGGACATCATAACCGGAGTCAACCAATCACATGGATAGATTAAGAAAATGGATATAGAGAAAAACATAGATGGTTTTGATGTTGACTAAGGTGAAAAGTGTTTCTCATATCTGTCTGAAGGCCACTGCCAAAATAAACCTATCCTAATGGACTGAGATACTGGTCTAGACTAATATCAACACACTGGATATACAAGGGTACCAGTGGTCGATAATCTTAACTCTAGGTCAACACAACTGGCATATACAAGGGTTCCAGTGGTCGACTTTATTGAATTTATTCCAGTTGGTCAGATGGTCTGGTCTCAATTTTTCTTTTTTTTTTTTTTTTTTCCAACTTTTTTTTTTCATGGGTATCTCAATCACTCTATTTCACCCTAGCAGTGGTAACAACTTGAATCGTGAGCCCCACCTAATCACTTAGAGAAACATATTTTAAAGAAAACAAAATAAAAATAGAAGTGAAAATGATTCAACGAGATATGGCGAAACTACCATGTTTTTTCTTTAATTCTAACACCTGAGCTCTGTGCTTTTATGAATAGACTCTTTAGATGTTTCCATCTAATCAGATTGGTTCCTCAACTCCTACAACCAAAATGCTTCCATCCACTTAGATTGGTTAGTGCCATCCTTAATAAGCATAAATTTCTAGGCTCTGGAATTTAACAATGCAACTAAAATGTTTCTCCCATACCCCCAAACTTAAATCTAACATTTTCCTCAATGTTCTAAAGATAAAATTAAAAGCATGAACAAGGAGAAACTGTTACCATTTGAAGTAAAAGAGTTAAGGAAAGATATTACCGTGTCGCATGAATATTGGGTTACCTCCCAAGAAGTGCTAAGTTTAACGTCTTCAGCCAGACTAACAAAGGATTAGTCACCTCATAAAATCATAAAGTAATAGCCGGAATTTCTGTGGGTCATCAAAACCAAATAAAGCTATCACAAATAAAAGGAATCTCCAACCTGCCAAGAAAAGCACACCCTTGTCTAGTTTCCTGTTTAAGACAACTACATCTAGTTGTGGTTCAGGTTCAGGCTCTATAACTGGGTCGAGATATAATATTTTCATGTGCTGGAATTCCTCAAAGCTAAGATCCGGTTCAGGTTGTAAAGTCTGTAAAAACTCAAATAAGAACTTAGAAGCACATAATAATAACCCGAATAATTGCAGATCCTTAAAGTCAATCAGTTTTGACTCACACATTTGACCACGATGAAACTGGCAGTCAATCATAAGAAAATGTGTCGATACTAATTTCCTAAAGTACTTAGGCTCAGTCTAACACATTTGAAATTCATACGTTCTCACAATTGGTTGAAAAATGTTTGGTGGGAAAACAAAGTCAATCAGGGTATCATAGCCTGTATAAACCACATCAACCAGAGGATGGGTTTCTAACAACTGAACTTCTCTATAAAGATACTCTTGTGAAATGGTAGAGGCATATATTCCAAGTCCACCCCCAAACTTAGAATTTTGGGCGTCTCTAAATAGACTAGTCACAATATTCCTAATTTCTAGACCATCAGGTTCCTGAAAAAGGTCAATTGCTTTATCTAAGTTATAATCAGGTGGTTCATCCTCTAAATGCATCTGATGCATACACAAGGTAGGACTTATGTCCTTAATATCCTCTATGGTCCACCCTAAAGCTTCCTTATTGTCTTGAAGCACGGTCACTGGCCTACTCTCTTGATCACTATCCAAATCGGAAGCTATAATAACAGGGAAAGTCTCAGATGGTCCTAAAAATGCATAGTTAGGGTCCAACTTAGGAGGCTCTTGTAAACAAGGGATTAAGGTAGACTCGAAAGCTAATAATGGTTCAAACGTAGCTTTCCATGTATCGGTATCTAACATAGGAATAGAATCCAACAGAGCATTTACTTGTTCAATGTTGCTATCATCGTCGAAATCCATGCTAAAATGGGCTAGACAACTCTCTAATGGATCTACCGATAAGGTGTTTGGTAATGACTCCTGAACTAAGGTTCCTATCATGTTCACCTCTTCAATGCATGTGTCATCTAGCTCAGAATGTAGCTTATTGACATTAAAAATATTCAACTCGATAGTCATATTACCAAAAGATAGATTCATAATACCATTTCGACAGTTTATGATCTCATTAGACGTAGCTAAAAATGAGCGACCTAAAATCACAGGTATCTGGTTCTCTGGTTCAGGGACAGGTTGGGTATCTAAGACCACGAAATCCACAGGATAAATAAACTTGTTGACCTCAATAAGAACATCTTCTATCACACCACGAGGAATTTTAACAGACCTATCAGCTAACTGCAGTGTTATCTTGGTAGGTTTCAAGTCACCAAGTCCTAGCTATAAGTACACATGGTACGGCAGTAAGTTCACACTAGCTCCTAAGTCAAGTAAATCTTTATCTACCCGATGTTTTCCTATCGTGCAAGCAATGGTAGGGGCACCTGGGTCTTTATATTTAAGAGTTGTGTTGTTCTGAATGATCGAACTTACATGACTAGCTAAAAAGGATTTTTTAGGGACACTAAGCTTGCGCTTCCGCGTACACATATCCTTAAGGAATTTGGCATAAGCCGGAAGTTGCCTAATTGCTTCTAGTAACGGAAGGTTTATGGTAACTTTCTTAAAAACCTCCATTATGTCATTAAATTTGGATTCACTCTTTGTTGGTACTAATAGCTGTGGAAATGGGGCTCTAGGCATAAAATAGGGCCTCTCAGGAACCGAATTGACTTCATCAGAGATTTTATCTGTCTCCTCAGCTATGGATGGTCCTGAGGGGTGAACTACAGTATGCTCACTATCGGGCATGGTTACCTGATTTTCTACTACTCTACCACTCCTAAGGGTTCTAATTGAATTCAACTGGTGTGATGGTTTTTCACCTACTTCATGAACTCCTCTAGGGTTTGTTTGTGTTTGACTAGGGAACCTTCCGTTATCTCTTTCACTTAAAGTCTTAGCTATTTGACCTATTTGAAGTTCTAACTTAGCAAGATTCTGAGCATTAGTTTGAAATTTCTGCTTGGTTTCCTGTTCAAAACTAACTTGGATTTTTATTAACATTTCCTGGCTCTGTGCTAACACATCCTGGCTCTTTCTTAATATACTAAGAGATTCCTCTAGGCTAGTCATTTTATTCTCTGAAGGGTTCTAAACCGAGCTTGACTCGAAGAGTTCTTATTATAACCAAAACCTGGGGAACATTCGAATTACTAAGCGACCTTGACTTTGGCCCTTAGACCACGAAAGGTTCGGATGGTTTTTCCAACCAGGATTATAGGTTTCTGAATATGGGTCAAATTTCTGACGGTTGTCGAATCTAGTGTTATTATACAGATCATTGGCTTGCTCTTCATTATTCTGGCCTTCCCAAAAAGGCTCCACTCTACCACTAGCGTGACCCAATTCTAAAGCTTCTAACCTTTTAGCTATTGTTGCAATTCTGACATCTGATTCTTTGCCTCCTTCTACCCTATTAATGTTTCCTCTAGTTAGAAGAATTGTTTTCGGGGGTTCCTTGCTATTTTCCCATTGCTGGGTTTTCTCGACGATTTCATTCAAAAATGTCATCGCCTCATCAACTGTTTGGTTTTCAAACCCACCTGTGCACATAGATTCTACCGTGGTTGTAGTGGAATAATCTAAACCCTCATAAAGGATCTGAACTAACCTAACCTTTTCTAAACCATGATGGGGACATTGGGCTAATAAATCATTGAACCTTTCCAAATACCTATACAAAGATTCTCCCTCCTGTTGAGAAAACGTGCAAATTTGCGTCCTAATAGACGATGTTTTGTGCCTAGGGAAAAACTTGTTCAAAAAGGCAGATGTAAGTTGTTCATAAGTTTCGATTGAACCAGAAGCCAAACTATATAGCCACGATTTGGCTTTATCTTTCAAGGAAAAAGGGAATAACCTGAGTTTCAAAGCATCATCATCAAGGTTTCTAATCTTTAGGGTACTACAAATTTCCTCAAAGTCCCTAGCATGGAAATAGGGGTTTTCATTTTGTTTCCCTAAGAAGATTGGGAGCAGCTGTAAGGTCCCAGGTTTAAGTTTATAAGTTGCTTCTGTTTCAGCTAACCTGATACACGAGGGACGAGTAGTCCTAGTCGGACTCAACAAAGCTTTCAAAGTTGCCATTTCTGGCACTATCGGAATATTAGGGATTGTCTCCTCAGTAAAAGACGGACGTTCAAAAACGGACTCTTCAAAAATCGGACTTTCTAAATTGAGGTAATCGAGACGCTTAGAACTACTAGGTTTTTCTTTAACAAATCTACCTAGGGCGTCTCTTTTACGTTCAGGAATGCAACAGAATAAGGAAGGGGATTCTATGCAATCACAAATCAAGGCCGACTCAACCAAAACAAACCTAGAGATTTCTAACAAACAAAAAGCATGATGGCTCCACTTAGATTGTTTCTAGACCAGCTTCTAATCCTTCAAAAGGGAATTCGTTACAATTTAAGCAAACCCCTCTGGAATCAATCCGAGTCAAAGTAAGTTGAATAGAGGCGAGGGAAGCTCGGTGGAGCTTTGATACCCAAGGCCTCACCGGAATTACAATGTGGCGCAGTCACGCATTCAACTCACAGAAACCTTCATGAACTTCGAAGTGTGCTTAAAAGAGTAACAAATATTTTTCGAATGACTTTCCTATTAAGCTCGTTACCATATCGGTCTTGTTCTAGTCAAAATTTTAAGGCTTAGGTTCGCGTAGGTTACGTGTTCCTAAGGCGGGCAAGAAAAGAACGGTGATGAAATCCAAACCCTTATCTTGTATGGCCAGGCCTTGCCCTTTACTAAAAAATTAAAGCAGCCGTATTCAAGTCCTCAGCATATATGCAAACAAAGGAATCCAATAACTCGCTGACAGGGGATTCGCGAGTGTTCAGAATCTTACCTCCCGTTCCAGACGGGGGATGAATCGGTTGTAGTCGACTCGGGCCACTGACTCCTATGTCAGTGTACGAACCCAAGGTGCAGAGACAATATCGTAATTGTCCTCCTTCTCTGCAAACAGTTTATATTTAAGACTACCCTTCTGTATTGTTCAAAAATAATGTCCAATGTCCAAAAAGAAAAGAAAAACTACAACAAAAATAAAATAATAAACCCTAATACAATTCTTTTTTTTTTTTTTCTAAAAATAAACAAACCCTAAAATAAAAATATCTAAAAAAAATCGTCTTCTTTTCGTTCTTTTCGCTTTAATCTTTCGCTCCAAGTCTTTACGAAATCACCAAACTCCTTGGCTCAATTTTCTTTATGATCCAGAACCTGTAGACAAAAGATAAATACCCAAAAACGTAAAAAAGAACAAAAAAAAATAAAAAAAAACTAAAAAAATAAAAAGAAAAACAAATCTAAAACCCTAAAAACAAGTCCGCGTCGGCGGCGCCAAAAATTGATGTGGTTTTGAAAGTTGTTGTAGAAAGTGGTAAGAAAGATGTCGTTCCTCTCAGACTTGTGAAGGATTTTTTAGACTCAAATAAAACTAGAAAAATCAGAATAAATTGTATCAAGATTTTAAAAAGCACTGAGACTCAGGTTTCAACTATTTTCCAACTTTTATGTGATTCAATATTAATAATTATCGTGCAATTCATACATTCAATTAATTCTTAAATATTGCCAATATTAGATTTTCAAAACACTGGTTGTTAATCTCAAGCATGGAACATCAAGAGCCCTAAGCTAAGCATGCACCATCAAGTGAAAACACAACGAGTTAGCAAAAATCATTATTTCAATTTCGATTCAATGCAAATAATCATAAAAAGAATTGCAGAAATTAATTAGATAGATATTACCACATATTTGTTGGAAAAATAGCTTCCTCCGTCGCCTCATTAAAGGGGTTTAGCTCCTCATATTAATCACTTGCTCAAAATACATGTTTATGGTTCAAAATTTGATTAAAAGAGTGAAAAGTAATAACACAGACTGTTTGCAACAGTGTATCGGTGTTACAAAGCAGCTGTTACGATGAAACTGTTACAGAATCTGTTGTAAACACTGTTGCTTTGTCGCTTATTTTAAGACCCCTTAAACGACTATCCTCGATGGCCCTTTGTTCTTCGTGTTCTTCAGCTACACCAGCAGAACTCGATTTCCTGCAACTCCTCCTGTTGATCTCTGCTGTGTTCTAAAGCTCCCCCAAAGTATCCGTAACCCTTGTATTGATGTCCAGCAGCCTATATATACTCAACAGGGTTGTTTAATTTCGAAGAAATCTCTAAATATAACTCTTTTCTTTTTTTCCAAGTTACGGCCTGTTTATTGCTTCACGCGTCTTCTTGTTGAATATGCATCGTCTAAAACTCTTTCTAAAGATAAAACTCAATCCTACAGGGTGTTTTCCTTCTAACCAAACCTCCACGTAATCTCCAAGTCCACATAGAAACTCCGATTATTTATCATCCCCTGTTTAATAGAAAACCAAAGAAGTCGTGTTCTGTTCGATTCTACAGCCCATACCTTCTCCATTTAGCTAAAACAAGCCCAAAAAAATGCGAATCCATGAGAGAGTCCGAGTAAGTCTCGCTCCAAATCCATCCGGAAAATACACAACAAACACTGGAGTTTCCCGCCCTTTTTCTGCTTTTGAACGTGAAGGAGACAAGACAGCCCCTATCCAGTACCGGGGTGCCAATAGTCGTAGGGTGTGAATAGCAATTAGAGTGCCTTTTAGTAATTGAAGTACCACTTAGTAATTGAAGTGCCCCTTATCCAATCCGAGGGTCCGAATAGCATGTGTCCTCCGGGTGCAACTTTTCGAGCCGATTTTTCCAAAAATGTTTATTAGCCAAAAATACCTACACACACATAAAACACCATAATAAGTACAAAAATGAGCACTATTAATATATAGAATCGAGACAATTTAGACACAAAAATGTGTCTATCAACAAGTCGTGAAATAACTACTCTTCCAGAATCAACCTGGTCTCAACACTTTCTTCGCTTATGTCCCCAAAACCAACCCATTCTCCTCCTCTTTCTGACCGAAGCAAGTCTGGAACGGCCATTTCTTGGTTTAGGCCGGATTTGTACAGATTGATCTCTCGAATCTAAAGTTCTCCCTTGCAGAACATTGTTTAGGATTTAAATTCGTTTCTCACCCACACACCCGCAATTACCAAAATCAGCAGAAACTGTTTTCACCCTCAAACAATTGGGGGAATTTGATAGGTGTGATAAACACCTAGATTTATATCAATGTTTACGCTTTCTTTGCGAGTTTTTCTTGTAAATTATGTATCTTATGTTTCATTTTGAGTTTATTAGGTGTTTTAAAGTAATTGGAGCAAAAGAAGAAAAGAGTACTCATCTTAAGCAAAATGGGCGAAATGGTCTTGCATAAGCTGGTAATACTTGGAGCATAGACGTGGATAAGGGATAACCAGCTAAAGTTCAAGAAGAAATGCTAACAGCAGACATTCAGTTACTCAGGGCACCCCCATTGGGTGGTTCTTCTTTCAGTAGGGCGTCTTAATCTCCTTCTTAGCAGTATTTGGTTGAGAGAATGAAACTAGGTCTCCATTTTCCCCAATTTTCATCACAGTGTGTAAGCTGAGGTTTGACAGAAATGATGTAGGAGATGGAGGTATTGGTGGAAGAGATCGATGGGTATCAAACAAAGAATCAAGGTGTTGATCTGTGGATGGTGGAATCTGGTGTTTGCCAGTGAAGGTTACAAGAAGAAATTGGAGAGGGGTTCGAATCAAATTTGTCTTTGCAACTAGAAAAGAAGTTTTGAACAGAACTTGCCCTGAAGTTAGAGAAGAACATCGAACTGATGCCGTTGATTGTAATGGTTAATGGCTGTAGTTGATGAACGTCTGAGAGTTAAGGAGAAATGGGTTCGATTCGAATGTGATTTTGGAAACAAACGAGATAAGTTTATAAGGGTTTTGAGTTGAGTTTCTAGCCGCAAGAACACAGGGAGGAAAATGAACCTGTTGTCATGAATGTAGGGATTGAATTGAAGAGACAAATAAATGATTTCAGAATTTGTATGAAATATGAGAATGGGTTTTTTACATTGAATGAAAATTATCACAGGGAAGTAGATATAATGGGATTGGAAGTCAGCAGCATTCACGGCCAGAATATGCACACTTAGTGCTTGAGAAAACGCCTGAAAGATCAGTACATTCACCAATTTTCAGTCACCAGTTATGGGTGTTCACACAAGGGGTTACAATGATTGGTGGTTATGCTCGACATATTAAGTGCTGTTTTAGGAATTGAAATGAAGAAAAGCTAGGCACTGGTGATGGAGAAGATAAGATATGAAGAGCTCAAATGGAATGGCTAGCCTGTGGCTCAATGATGCTGCAGAAAATAGAAGAACAAGGGAAAGATGGATGCTTGCTGCTGGTGGAAGAATTGGCATCAACTACAATGAGTGTTGGGTACTGAGATGCCCATGGGGTATTGATTCTGTTAATAGAGCAGCTGCAGTTGAGTGCCTGAGATGAAATCGTAGGAGGTTGTAGAATGCTTGAATGTTGCAACTAAGGAATTATGTATGGCTAACCTATGGAGGGAAGTTTCTGTGGTGTGAATGAAGGAATGAACTTCTTAGATGTATGCTTAGGATATTAAGAAGCTGATGATACTGGTGGCTCTGGTAGTATGCTAGATGAGCATTGAAGTAAAAAAAAAAAAAAAGTGAGACGCTGCCATACAAGGAGAGAAGGGTGCTGTTACAGTTAAGCTGAAGTTGCATCTCCAGTTAGATGCTCGGATGGTGGTGCAGTTTGCTGAGATAGTGGTCGAGTTTGAAGGCTGGGATGGTGTTTCTGAATGAAGTTTCAATTTCATGAAGCTGTAGAAGTTTGGTTTGTTGGTGGATTTAAGCTAGAGTATGAGAGCAGCAGCGTGGCTAGGTTGCAATGACAATTGTGCAGGAATGCTTGGTCTGGTATTGCAATGAGCTGCAAATAAAGGCTGGAGTTGTTGCAGTATGGCGATGAACTGAAGCAGGTAGGGAAGTGAAGAGTTTTGTTTTTCTATGAGCTACATATGTGTTATGAGCTAGATATTTGAGCTCGGTCGCAGATGAGGAACCGATGATGCAGTGGAGAAGCTGGTGTCCTGGGTGGCCTGAGATGGTGGTTATAATGGATTGTGGTGTTACAGGTGCAGCTCTGGTGCACTCAGCAAAGAAGAAGTTGGTTATGATGTTGAGAAAATGAAAGTGATATGAAGTTGGAGCAGTACTAGCTTGATGCAATGGATGAATGAGCTGTGCATTGCAGGGATTTGGTGGTTATGTTGGATTGCAACAGGAGCTGAAATGTTGCAGGTTATGAAAATGTTTTAGAAATTGAAGAAATTGGGAGTTGTTCAATTGATTCTGTGCTGGGGGTGATCACAAGAGCAGGATTGATGTTACAAGAAGCTATAGAAGGGATTGCAGGACCTGAGATAGAATAGGTTGGTGGAATGAAGCTCAAATGGAGAAGAAAATGGTGCGTGCTGGTGCAAGAGGTGAACGTTGGTGCTGTTGGAGTTGTGAAGCTACAGCAGTGGATATTGCAATGGAGTTGGTTTTGGTTGCAGATAAAGGAGGTACTATGGTACAGGGAATTTTTGGTTTTGTTGCAGCAGCTGGCTATGAAGATTGCAGGATTAAGAAGCTGTGCGAAAAGTGAGCAGAATTGGTGCACTGGTGGTACTACTTCCGGTTGTCGAATTACGGAAGTTAAAGTATGAATCATAATGTTTCACTGAATCATGAAGGGGGTTCGAGTCAGATGCAAGAGTCGACGGTCGGACATATGAGCTACGAGTCGCGCTTTTTGGTACCTTTTCGCAAGGACAAGGAATGGGTTGAAATGGTTCTTCTTTTGAATGTTTGAACTGAGGAGAAGTAAAGTTGAGCTGCTGGGAGTATGCACTTCCTGGTGACAATTTCAGATAACTCAGTTGGCTGGAGACAATTTTCCGATAACAAATTCCGGTGACCGGATTCCGGTGATGATGTCAGCAATCTGGCAACCCTGTTTTGGGCCCATAATTTCCAGAAGAGATGTTTTAACACATGGGCTTGGTGGACCACTGGGAGATGGGTTTAGAGAAGATTTGACATACTTTTGGAAAGAGTATCCTTTTGGAATGGGAGAAGCATATAAATAGAAAAGTCTTTCTCTAAAAAAAAATATCTCCATTACGGAGGCTTCTTCTACTTTTGTTTTCTAGGGTTTCACATGATAGTTCTTCTTTACTTTCTATGATTATTTCCAAAAACACAAGTAGTTGATTTTGTTATTGGTTAAAGATGTAGTTGGATTTTAAAAACAAGTTATGATTTTTATGAATTAGTTTTCTCTCAATATTATCGTTTGATTTCTACAGGTTATAATAATTGCATATTGACGTATTTCAATATGATTGAATGTTTGTTTGGTTGAGTCTAGAATTGATTGAACTCACATCCATATCTATAGCTATTTTAGGGTTTTTCATCGAGCGATAGCCCTGAATACGAGTAGCATGATATGATTACGGTTTGTAGTGATACATCCTTGTAATCATATGTAGAAATTGACCTTTGTCCAAATTTTCATGCGCAATGTATGATAATTACATTCATTAGCCTATTTCTGAAACTTAATGCTCTTGGGAATTGAACTTAATTAGCGCAAGGCGTTAGGTTATTCTTTAGGTAGAATTCACATACGCGGCTCTAATGTGTGTGTGTGATGAATTAGGAAATTTACGGAGTATTCTTGCAATAAGGTATTCTAGGGCTTTTGATAATAGCGAGATTAAATACGAATTCTATTCATACATTCAAAAAACTTGTTTACAATTGAAGATGAAACCTTTATCCAATATTTTCACACCCTTGATTTGCGTGTTTATTTCTTGTTTGCTTTCACTTTATTTTAGTTTATAAAAATCAGAAAATCCACCATTGTTTTATATAGGAAACCGGAACGTATTGACAACCCAAGATCTCCCTGTGGGAATGATCCTTTCTTGCCCTTGCTTCATAATATATTTTGAGTAGTAAGAAAGTGTAATTATTTTTGACGCCTACGACAGCGATCAAATTTTGGCGCCGCTGCCGGGGAGGCAGCGGGTTGTTATTTATTTTTGGTTTATTATTTTTGTTTTTAGCTTTTGTTTTACTTTTTCTTATTCTTTGGTTCTTAACCGAGTTTTGATAATCTCATTTCAGGTACCAATTTCTATGGACGGAGCATATTGGAGCAATCAATACGGCTTTCAACCTCAACGATATGACAACTATCACCCTTACGGGGAGTACAATCAAAACCAATCCTTTGGTTATGGTCCATACTCCACGTACCCTTTTAGTTGTTCTCATACATTCCAACCTTCTTACGGTGGGTATGTAAGTGAGCAACCACAAAGAGGGGATGGTTATTGTACTCCTATTCATATTTCCTCTAGTTTGGTAGATGAAATGCAACAATTTATGGTCAGCATGGAGTCAGTTCGTAGACAACCAAGCATGGAACCAGTTTCATCGACCGAATGTGCTCATAGTATGTTTGGCCCAATTTCTGATCGTAGTTATGATCATTCACTGATGCGTGTCGTAACCACAACAAATTAATTAATACTGTACTACCTAATTAACAAGTAATATAGGGCAGTCAAGGTCGATCCCACGAGGAGCACGAGATTCTAGTTGTAAAAGTTGTCACGAAAGGGGGTGTAAAAAGCAAAAAGAAAATAAACAAAAACAATTAAAAGATAAAGTTGAAAGCAATAAGAGAGACAAGATCAAGGAATCCTTCTTCGTTACGAAACAATGAATCAAGTTATGTTCTTTTCTACTTGTTATTAGTCACAAATTATCACCAACCGTAGGTAAAGCAGCTAGCTCAGTGCTAAACCCCTAAATCCCTTGTATCACCGGACACGGAAGTTCTCGACTACCGGATTCTAATCACCAAGCCACCTAGAATTAGCTCAACCTAGATGTAACTTGGCTCATGCATTAGGTTTTATGAATTTCTTAGGTTGATATTAGTAGTTAGACTCTTAGCTCAAGGTCCACTTGCTAACGTTGTTTCTACACACAATTGCTCCACGGAATCCCTCCGCAAGGTCTCGTGTTTGCTACTTATGTAAAGAGTCAAAGAACGATTACTTATCCCCTAACTTTCACTAGCTTTAGATCGAATTAACAAATCAATTTAGTTGGCCACCCAAACAATCTATCAATCAATCATGAATGTCTTTAAGATCACTCCTATTAGTAAAAACAAGCGATAATTATGTGAAAAACTTCAAGATAGAATTTGAAAACAAAACTCAAATCATGTTAAGAACTAGAATTCATCCTCAATCAAAAAGAAATTTAGCTACTCATGTTTTTGAAATTCACACAAATAATAATAATTAAAAGAAGAAGTTTCAAATTCACACAAGTAATTAAAAAGAAAAATCTTAGAAAAGCAAGCAAAAACACAAGTGTTGTGTGTGTAGAGAGGTGTATAGAAGTTGTAGAAAACTTCTCTATTTATAGGCTTCAATATTCTCCAATTCTTCCAAGGATTAGAATCCTTTTCCTTTTGCAATTCAATCTCCAAATCCAAGCTTTTCTCAACTCTTCCACCTTCTCTTTCCAAATTTGAATCCAATTCTCCATCCAATTCCTAGCCCAAGTCTTCATACCCATGAGAGAGGTCCATAGAAAATTTCGAATTTTGCTCACTAGGGAAAACTCGGGATTGTGGCTTAATTTGGCCGGAAACGTCGCCGCCGGCCACCGGAAATTTCTCCGTCAAGAGAATATTCGGCGGAATATTCCGTCAGTCCACCGTTAGGACTAACGGTCAAACTAGTCAACCGTCAGTCAACGTTAGTCAAAGGTCAAGGAAAGTCAAGGGAATTATCGAGTCGGACCGAGTCAAGATTGAGTCCACTAATCGGGTCGACTCGGCTAAATTGCCATGGCATTAGCATTCCTCTGGCCAGACTTGTTCACGCCTCAGCCATAATGGCTATTTCTTCTTCTCTTGTGCAACTTCAGAGTCATCCCTCAGGCCACAGTTCTCAAAACTTGCCTGCATCACCATCAATTTTGAACACTGCACAGCCTTGCTTCTCTCTGTAATATCTACTTCAGCTGCAAATTGAGCTACAGCCCTAGAATCATTAGTTAATCACACAAAGCACCGCCACCCTGCAACTCATGACTTACCACCACCACCTGCAATGACTCAAATCCCAAAACTTAAGCCTGCCCTGCAGCTCCATTCATGGCTGCACTGTTAACCACACTGCCACACACATTCCATTGAATCCCTGTAACTCCCATCTTCGAATGTTGCACATCAACAGATTCAACACCCTTGCTCTCTTGCAAAGACTCGGTTTCAAATGATCCCTTTACCCATGGCAATCCTCCACACCAACTCCATAACCTGCAACCTGCAATACCCTGAGCCACCATCTCAGGCCAGTTCATAAGACTCATTATCTCCACCTGCAATATCTTGTCACAAGGCCCATGGCACCACTAGCTCCACCTGCAACACTGCATCTTGCGACTCCATTTCCTCCTTTGATTCCCAGCCTTCAACTCATTAACGCCAAGAATGGCATCAGCTTCTCTGCTACTCTTTGCAACATCACCTCAGCCCCTACAATTTGTTAACATCTTGTAATTACCACCATCTTCTTTTATAGCTTCTAGGCTTCACCTGTAATGCTTTCCTTGTAACCCCATTCGACACAAACTCCAATATTCTCCATTTTGGCAACCCAAAGACTACTCAACCAAAGCATACAAACTCCACGTGAGCCACCTTTGCATCCTCACATTGCTCCAACTCAGCCTGTAGTATCTCAGGCCAACATCACTGTTGCCAATCACCAGTTGTACCAACTCACTAGACCAGCACGCAACAAGACCATTATCCGCCAATTTCGCGCTCACAACCCAGCCAGTCCTGCACCAGTTCATTCCACAGCTAACTAAGCTTCACTCCAGCTGCTACTTTCTTGTTGAGTTCACCTGCAACTTCAATCGACTCAGAGACCACCAGATTCATTGTCATGGTCTAAATTCTCAAACCCCTCTTCTCAATCGAATTCGACCTCATCCCCATGAATATCAACAACCCTAAATCGACAAAGAAGCCCTAATTTCTTCTCTTGATTTCACAATTCATAGAACTCCAATCTTCAAGCACATCTTTAATTCGACCAAATCCCATCTCAATCTCAGACAACATCGTCGCCTCCATTTCCTCACCTTTCTCAATCACTCGGACCAACAGCAGCAATGGCAGCTCAGAAAACCCCCATCGATCTTCCAATTTCTTCATAATCTCGATCTATTTCTCTCTGAGCTCAATAGCAGTCGTCATCCTCTTCTTTTTAATTTCATCATCAGCTCTCATTCTCCGTCAATTTCCCGATCTGTTCTTGAGATAACAGCGGCAACTCGTTCTCTCTCGATCGATTAATGGCAGCAGCCCTGACTGCTTCTCACTTTCAGGTGTTGTTGAAGAAAAACGATAATGATTGAGAAATAAATTCTCGGTTTAGGGTGAAGGTGAAGTAGGTTTGGATCCGGTTTCGGGCCGTGGATCCGGGTACGGGTGTGGAGCAGGTGTAGATGGATGGGCTTAGGTTAGGGTATGGGTGGATCAGACATGTGGGCTTGGGTATGGGTCAGAGTTCACTCCCTTCTTTTTGGATAAGGGACACCTCTTTGACCTCCCCTTATCTATTGTTGTCCTTCCTTCAGTAATTTGAGTCACCCCTTATCCTCCGCTGGGCTCCGTATAGTATTCCCTCCTTGGTGAAATGACAATTTTACCCTTTTGGCTCAAATAGGGTTATTTCTTCTTCTTTTCCTCCGTGCGACTCCAAAGTAGCTATAAAACTCAAAACAAGCGTAAAATACATAATTTACAAGAAAAATAGCAAAGAAAGCATAAACTACTAGATAGTAAATTAGGTGTATTCTACACCTATCAAATTCCCCCACACTTAGACTTTGCTAGTCCTCGAGCAAATCAAACTAAAAACTCACAACTTCAAAGCGTTCAAGCGTCACAAGCATCCAAAGAGTTATGAGGACATAGAGTTTCTGCATGCTAGTAATAAGAAGTTAGAAATACTAAAGAACCTATTCTCATTCTTAAATGTTGAGTGAGAAATAACCACACCATAATGAGAGAACGCGTGTTTGAGAAACGATCAATAAGCATTTCGCCTCGACTTCTGCCTCACCAAAAAGGATTTTATGATAATTGCACTCAAAAAGACACTTTTTATGGTTCTCACATGTGTGCAGGTAGGAATGAAGAGAGAATTCCTGCAACACGTTGAATGGTGGGAAGGACATCTTCCGAAATATTTTTAAAAACCCACATCTTTTAATATTTTGAAAAACCATTTTTCTGACGATCTCTAAGAAAGGAAATCAACCATATTATTGAGGATGAGATTACTTACTTACCTTCACATCCGATCGCCAATTATGATAACACCACTCTCACGGCATCCAATAGAAACGTCTTCCGCTCCTTATCTTGATCTTCATGGTCCTCGTCTTCGGTTTCAACTATTGATGATAAACCCTTGAATTTCATAAATCCTTAACAATTTGTAACTCTTTTACCTTAATATCCTTGTCGCTTGAAACTTCCTTATAAATTTTCCTTCCCCACGGCTCATTAAATAAGAACAAATATTTCTCTTGTTTTTTTTTTTCTCTCTCTTTTTTTTTTTTCTTGTCATTTTTTTTTTCTTTTTTTTTTTTTTTTTTTTTTTTTTTTCAATAGCAAGAGAAATTAAATACAAAAAATAAACCATGGCCGTGGAAGAAGTATTTTACCGCTTGATTCTTCACAACTTGTATCGTCTTGAAATCATAAACTTCAAAAATTCTCACCTTTTAATTTTCTTCGCTTTCATGAATAAGTCTTCATACTTGAATATAAAATTACCTCATTGTATTGTAAGTCTTCAACATATATGTAAAATCCGCTCATTTGTATGTTGCTTTACTTGAATTTGAAATTTGCTCTTTTTCTCATTCCGTTGCTTGTAAACCTTAAACTTTTTCCAACTTTCCTTGTAGATTTTGATGTCGCTCCTTGTTGATGATGAGAGTGTTTCTATGGATCCGTTGTTGTCGCGAGAGAGAATGGTGCTAACTGCAAATCGAACTACAAGAAGGAAGCTTTCATCTATGGACGTCACCCTCATGATTGACAAAATTAGCACTCAAGAGATCAAAGAGTAGTGCTTCTATTGGTGGGAGGTTGGGTAGCTCACCATTCTACCCGGAATTGACTTACGGTGACACACACTCAAAAGAAGCTCTTTAGTAGGTGGAAGATTTCTGGTCGGTGCCTCTCATGATATGAATACGGGTAGTCTCCACTAATGATTGATCAGCAACTCTAATAACGCACTTCTCCCTGCACCAAATTCGCATCACCGGCATGATTAAATCCATTATTTAACACTCTAACAAACAAGAAATCCGAATGTAGTTCCCTAACATTTCCAAGTTCAATTATGTCGGTCAAAAATCTCTATGTAAACATACCTATAAGTATGCTAGTGACTCTAAAATCTTTAAAAGTTGGATTTTTAAGTAAAACTTTTTTTTTTTTTTTTTTTTTTTTTTTTTGTAATTTTTGTTTTAAAAACATGCTTAACCACTCCCCCACACTTAAACCTTACATTGTCCTCAATGTAATTGAATCCTCCTAGTAAAGTCAAGGTGGGAAATTTTAACATGATAAGAAACAAGAAAAAGAAATAACAAAAAGCAAAAGGATAAGAAATACAAAACCGATGGGTTGCCTCCCATTAAGCGCTTGTTTTAAAGTCGACGGCCCGACTTAGCTCTTTCGGCACATTACTCCTCCAGAGGGAGTGCATCTCCAAATGAAAGTTCATCCAAATTCACATAAGCGATGTTCTCATAGTATGGCTTCAACCTATGGCCGTTGACTTTGGAAACCGAATTGTCTCGAAGACTAGTAATTTCAACTGCACCATGAGGAAAAACATTAGTAACAACATATGGTCCAATCCAACGAGACCTTAACTTGCCAGGAAATAGTTTAAGACGAGAATGATATAAAAGGACTTTTTGTCCCACGATGAAACTTTTACGAGAAATCATCTTGTCATGAAAAAGCTTGGTCTTTTCCTTGTAAATACGGGCACTCTCGTAAGCATCATTGCGTATCTCCTCTAACTCATGTAGTTGTAACTTCCTTTGTTTCCCCGCTTCATCATACTCCATGTTGAATTTCTTTATCGCCCAATAAGCCTTATGTTCAAGTTCAACCGGAAGATGACAAGCCTTTCCATAAACCATCCTATATGGAGACATACCAATCGGTGTCTTATACGCCGTTCTATACGCCCAAAGTGCATCGTTGAGCTTAAAGCTCCAATCTTTCCTCGTGGTATTCACCGTTTTTTCAAGAATGGACTTTATCTCACGATTTGAAATTTCCGCTTGTCCACTAGTTTGTGGATGATAAGGCGTACCAATTTTGTGTGTTATGTTGTACTTCTTGAGGAGAGCGTGGAAAGCCTTCTTGAAATGTGAGCCTCCATCACTTATCACCACTCTTGGTGTTCCATGCCTATTGAAAATATTTTCCCTTACAAAATCACAAACAACTTGAGAGTCATTAGTCTTGGTGGCTCTAGCTTCCACCCATTTTGAAACATAATCAACGGCAAGAAGTATATAAAAATTCCCATTCGAATTGACAAAAGGGCCCATAAAATCAATACCCCACACATCAAAAATCTCAACGGTGAGAATTGGTGTGAGTGGCATTTGATTTCGAGCACCTAGATTGCCCGTTCGTTGACATCTATCACACGATTTACAAAAAACATATGAATCTTCAAACAAGGTGGGCCAATAAAATCCACTCTCGAGAACTTTGAGAGCGGTACGCTTAGATCCAAAGTGGCCACCACATGCAAAAGTGTGGCAAAAGGAGAGAATGGATTGAAATTCGGAATTAGGCACGCACCTTCGTATTATTTGATCAACGCCATATTTCCATAAGTATGGTTCATCCCACACATATTGCTTAGCGACCTTCTTAAGTTTCATCTTTTGGAAATTAGACATTGTACTAGGTACTTTCCTTGTCACCAAGTAATTCACTATATCCGCATACCAAGGAGTTGATTCTTCCATGGAGAAAAGTTGTTCGTCCGGAAAGCGGTCATGTAATGGAAGTTCCTCTTGAGACATCACAAGCCTACTAAGATGATCCGCAACGGTATTCTCCACACCCCTCTTATCACGAATTTCTATGTCGAACTCTTGTAACAATAAGATCCACCGAATTAATCTTGGCTTAGCTTCTTTCTTCTTTATTAAGTGTCTTAGTGCGGCATGATCGGAATACACAATAACCTTTGTACCCACCAAGTATGATCGAAATTTTTCCAAAGCAAAAACTATAGCCAATAACTCCTTTTCCGTGGTAGAATAATTGATTTGTGCATCATTAAGGGTCCTAGATGCATAATAGATAACATGGGACAACTTGTCCACCCTTTGACCCAAAACGGCTCCAACCGCATAATCACTAGCATCACACATTAATTCAAATGGAAGATTCCAATCCGGTGATTTGATAATCGGCGCACTTGTCAACATCTCCTTTAATTTATCAAAAGCATCCTCGCATTCCTTGTTGAAGTCGAAAGGTACCTCCTTTTGTAATAACTTGCACATTGGCATGGAGATTTTGGAGAAATCCTTGATAAACCGCCTATAGAAACCTGCATGACCAAGAAAAGAACGGATCTCCCTCACCGAAGTGGGATATTGTAAGTTCCTTATTAAATCTATCTTTGACTTGTCCACTTCGAGCCCTCGAGAGGACACAATGTGACCAAGTACTATGCCGTGGTTTACCATAAAGTGACATTTCTCCCAATTAAGGACAAGGTTTGTGTCTATGCATCGTTTAAGAATTAGTTCAAGGTTATTTAAACAACCATCAAAAGAATTGCCATAAACACTAAAGTCATCCATAAATACCTCAATGATGCGCTCCACATAATCCGAGAATATACTCACCATGCATCTTTGAAAAGTAGCCGGTGCATTGCAAAGGCCGAACGGCATCCGTCTATATGCAAACGTTCCAAATGGACAAGTGAAAGTGGTCTTCTCTTGATCCTCCGGTGCAATAACAATTTGGTTGTATCCCGAATAACCATCCAAGAAGCAATAATAAGAATGCCCCGCTAACCGCTCCAACATTTGATCAATGAAAGGTAAAGGAAAGTGATCCTTGCGGGTTGCGGAATTAAGCTTTCTATAGTCAATGCACACTCTCCAACCGGTTTGAACTCTTGTAGGAACAAGTTCATCGTCTTGATTTCGAACAACCGTGACTCCGGATTTCTTTGGTACCACTTGAACCGGACTAACCCACTTGCTATCGGAAATTGGGTAGATTACCCCCACACTTAGCAATTTGAGTATCTCTTTTTCACAACCTCCATCATGGGAGGATTTAGCCGACGTTGAGCATCACGACCGGCTTCACGTTCTCTTCCATTAGAATCCTATGCATGCACATGGATGGACTAATGCCTTTGATGTCCGCAATTGTCCACCCAATAGCCGTTTTGTGCTCTTTCAAGACTCTAAGCAAACGGTCTTCTTGTACCGGTGTGAGGTTCTTAGAAATAATCACCGGAAGCTCATCTCCATCTCCCAAGAAAGCATACTTCAAATGGTCCGGAAGTGGCTTCAATTCTAGTTTGGGCGCCTTCACAATAGATGGTACAAGTACTTCATCATTCACGGGTAAAGAAATATATGAAACATCACCCTTTTTAGCTTCTTGCAATGTCGCCAAAGCCCCACATATCTCCACCAATTCCTTGGAGATTTCAACATCCAAAGTAGACAAGCCATGGACGTCCAATTCAATGCTATTTTGCAACACCACATCAAGTTCATCCTCTTGGTTCAATTCAACCATTTGTTGCGCTAATGAATCAACCACATCAATGGAGTAAACGGAATGCACATCACTTGGGTAGCGCATGGCTTCGAATATATTAAAGTGTATTATCTCCTTGTCGAATTCCATAGTGAGTGTACCCTTATCAACATCAATCTTCGTCTTTGCGGTCTTCATGAATGGTCTCCCAAGAAGTAAAGAAGTAGATGATCGGTTCTCATTGTTGTCCATATCCACCACAAAGAAGTCCACCGGAAAAATAAGCTCATTTACTTGCACTAACACGTCTTCTACAAGCCCCTTTGGATATATGTTAGACTTGTTTGCCAATTGGATAATAACTCTCGTCTCTTTCAAAGGTCCAAGATTCAAGGAGTCATATATTTCGCCGACATCACACTAATGGAAGCTCCCAAATCAAGTAAAGCATGTTCAAACCTTTGTTTACCAATAGTAATTGGCACCGTGAAACCACCGGGATCCGTGCACTTTGTAGGCATCTTCTTCAATAACATAGCCGACGCACTCTCGCCAACTTTAGTAATTTCATTATCAAGCAACCTATCCTTCTTGATGCATAATTCCTTCATGAACTTGGCATACCTTGGAATTGTCTTGATAGCCTCAATGAATGGGATGTTGATTTCAATCTTCTTGAAGATATCCATAAGTGCCTTGTCTTGAGCTTCTTTCTTGGATTTAGCAAAACGACTAGGAAAAGGAGGTGGAGTAGTGAAAGTAGAAACCGGTTCCTTGGATTGGTTGTTTGGTGTGGAATTCTCCTTTGGTGCGGTTTCCTCCTTGTCATTGACTACCTCTTCACTAACTTCCTCATAATGACTTGGACCCTCCACTTGTCTTCCACTTCTTAAAGTAACCGCATTAACATTCTCTCTTGGATTCACAAATGGTTGTGAAGGAAGTGTTGTGGATGCTTGAGATTTCAATAAATTCACATCGGTCGCCAATTGTCCCATTTGAGTTTGTAAATCCTTGATAGCCGAATCGGTCTTTTGTTGATTTTGTTGAAACAATGACGTAATACCTTGCATCATGACATTAAGCTTATCATCAATTGAAGATCCTTGTTCTTTCACTTGAGGTTGGAATTGTTGATAACCACCTTGTTGTTGAGGTTGGAATCGTGATTGTTGAAAACCACCTTGTTGTGCATATGGATTAGGAGCCGCCGCTTGCTTGTTTGCATAACTAAAGTTGGGATGATCCTTCCAACCGGGATTATAGGTATTGGAGTATGGATCGTACCTTGGCCTTTGATTTGGATATAAAGCATTCACTTGTTCGGTCTCATCATCCGGAATAATTACGCGGCCATCCTTTGCATCATAATCTCCATGTTACTTATTCTTTGATCAAGATGTGATGAAGAATCACTAACTTCATGCACTCGCCTAACCGTTGGTTCATCCCTTGTGTAGAATTGTTGCGAGTTTGCCGCCATACTTTCAATCAACTCTCTAGCTTCGGTCAAAGTCTTGTTCATTAGTGCACCACCACCCCGCGGCGTCAAGAAGAGACCTATCACTTGGGTGAAGAGCTTCATAGAAGTATTGGAGTATCATAACATCACTAAATTGATGGTGTGGACAGCTTGCCACCAACCTCTTGTATCGCTCCCAACATTCATACAATGATTCTCCCACTTGTTGTTTCAATCCACAAATCTCCTTGCGAATTTGAGTAGCTTTGGATGCGGGAAAATATCTCTCGAGGAAAAGTTTCTTCATCCCATTCCATGTTGTGATACTTCCGGAAGGCAAATAATATAACCATTCCTTAGCATTGCCCGCCAAAGAAAACGGGAAAGCTTTCAACATTGCTCCATCCGCATTAGTCTCCGGTGGAAGCATAGCCATAACTATGGTGTAGAAGTCCATAAGATGTTTGTTTGGGTCCTCATTCACCATGCCATGGAACTTTGGTAACTCTCTAATCAACCCCGGCTTGATTTCGAAGGTTGAGTTAGTTTGGATACACCATTGTTGTGTATCAAGCTTGTGAGAAGCTAGATCCTTTAGTGTACGATCAGCCATTGTTTCTTCCTCTTTGTCCGAATCACTTGATGAAGAAGGAGAAAGTGGAGTGTTAATCGCTCGAATGAAATCCTTTAATTGAGTGCCGGATCGAAGACGTATTGGACTCGGTCTACCCCCTTTTAGCATTCACCAAAGGTATAACACCTGAAACAAGATTCTCACAAACTAAGTTAGATACGGTAAAGAATCTAACAAAGCAAGAATAAAAATAAAAACAACTAAAAAATCGCCCGTTGTTCCCCGGCAACGGCGCCAAAATTTGATGCGTGTCGTAACCACAACAAATTAATTAATACTTTACTACCTAATTAACAAGTAATATAGGGTAGTCAAGGTCGATCCCACGAGGAGCAAGAGATTTAGTTGTAAAAGTTGTCACGAAAGGGGGTGTAAAAAGCAAAAAAAAAATAAACAAAAACAATTAAAAGATAAAGTTGAAAGCAATAAGAGAGACAAGATCAAGGAATCCTTCTTCGTTACGAAACAATGAATCAAGTTATGTTCTTTTCTACTTGTTATTAGTCACAAATTATCACCAACCGTAGGTAAAGCAGCTAGCTCAGTGCTAAACCCCTAAATCCCTTGTATCACCGGACACGGAAGTTCTCGACTACCGGATTCTAATCACCAAGCCACCTAGAATTAGCTCAACCTAGATGTAACTTGGCTCATGCATTAGGTTTTATGAATTTCTTAGGTTGATATTAGTAGTTAGACTCTTAGCTCAAGGTCCACTTGCTAACGTTGTTTCTACACACAATTGCTCCACGGAATCCCTCCGCAAGGTCTCGTGTTTGCTACTTATGTAAAGAGTCAAAGAACGATTACTTATCCCCTAACTTTCACTAGCTTTAGATCGAATTAACAAATCAATTTAGTTGGCCACCCAAACAATCTATCAATCAATCATGAATGTCTTTAAGATCACTCCTATTAGTAAAAACAAGCGATAATTATGTGAAAAACTTCAAGATAGAATTTGAAAACAAAACTCAAATCATGTTAAGAACTAGGAATTCATCCTCAATCAAAAAGAAATTTAGCTACTCATGTTTTTGAAATTCACACAAATAATAATAATTAAAAGAAGAAGTTTCAAATTCACACAAGTAATTAAAAAGAAAAATCTTAGAAAAGCAAGCAAAAACACAAGTGTTGTGTGTGTAGAGAGGTGTATAGAAGTTGTAGAAAACTTCTCTATTTATAGGCTTCAATATTCTCCAAATCTTCCAAGGATTAGAATCCTTTTCCTTTTGCAATTCAATCTCCAAATCCAAGCTTTTCTCAACTCTTCCACCTTCTCTTTCCAAATTTGAATCCAATTCTCCATCCAATTCCTAGCCCAAGTCTTCATACCCATGAGAGAGGTCCATAGAAAATTCTGGAATTTTGCTCGCCGGAAAACTGGGATTGTGGCCGGAATTTGGCCGGAAAACGTCGCCGCCGGCCACCTGGAAATTTCTCCGTCAAGAGAATATTCGGCGGAATATTCCGTCAGTCCACCGTTAGGACTAACGGTCAAACTAGTCAACCGTCAGTCAACGTTAGTCAAAGGTCAAGGAAAGTCAAGGGAATTACTGAGTCAGACCGAGTCAGCATTGAGTCCAGCTAACTGGGCTGACTCGGCTAAATTGCCATGGCATTAGCATTGCTCTGGCCAGACTTGTTCACGCCTCAGCCATAATGGCTATTCCTTCTTCTCTTGTGCAACTTCAGAGTCATCCCTCAGGCCACAGCTTTCAAAACTCGCCCGCATCACCATCAATTTTGAACACTTATTGCAAGCCCTTGCTTCTCTCTCGTAATATCTACTTCAGCTGCAAATTGAGCTACAGCCCTAGAATCATTAGTTAATCACACAAAGCACCGCCACCCTGCAACTCATGACTTACCACCACCACCTGCAATGACTCAAATCCCAAAACTTAAGCCTGCCCTGCAGCTCCATATTCATGGCTGCAATGTTAACCACACTGCCACACACATTCCATTGAATCCCTGTAACTCCCATCTTCGAATGCTGCACATCAACAGATTCAACACCCTTGCTCTCTTGCAGCACTCAGTTTCCAGCTGATCCCTTTTACCCATGGCAATCCTCCACAGCTCAACTCCATAACCTGCAACCTGCAATACCCTGAGCCACCATCTCAGGCCAGTTCATAAGACTCATTATCTCCACCTGCAATATCTTGTCACAAGGCCCATGGCACCACTAGCTCCACCTGCAACACTGCATCTTGCGACTCCATTTCCTCCTTTGATTCCCAGCCTTCAACTCATTAACGCCAAGAATGGCATCAGCTTCTCTGCTACTCTTTGCAACATCACCTCAGCCCCTACAATTTGTTAACATCACTGTAATTACCACCATCTTCTTTTATAGCTTCTAGGCTTCACCTGTAATGCTTTCCTTGTAACCCCATTCGACACAAACTCCAATATTCTCCAGTCCCAGTACTCAGCTCAACCAAAGCATACAAACTCCACCAGAGCCACCACTGCATCCTCACATTGCTCCAACTCAGCCTGTAGTATCTCAGGCCAACATCACAGCTGCCAATCACCAGCTGTACCAACTCACTAGACCAGCTTCTGCAACAAGACCATTATCCGCCACAACCCGCCTCACAACCACCTGGTTCCCGCACCAGTTCATTCCATGTTCCTAACTAAGCTTCACTCCAGCTTGATGTTACTTTCTTGTTGAGTTCACTCACCGCAACTTCAATCGACTCAGAGACCACCAGATTCATTGTCATGGTCTAAATTCTCAAACCCCTCTTCTCAATCGAATTCGACCTCATCCCCATGAATATCAACAACCCTAAATCGACAGCAAGCCCTAATTTCTTCTCTTGATTTCACAATTCATAGAACTCCAATCTTCAAGCACATCTTTAATTCGACCAAATCCCATCTCAATCTCAGACAACATCGTCGCCTCCATTTCCTCACCTTTCTCAATCACTCGGACCAACAGCAGCAATGGCAGCTCAGAAAACCCCCATCGATCTTCCAATTTCTTCATAATCTCGATCTATTTCTCTCTGAGCTCAATAGCAGTCGTCATCCTCTTCTTTTTAATTTCATCATCAGCTCTCATTCTCCGTCAATTTCCCGATCTGTTCTTGAGATAACAGCGGCAACTCGTTCTCTCTCGATCGATTAATGGCAGCAGCCCTGACTGCTTCTCACTTTCAGGTGTTGTTGAAGAAAAACGATAATGATTGAGAAATAAATTCTCGGTTTAGGGTGAAGGTGAAGTAGGTTTGGATCCGGTTTCGGGCCGTGGATCCGGGTACGGGTGTGGAGCAGGTGTAGATGGATGGGCTTAGGTTAGGGTATGGGTGGATCAGACATGTGGGCTTGGGTATGGGTCAGAGTTCACTCCTTCTTTTGGATAAGGGACACCTCTTTGACCTCCCCTTATCTATTGTTGTCCTTCCTTGAGAATTTGAGTCACCCCTTATCCTCGGCTGGGCTCCGTATAGTATTCCCTCCTTGGTGAAATGACAATTTTACCCTTTTGGCTCAATTAGTGTTATTTCTTCTTCTTTTCCTCAAGTGCGACTCCAAAGTAGCTATAAAACTCAAAACAAGCGTAAAATACATAATTTACAAGAAAAATAGCAAAGAAAGCATAAACTACTAGATAGTAAATTAGGTGTATTCTACACCTATCAAATTCCCCCACACTTAGACTTTGCTAGTCCTCGAGCAAATCAAACTAAAAACTCACAACTTCAAAGCGTTCAAGCGTCACAAGCATCCAAAGAGTTATGAGGACATAGAGTTTTCGCATGCTAGTAATAAGAAGTTAGAAATACTAAAGAACCTATTCTCATTCTTAAATGTTGAGTGAGAAATAACCACACCATAATGAGAGAACGCGTGTTTGAGAAATGATCAATAAGCATTTCGCCTCGACTTCTGCCTCACCAAAAAGGATTTTATGATAATTGCACTCAAAAAGACAGCTTTTTTATGGTTCTCACATGTGTGCGGTAGGAATGAAGAGAGAATTCCTGCAACACGTTGAATGGTGGGAAGGACATCTTAGAAATATTTTTAAAACCCACATCTTTTAATATTTTGAAAAACCATTTTTCTGACGATCTCTAAGAAAGGAAATCAACCATATTATTGAGGATGAGATTACTTACTTACCTTCACATCCGATCGCCAATTATGATAACACCACTCTCACGGCATCCAATAGAAACGTCTTCCGCTCCTTATCTTGATCTTCATGGTCCTCGTCTTCGGTTTCAACTATTGATGATAAACCCTTGAATTTCATAAATCCTTAACAATTTGTAACTCTTTTACCTTAATATCCTTGTCGCTTGAAACTTCCTTATAAATTTTCCTTCCCCACGGCTCATTAAATAAGAACAAATATTTCTCTTTTTTTTTTCTCTCTTTTTTTTTTTAACTTTTTTTTTTTTTTTTAATTTTTTTTTTTTTTTTTTTTTTTTTTTTTTTTTTTTTTTTTTTTTTTTTTTTTTTTTTTTTTTCAATAGCAAGAGAAATTAAATACAAAAAATAAACCATGGCCGTGGAAGAAGTATTTTACCGCTTGATTCTTCACAACTTGTATCGTCTTGAAATCATAAACTTCAAAAATTCTCACCTTTTAATTTTCTTCGCTTTCATGAATAAGTCTTCATACTTGAATATAAAATTACCTCATTGTATTGTAAGTCTTCAACATATATGTAAAATCCGCTCATTTGTATGTTGCTTTACTTGAATTTGAAATTTGCTCTTTTTCTCATTCCGTTGCTTGTAAACCTTAAACTTTTTCCAACTTTCCTTGTAGATTTTGATGTCGCTCCTTGTTGATGATGAGAGTGTTTCTATGGACCCGTTGTTGTCGCGAGAGAGAATGGTGCTAACTGCAAATCGAACTACAAGAAGGAAGCTTTCATCTATGGACGTCACCCTCATGATTGACAAAATTAGCACTCAAGAGATCAAAGAGTAGTGCTTCTATTGGTGGGAGGTTGGGTAGCTCACCATTCTACCCGGAATTGACTTACGGTGACACACACTCAAAAGAAGCTCTTTAGTAGGTGGAAGATTTCTGGTCGGTGCCTCTCATGATATGAATACGGGTAGTCTCCACTAATGATTGATCAGCAACTCTAATAACGCACTTCTCCCTGCACCAAATTCGCATCACCGGCATGATTAAATCCATTATTTAACACTCTAACAAACAAGAAATCCGAATGTAGTTCCCTAACATTTCCAAGTTCAATTATGTCGGTCAAAAATCTCTATGTAAACATACCTAGAAGTATGCTAGTGACTCTAAAATCTTTAAAAGTTGGAATTTTTAAGTAAAATTTTTTTTTTTTTTTTTTTTTTTTTTTTTTTTTTTTTGTAATTTTTGTTTTAAAAACATGCTTAACCACTCCCCCACACTTAAACCTTACATTGTCCTCAATGTAATTGAATCCTCCTAGTAAAGTCAAGGTGGGAAATTTTAACATGATAAGAAACAAGAAAAAGAAATAACAAAAAGCAAAAGGATAAGAAATACAAAACCGATGGGTTGCCTCCCATTAAGCGCTTGTTTTAAAGTCGACGGCCCGACTTAGCTCTTTCGGCACATTACTCCTCCAGAGGGAGTGCATCTCCAAATGAAAGTTCATCCAAATTCACATAAGCGATGTTCTCATAGTATGTCTTCAACCTATGGCCGTTGACTTTGGAAACCGAATTGTCTCGAAGACTAGTAATTTCAATTTGCACCATGAGGAAAAACATTAGTAACAACATATGGTCCAATCCAACGAGACCTTAACTTGCCAGGAAATAGTTTAAGACGAGAATGATATAAAAGGACTTTTTGTCCCACGATGAAACTTTTACGAGAAATCATCTTGTCATGAAAAAGCTTGGTCTTTTCCTTGTAAATACGGGCACTCTCGTAAGCATCATTGCGTATCTCCTCTAACTCATGTAGTTGTAACTTCCTTTGTTTCCCGCTTCATCATACTCCATGTTGAATTTCTTTATCGCCCAATAAGCCTTATGTTCAAGTTCAACCGAAGATGACAAGCCTTTCCGTAAACCATCCTATATGGAGACATACCAATCGGTGTCTTATACGCCGTTCTATACGCCCAAAGTGCATCGTTGAGCTTAAAGCTCCAATCTTTCCTCGTGGTATTCACCGTTTTTTCAAGAATGGACTTTATCTCACGATTTGAAATTTCCGCTTGTCCACTAGTTTGTGGATGATAAGGCGTACCAATTTTGTGTGTTATGTTGTACTTCTTGAGGAGAGCGTGGAAAGCCTTCTTGAAATGTGAGCCTCCATCACTTATCACCACTCTTGGTGTTCCATGCCTATTGAAAATATTTTCCCTTACAAAATCACAAACAACTTGAGAGTCATTAGTCTTGGTGGCTCTAGCTTCCACCCATTTCGAAACATAATCAACGGCAAGAAGTATATAAAAATTCCCATTCGAATTGACAAAGGGCCCATAAAATCAATACCCCACACATCAAAAATCTCAACGGTGAGAATTGGTGTGAGTGGCATTTGATTTCGAGCACCTAGATTGCCCGTTCGTTGACATCTATCACACGATTTACAAAAACATATGAATCTTCAAACAAGGTGGGCCAATAAAATCCACTCTCGAGAACTTTGAGAGCGGTACGCTTAGATCCAAAGTGGCCACCACATGCAAAAGTGTGGCAAAAAGGAGAGAATGGATTGAAATTCGGAATTAGGCACGCACCTTCGTATTATTTGATCAACGCCATATTTCCATAAGTATGGTTCATCCCACACATATTGCTTAGCGACCTTCTTAAGTTTCATCTTTTGGAAATTAGACATTGTACTAGGTACTTTCCTTGTCACCAAGTAATTCACTATATCCGCATACCAAGGAGTTGATTCTTCCATGGAGAAAAGTTGTTCGTCCGGAAAGCGGTCATGTAATGGAAGTTCCTCTTGAGACATCACAAGCCTACTAAGATGATCCGCAACGGTATTCTCCACACCCCTCTTATCACGAATTTCTATGTCGAACTCTTGTAACAATAAGATCCACCGAATTAATCTTGGCTTAGCTTCTTTCTTCTTTATTAAGTGTCTTAGTGCGGCATGATCGGAATACACAATAACCTTTGTACCCACCAAGTATGATCGAAATTTTTCCAAGGCAAAAACTATAGCCAATAACTCCTTTTCCGTGGTAGAATAATTGATTTGTGCATCATTAAGGGTCCTAGATGCATAATAGATAACATGGGACAACTTGTCCACCCTTTGACCCAAAACGGCTCCAACCGCATAATCACTAGCATCACACATTAATTCAAATGGAAGATTCCAATCCGGTGATTTGATAATCGCGCACTTGTCAACATCTCCTTTAATTTATCAAAAGCATCCTCGCATTCCTTGTTGAAGTCGAAAGGTACCTCCTTTTGTAATAACTTGCACATTGGCATGGAGATTTTGGAGAAATCCTTGATAAACCGCCTATAGAAACCTGCATGACCAAGAAAAGAACGGATCTCCCTCACCGAAGTGGGATATTGTAAGTTCCTTATTAAATCTATCTTTGACTTGTCCACTTCGAGCCCCCGAGAGGACACAATGTGACCAAGTACTATGCCGTGGTTTACCATAAAGTGAAATTTCTCCCAATTAAGGACAAGGTTTGTGTCTATGCATCGTTTAAGAATTAGTTCAAGGTTATTTAAACAACCATCAAAAGAATTGCCATAAACACTAAAGTCATCCATAAATACCTCAATGATGCGCTCCACATAATCCGAGAATATACTCACCATGCATCTTTGAAAAGTAGCCGGTGCATTGCAAAGGCCGAACCCGCATCCGTCTATATGCAAACGTTCCAAATGGACAAGTGAAAGTGGTCTTCTCTTGATCCTCCGTTGCAATAACAATTTGGTTGTATCCCGAATAACCATCCAAGAAGCAATAATAAGAATGCCCCGCTAACCGCTCCAACATTTGATCAATGAAAGGTAAAGGAAAGTGATCCTTGCGGGTTGCGGAATTAAGCTTTCTATAGTCAATGCACACTCTCCAACCGGTTTGAACTCTTGTAGGAACAAGTTCATCGTCTTGATTTCGAACAACCGTGACTCCGGATTTCTTTGGTACCACTTGAACCGGACTAACCCACTTGCTATCGGAAATTGGGTAGATTACCCCATCACTTAGCAATTTGAGTATCTCTTTTTTCACAACCTCCATCATGGGAGGATTTAGCCGACGTTGAGCATCACGTACCGGCTTCACGTTCTCTTCCATTAGAATCCTATGCATGCACATGGATGGACTAATGCCTTTGATGTCCGCAATTGTCCACCCAATAGCCGTTTTGTGCTCTTTCAAGACTCTAAGCAAACGGTCTTCTTGTACCGGTGTGAGGTTCTTAGAAATAATCACCGGAAGCTCATCTCCATCTCCCAAGAAAGCATACTTCAAATGGTCCGGAAGTGGCTTCAATTCTAGTTTGGGCGCCTTCACAATAGATGGTACAAGTACTTCATCATTCACGGGTAAAGAAATATATGAAACATCACCCTTTTTAGCTTCTTGCAATGTCGCCAAAGCCCCACATATCTCCACCAATTCCTTGGAGATTTCAACATCCAAAGTAGACAAGCCATGGACGTCCAATTCAATGCTATTTTGCAACACCACATCAAGTTCATCCTCTTGGTTCAATTCCACCATTTGTTGCGCTAATGAATCAACCACATCAATGGAGTAAACGGAATGCACATCACTTGGGTAGCGCATGGCTTCGAATATATTAAAGTGTATTATCTCCTTGTCGAATTCCATAGTGAGTGTACCCTTATCAACATCAATCTTCGTCTTTGCGGTCTTCATGAATGGTCTCCCAAGAAGTAAAGAAGTAGATGATCAGTTCTCATTGTTGTCCATATCCACCACAAAGAAGTCCACCGGAAAAATAAGCTCATTTACTTGCACTAACACGTCTTCTACAAGCCCCTTTGGATATATGTTAGACTTGTTTGCCAATTGATAATAACTCGTCTCTCTTTCAAAGGTCCAAGATTCAAGGAGTCATATATTTCGGTACGACATCACACTAATGGAAGCTCCCAAATCGAGTAAAGCATGTTCAAACCTTTGTTTACCAATAGTAATTGGCACCGTGAAACCACCGGGATCCGTGCACTTTGTAGGCATCTTCTTCAATAACATAGCCGACGACTCTCGCCAACTTTAGTAATTTCATTATCAAGCAACCTATCCTTCTTGATGCATAATTCCTTCATGAACTTGGCATACCTTGGAATTGTCTTGATAGCCTCAATGAATGGGATGTTGATTTCAATCTTCTTGAAGATATCCATAAGTGCCTTGTCTTGAGCTTCTTTCTTGGATTTAGCAAAACGACTAGGAAAGGGAGGTGGAGTAGTGAAAGTAGAAACCGGTTCCTTGGATAGGTTGTTTGGTGTGGAATTCTCCTTTGGTGCGGTTTCCTCCTTGTCATTGACTACCTCTTCACTAACTTCCTCATAAAAGAGGTGAATAATTCACTTGAGTTTTTCAAGGATGAAGAGGATTCCGTGATACAAGAGATTGTGCAAGTTTTGTCTAACCCGTTGCATATTGTTTCTTATCCTTTACCTCTTATTATTTTGAATGTATGTGCTTCGATAATATTGTTGAATGACTTTGTTTCTCGTTTTCCCCATTAGAGAAAATTGATTCTCATACTATGCAGGTTTTGGAACAAGAAACCGTGGAAGTACCTGACTTCTATATTCTTTATACATTTCCAAGTGTGGACAAGAATAAGTGTGGGGGAAACTTTTATCGGTTAATAGCTTCATTTCTGTTTTATATTACTAATATTTGTGTGGAGCTAGTGTTTGCAAAACAGAATATATGGAAGGATCCCCAACTTTTCAGAATGTTGGTATATGGGGAATGAATCTTGCAAGGATATAGTCGGGCTTACGACTTTAAACCAAGCGCTACATGGGAGGCAACCCATAGGTTTTGTATCTCTTATCTTTTATTTTTCTTGTCTTATATTTACTTTTTCTTATCTCATATTGTTATAAGATTTTCCACCTTGACTTTCTTTGGACGATTCAATTTACATTGAGGACAATGTAAAGTTTAAGTGTGGGGGAGTGGTTAAGCATTTGCATGGTAAATTTTTAGTGGTTAAGCATTTGCATTGTAAATTTTGAACTTTTTTGTGAAATAGTGAATAAAAAACTCCAACTTGTGGTTAGTTTAGAGTCACATAGTATACATGTCGCTAAGATTACATCGAGATTCTCATAAGAGTGACTGAACTTAGAGATGACAGAGAACGTGATCGGGTTTCTTACTTGTATGAGAGTTAAAGTTGGATTTAACCATGCCAGTGGAAAATAAGGTGCAGACTGAATTCGGTATTAGAGTAGTGATCCCCTATAGTGGAGACTACCCATGTTCATAATGTGAGCCACCGACCTTCAATTCTTTGTACCTGTCTAAATATGTGCTTTTAGAGTGTGTGTCACCGTACGTTAATTCCGGGTAGAATGGTGAGCTACCCAACCTCCCACCAATAGAAGCACTACTTTGATCTCTTGAGTGTTATTTTATCAATCATGATGGTGACATCGAATTGCTAACTTACATACCACTTCTATTCTTGTTCGCAGTTAGCACCATCCACTTTATCTCTCTCTACACCAACAGGTCCATAGAAACACCATCATCATCAACAACAGGAGCATCACAAATTCGAAGGAAAGTTGAAGACGTTCAAGGTTTACAAGCAACAGTACAGAAAATAGCAGATTTCAGATTCAAGTAAAGCAACAAGACAAGGAGCATAATTTTTACAAGTTGAAGACTTTATGTACAAGAGCGAAGATTATCAAGATGAGAGTTCGAGAAGTTTATGATATCAAGACATACAAGTTGTGAAGAATCAAGCGGTAAAGTAGTTACACCATGGCCTTTGTACTTACATTTTTATTTTATTCGTATTTTATTTTATTTTCTCTTGTCTCTCAAAAAAAAAAGTAAAAAGTAAAAAGTAAAAAAAAAAAGTAAAAAGTAAAAAAAAAAAAGAGACAAGAGAAAATTTTGTTAGGTTCATCATTAGTTTTGTTATTTTATTGTGTTTTGTTTTCATTTTTTTTTTTGTATTTGTTTAATTTTTCTTGTCTCATAAAACGAAAAAAAAAAGACAAGAAAAAAAGACAAGAAAAATTTGTTGTATCATATTTTGGTTTGTTTTTAGTTTTGTTCTTTCAATAAAGCCAATGGAAGAAGGAATATCTACAATGAAGTTTCAAGCAACAAGGAATTAGAGGAAAGAATCACATTGTCAAGATTCTACGAAGTTCAAGACTTATCATCAAGAGTTGAAGACCGAAGACGAAGATGAAGAAAAAGATTGAAGACCGAAGACGTTTCTATGGATGCTGTGAGAGTGGTGCTAGATGCACGTCGAATGGATAACAAGGTAAGTAAGCATATTCCCACCTTCATTAAGTGGTTGATTTCCTTTCTTAGAGATCGTCAGAAAAATGGGTTTTCAAAAATGATAAAAGATGTGGGTTTTCAAAACAATTCGGAGGGTTTGCCTTCCTACCATTCAACGTGTCGCAGGATTCTCTCCTCATTCCTACCTGGATACATGTGTGACCCATAAAAAAGTTGTTTATTATTGAGAGCAACTTCATAAAACCCTTTCTTGCGAGGCAGAGTCGAGACTTTTGATCACCCCGAACCCGAATTTCTTTCGATAAGGGATGGTTATTTCTCTCTCAACTTTTAAGGATGAGATTGTATTCATTTATGTGTCTAACTTCTTATGACTAGTGTGCAGAATTTATATGTCTTCTTAGCGCGTTAGATGCTATTATTACGGAGAACTAGTAAGTTGGTAAAGTAGGTTTTGTGGGTATATCTCTAGTAAACCCTCACGAGACTATAACTCGTCCACTAGGGACACCTAGGGGTTTAAAGGCTTGTTATACGTGCTAAGTGTGACCGTAGCCTCGACGAGATAGAGTTGTATGTATATTTTAGAATTATTTTGTTTGATTTACTCGAGGACTAGCAAAGTCTAAGTGTGGGGGAATTTGATAGGTGTGATAAACACCTAGATTTATATCAATGTTAACGCTTTCTTTGCGAGTTTTTCTTGTAAATTATGTATCTTATGTTTCTTTTTGAGTTTATTAGGTGTTTTGGAGTAATTGGAGCAAAAGAAGAAGAGAGTACTCATCTTAAGCAAAATGGGTGAAATGGTCATTGCATAAGCTGGTAATACTTGGAGCATAGACGTGGATAAGGGATAACCAGCTAAAGTTCAAGAAGAAATGCTAACAGCAGACATTCAGTTACTCAGGGCACCCCCATTGGGTGGTTCTTCTTTCAGTAGGGCGTCTTAATCTCCTTCTTAGCAGTATTTGGTTGAGAGAATGAAACTAGGTCTCCATTTTCCCCAATTTTCATCACAGTGTGTAAGCTGAGGTTTGACAGAAATGATGTAGGAGATGGAGGTATTGGTGGAAGAGATCGATGGGTATCAAACAAAGAATCAAGGTGTTGATCTGTGGATGGTGGAATCTGGTGTTTGCTAGTGAAGGTTACAAGAAGAAATTGGAGAGGGGTTCGAATCAAATTTTTCTTTGCAACTAGAAAAGAAGTTTTGAACAGAACTTTCCCTGAAGTTAGAGAAGAACATCGAACTGATGCCGTTGATTGTAATGGTTAATGGCTGTAGTTGATGAACGTCTGAGAGTTAAGGAGAAATGGGTTCGATTCGAATGTGATTTTGGAAACAAACGAGATAAGTTTATAAGGGTTTTGAGTTGAGTTTCTAGCCGCAAGAACACAGGGAGGAAAATGAACATGTTGTCATGAATGTAGGGATTGAATTGAAGAGACAAATAAATGATTTCAGAATTTGTATGAAATATGAGAATGGGTTTTTTACATTGAATGAAAATTATCACAGGGAAGTAGATATAATGGTATTGGAAGTCAGCAGCATTCACGGCCAGAATATGCACACTTAGTGCTTGAGAAAACGCCTGAAAGATCAATACATTCACCAATTTTCAGTCACCAGTTATGGGTGTTCACACAAGGGGTTACAATGATTGGTGGTTATGCTCGACAGATTAAGCGCTGTTTTAGGAATTGAAATGAAGAAAAGCTAGGCACTGGTGATGGAGAAGATAAGATATGAAGAGCTCAAATGGAATGGCTAGCCTGTGGCTCAATGATGCTGCAGAAAATAGAAGAACAAGGGAAAGCTGGATGCTTGCTGCTGGTGGAAGAATTGGCATCAACTACAATGGGTGTTCGGTACTGAGATGCCCATGGGGTATTGATTCTGTTAATAGAGCAGCTGCAGTTGAGTGCCTGAGATGAAATCGTAGGAGGTTGTAGAATGCTTGAATGTTGCATCTTAAGGAATTATGTATGGCTAACCTATGGAGGGAAGTTTCTGTGGTGTGAATGAAGGAATGAACTTCTTAGATGTATGCTTAGGATATTAAGAAGCTGATGATACTGGTGGCTCTGGTAGTATGCTAGATGAGCATTGAAAAAAAAAAAAAAAAAAGTGAGATGCTGCCATACAAGGAGAGAAGGGTCTTTATTCGGTTAAGAGTGAAGTTGCATCTCCAGGTTAGATGCTCGGATGGTGGTGCGGTTTTTGAGATAGTGGTCGAGTTTGAAGGTCGGGATGGTGTTTGAATGAAGTTTCAATTTCATGAAGTCAGAAGTTTGGTTTGTTGGTGGATTTAAGCTAGAGTATGAGAGCAGCAGCGTGGCTAGGTTGCAATGACAATTGTGCAGGAATGCTTGGTCTGGTATTGCAATGAGCTGCAAATAAAGGCTGGAGTTGTTGCAGTATGGCGATGAACTGAAGCAGGTAGGGAAGTGAAGAGTTTTGGGTTTCTATGAGCTACATATGTGTTATGAGCTAGATATTTGAGCTCGGTCGCAGATGAGGAACAGATGATGCTGTGGAGAAGCTGGTGTGTTGGGTGGCCTGAGATGGTGGTTACAATGTGTTGTGGTGTTACAAGTGCAGCTCTAGTGCACTCAGCAAAGAAGAAGTTGGTTATGATGCTGAGCTAATTAAGGTGATATGAAGTTGGAGCAGTACTAGCTTGATGCAATGGATGACTGAGTTGTGCATTGCATGGATTTGGTGGTTATGTTGGATTGCAACAGGAGCTGAAATGTTGCAGGTTATGAAGTTGTTTTAGAAATTGAAGAAATTGGGAGTTGTTCAATTGATTCTGTGCTGGGGGTGATCGCAAGAGCAAGATTGATGTTACAAGAAGCTATAGAAGGGATTGCAGGACCTGAGATAGAATAGGTTGGTGGAATGAAGCTCAAATGGAGAAGAAAATGGTGTTTGCTGGTGCAGGAGGTGAACATTGGTGCTATTTGGAGTTGTGAAGCTACAGCAGTGGATATTGCAATGGAGTTGGTTTTGGTTGCAGATAAAGGGGGTTCGAGTCAGATGCAAGAGTCGACGGCCGGATATATGAGCTACGAGTCGCGCTTTTTGGTACCTTTTCGCAAGGACAAGGAATGGGTTGAAATGGTTCTTCTTTTGAATGTTTTAAATGAGGAGAAGTAAATTTGAGCTGCTGGGAGTATGCACTTCCTGGTGACAATTTCAGATAACTCAGGTGGATGGAGACAATTTTCCGGTAACAAATTCCGGCGACCGGTGACCGGATTCCGGTGATGACGTCAGCAATCCGGCAACCCTATTTTGGGCCCATAATTTCCAGAACAGATGTTTTAACACATGGGATTGGTGGACCACTGGGAGATGGGTTTTGAGAAGATTTGACCTACTTTTGGAAAGAGTATCCTTTTGGAATGGGAGAAGCATATAAATAGAAAAGTCTTTCTCTAAAAAAAAATATCTCCATTAGGGAGGCTTCTTCTACTTTTGTTTTCTAGGGTTTCACATGATAGTTCTTCTTTGCTTTATATGATGATTTCCAAAAATACAAGTAGTTGATTTTGTTATTGGTTAAAGATGTAGTTGGATTTTGAAAACAAGTTATGATTTTTATGAGTTAGTTTTCTCTCAATATTATCGTTTGATTTATACGGGTTATAATAATTGCATATTGACGTATTGCAATATGATTGAATGTTTGTTTGGTTGAGCCTAGAATTGATTGAACTCACATCCATATCTATAGCTATTTTAGGGTTTTTCATCGAGCGATAGCCTTGAATACGAGTAGCATGATATGATTACGGTTTGTAGTGATACATCCTTGTAATCATATGTAGAAATTGACCTTTTTCCGCATTGTCATGCGCAATGTATGATAATTGCATTGATTAGCCTATTTCTGAAACTTAATGCTCCTGGGAATTGAACTTAATTAGCGCAAGGCGTTAGGTTATTCTTTAGGTAGAATTCACATACGCAACTCTAATGTGTGTGTGATGACTTAGGAAATTTACGGAGTATTCTTGCAATAAGGTATTCTAGGGCTTTTGATAATAGCGAGATTAAATACGAATTCTATTCATACATTCAAAAAATTTGTTTACAATTGAAGATGAAACCTTTATCCAATATTTTCACATCCTTGATTTGCGTGTTTATTTCTTTGTTTGCTTTCACTTTATTTTAGTTTATAAAAATCAGAAAATCCCCCATTGTTTTATATAGGCAAACGGAACATATTGACAACCCAAGACCTCTCTGTGGGAACGATCCTTTCTTGCCCTTGCTTCATAATATATTTTAAGTAGTAAGAAAGTGTAATTATTTTTTACGCCTACGACAGCGATCAATACTGGGAAGACCATGGCTCCACGACAACAAAATCATTCCTTCGACGTATCACCAATGTTTGAAAACCATGTTAAACGGAGAAGACATTTGCATCGCTGCATCATTATCTCCCTATGCGCCGATCTGTGGCATGGAGATTTTTGAGCCATGAAAGGGCCCATAAGCCACAACCGACAAGGCTCACCACACTCCACTACCAAAGTGGACATCCATTAAAGAAAGTGATAGCCTTACGCTGCATCATGGAGAAACCCGGTCTCACATCACCCTTTCAAAAGAGAGACACGCCAGCCTCCATTTACGAAACCAGAGTTCGTCTATTACTCATACCAAACGAGGGCGGGCTTTTACCATGAGTCACGATGAACAAGGGAAAACCGTATATCAGCGCTGTTGTTAGCAATTAATAGGGGAGACTACCACACAGTCTCTCCGCCCAATGGAACGCAAACGTGATAACGATCCACATGAGGAAGTACCGGATGCACCACGGCAGCAACAAGACGGGACCAACTCTACCATGGACGAACTTGAGATTGTTAATATCGGGAGTGAAGAATCTCCGCGGCCAATCTCGATCATATCGACTTCGCGCGTGGACGAACGCGTAAAGCTGGTAGACCTTCTCAAGGAGTATCAAGACGTGTTCGCATGGACATACGAGGAAATGCCTGGCTTGTATGAGAAGTTGGTAACGCATCATTTACACGTGATGCCCGGATCGAAACCGGTCAAGCAAACGCCGAGACAATTCCGGCACGATGTAGAAAAATAAATTAAAATAGAGATCGGAAAACTACTAGCAGGTGGTTTCATCAAACTGATTCACCACCCTACTTGGCTGGCCAACGTAGTTCCGGTAAAAAAGAAGAATGGCCAGATCAGGTGCTGTATTGATTTTAGAGATTTGAACAAATGTTGCCCTGAAGATGACTTTCTTCTCCCTAACATCGACATGTTGGTAGACGCCACCAGTGGACATGGTATGTTCTCTTTCATGGATGGATACAGTGGCTACAACCAAATAAAGATGTTCGAGCACGACGCAAGTAAGACGGCTTTTAGAACTCCTCTTGGAAACTTTTACTACACGGTGATGCCCTTTGGTTTGAAAAATGCTGGCGCCACATAACAACGCGCCATGACTACTATTTTTCATGATATGATACACAAACAAGTCGAAGATTATGTAGATGACATAGTGGTCAAGTCCAAAACCCGGGCAGCCCATGTAGAAATTCTGCAACATGTTTTCAAAAGATGTCGCGAGTAGAAACTGAAGATGAATACGTTGAAGTGTGCTTTTGGTGTCTCTTCGGGAAAGTTCCTAGGTTTCCAGGTGACCGCCAAGGGAATTAAAGTTGACCAAGTCAAAACACAAGCCATCCTTACGATGCCGCCACCGCAAACCGTGAAAGAACTCCAGAGTTTCATGGGTAAAATAAACTACATTCGCCGCTTCATACCTATATTGGCTGAGTTGGTTGCTTCATTTACCCTCTTACTGAAGAAAGGAGCAAGCTTCGTATGGACCACGCTATAACAGGAAGCATTCCGGAAGATTCAGCAAACGTTATCCTCCCCAGCCATCATGAGGTCTCCCATACAAGGAAGACCGTTACACCTGTACACTGCCTTTAGTGACACTGCTATCGGAGCTCTCCTCGCTCAAGAAGATGCCGAAGAAATTGAACATCCCATCTACTACTTCAGTCGAACTTTAAGAGATACTGAACTCAGATATCCCAAAGCAGAAAAGGCGTTCTTAGCTTTGATCCATTCCATCCAGAAATTCAGGCATTACCTACTTTCTAATAAAGTGGTACTGGTATCTAAGTCCGACCCTGTGAAGTTCCTCCTCTCAAAACCGACACTAATAGGAAGACCGGCCAAATGGCTCCTCCAAATTTCGGAGTTCGACATAACGTGCGCTTCCCCGAGAGCCATCAAAGGGCAAGAAGTCGCGGATCTACTGGAGGAATTCCCGGGAGAAAATACCATGACACTACACGAAGACCTCCCTGAAGACTTTATGGAAGTCTCTTTCGTTCAAAAAGAAACATGGCTATTGTTCTTCGATAGCTCCGCTACTCCTAATAGCAGTACTAGAGGAGCAGGCGTAGTGCTAGTATCCCCATCCGGTGAAGTATCCTCGCACTCCTTCAAGCTAGACTTCCCCTGCACCAATAATTCAGCACAATATGAAGCCTTACTCATTGGACTGTCCTTGGCTAAACGAGCTGGAGCCACACGTCTGGAGATAAGAGGGGACTCTAAATTACTCGTCAACCAGGTGAACGGAGTATACGCACTGAAGGAAGTAACCTTGGCCCCGTACAGAGCCGAGGCACAAAAATTGATAAAATACTCCGTCGACGCAACCATGACGCATATCGGGCGCAGCAGCAACCGACACGCCGATTGCCTCGCCACACTAGCATCAAAACTACAATTTAAAGGTTTTGAGGAAACCCTAACGGTGAAGAGACGAACCGTGGCTTCAACATGGCTTTCACAACCCGGAGAGGATGAAGCCGACTAGAGAACACCAATTATCCAAGAGCTTAGCAGCTCTCTTTTCCAGGGAAAGGTCAGTCTCAAAACCTTACAAAATTTCTTCATGCTCCGAGGAGTGTTATACCATCGAAACCCGGACGGTTCCTTGTCAAGATGTCTCGGAGAAGGAGAAGCACAACAACAACTCAACCGCATCCATGATGAAGTCTGCGGACAGACAATAGTGGTGACATTCTATCGCCGTTTGCAATGCCTTGGCTACTACTGGCCAGAAATGGAGGCTCAATCTCGGTCACTTTAAAGAACTTGTTCCAACTGTCAAGCGCCGCCGCATCAATTAGAAGTTTTTAATATTGGTCACGCTGGGGACTGGCAAGAGCCATATATTAGTTACCTTCGTGACGGCGTACTCCCCACCAATAAGAAGGAAGCAACCAAGATAAAACAAAGATCGGAGAGATTCGTACTCCACAAAGGAATCTTATATCGTAAAAGCTTTGGAGGAAGTTCGCTACGATGTTTGAATGAAGCAGAAATCCCAATCATGATGAAAGAGATGCACGAATGAGAATATCAAGGAAAAAGGAAATTATTTCTTCAGATACACGAGAAATATTACTCGCCAACCATGGAAGATGATGCAGTTGTTTTCGTGCAGAGGTGTAAAAAATGCCAGATTCACGAAAACCTTATCCATGTACCGTCGAATCCCTACATTCAATAAGCAGTCTGTGGCCTTTTCACAGCTGGGGACTCGACATCATCGGAAAGATCAATCCAACATCCTCAAAGCATCACGAGTACATAATCATGTCAACTGAATATTTCACCAAATAGGTCGAAGACATACCTTTACGAGGAACTACCGGAGCCACGATCGCGGCATTCATCAAGGAACACATCGTCTGCCGATTCGGTGTGCCTAAACATATCATCACCGATAACGGTACTCCTTTCGCCAACAAACAAGTAGGGGACTTACTTGAAGGGTATGGAATTAAGCAAGTCTTCTCCGTTATGTACTATCCCCAAGGAAACGGACATGTGGAGAGAACTAACAAAACTTTGATCTGAATCCTTAGTCGGACAGTGCACGATAATCCTCGGACATGGAATGAGCAATTACCAGTGGCACTCTGGGCGTATCGTACATCACCAAGAAGTTCCACTGGCGCCTCTCCCTACTCCCTTGTTTACGGCGCAGATGCCATCCTCCCAATAGAAGTTAAAATCCCGTCATCTAGGATTACCGAAACAAGTGGGGTCCGATGGAATGAATCTAAAGCATTGAGCGCCAGAATAGCAAAACTGGACACTATAGATTCCAAAAGATCCAAGGCAGAAGAACACGCGTAAGCATACAGAAATAGGGTTTCCAGAGCATATAATAAGAATGTAAAGCCTCGGGTTTTTCAAGTGGGAGATTTAGTACTGAAGACCGCCAAACACGTCCAACAAGACACATCGGCACCAAAATTCTCCGCAAAATGGGAAGCGCCTTACATAGTCACCAAAGCGTATAACAGTGGGTACTACAAGGTCATCAAAGAAGACGGAGGAAAACTAGAAGCAGTCGTCTACGGAAAATGGCTTAAGGCATACTACGCCTGACCACAGCTTGCGCCACGCCGTATCGCAAACACGGATAGCCAGGCATCTTTCCATTTTCTTTCCACATCTCGAATATCAAATTTCTTTCATTTTTTTTTATTGAAGAAAATCAATGAAATTCTCTTATTCTTTCAAAAGTGATACAAAAAAAAGGAAGGGGAGAGAAAAGCAAAACACGCTTAAAAACCCAGAAAGAAATCAAACATCTTTCAACTTCATAACTCAGAAAAGCCCATCCAACAGTTTGTAATCCCTCGAAAGCATCATCTTTAACCGGCTTTGATACCTTTCAGTCCTACTCTTCAAACTCCGGATTGACTCTTCCACCTTCTGGAACTCCATGGCCAAAGCTTTCTCCTCTTCCAGCATAGATTTCGTAGCAGGGACCACGCCAACGAGAATACCGGCTCTGTCGACTTTCACAATATCGAGACGATGTCACAACCAACTGACGTTGAACTCCGGAGATTCACAGGTAGACACCATATTCTCACACTTTTGAATAGTTGATTCCTTGACAGCACGGATAGAGATACTCTCCATTTCGGCGACCATCGGCAAGAGGAAATTCACTATGGAAACTAAAGCGGACGAGCAATACCGCACCACGCTCCTGGTAGAAATGTGTTCGTATATCCTCCATATCTTTTTGTAGAGTGTCATGAATTCTTTCCGCACCAGAAACCCGCCGACATTCCGGTAGTTAGAGGAAAGACACCTCATACGGGTCCCGAACGACAAACCTGCATTGGGATACTCATGACAAGAAATTCCTAAATCGGCATTCTCTAGATCTGCAACAGTTGGTGGGATCAAGCTTGAAGGAAGAGGGGTAACCAAATCATCTTCATCAATGATGGTAACGCACGCTCCAATAGGATATCTCTACACAGAAGAAAACTTTTGTCATTTATCGGCAAATAATGAAACATATGTTGATCAGTAAAACCATACCGGTATAATCTTATTGACCCGAATGACCCCGATTGGGGGACTGTTGCAAGAGTCAAGCCTCACGCATTTGCCTGGAGAATCTAGCTGGCTCGAGGATGATTCACTCCCGATTGACATAATGATGAGAGGTGGACTCGATAAGAAGAAACCTTTGTTGTAAAACTGGGAGACGATACAACCTCACCGGGCATAAATACTGGGGAAACCCTAAAAGAAGGAAAGAGATACGGAACGTGATTACATCATGACCGGGAAAACAGCCTCAAATGGATCCCCTCATCAAAACCTTAATGAAATCCGGACGAGACAGAGGGATGCGATATTTTGGAAACAGAATGAAGCAACAAATTCATGTTTGAGTTAAAGTGAGAAAAAGGCAACCGGTCCCGCGAGGACAAATTACAACGCTAAGACCGTCCACGCCATGCTTGCCTTTCCAAGACCGTGCCATGTCTTGGCCCCACATGCCAAGCCATCTGCGCATGCTTTGCCTCACCAAGCCGTCCGCGTATGCTTTGCCTCTCCAAGCCGTCCGCGCCGTGACTTGCCAACACCAACAAATTCTCCAAACCAGTGTCATGATGTTCCCTAAGCCATTCAAGGTGATGTATGGCCAGACCAAGCCGGAAATTTTCGTCTCACCGCTTCATGGTCTACACCCCAAGTACAATTTATGCAAGTCCGCCAACATGGGAAGCACAAACTCTCTTTACCTCTCGAAAAGATTAGTCGGACTTTCCTGACCATATCATCACGACTTGTTTCGATTTCTTGTCCTAACCTGCACCATCTTATGCTTATGTCGCAACGATGCTCCTGTTCCGAGCTAAGCAGGGGACTTAATGTTGATGGTGGTTTTTAGCCTAGGGTTCAAATTGTAAAACTGCACATCTGGCATGACGTCATTATGACCATTAGCACATTTATTGAACCAATCAGCATGCTTATGTAAAAATTACCAGGGTACCTTTTTTCTTTCTATGTATCATGTTCCACGTCAGAACCCTTAACATTGATTGACATCACCTGTGCAAAACCCTAAAATTCTCATGCCACCGCGCCAAGGCATGCCAACCATGCCAGCCGCACCACTGTGCCAATGGCAAACCGTGCCAGCCTCATCTCCGCGCCAAGGCATGCCAACCATGCCCGCCGCACCACTATGCCAATGGCAAACCGTGCCAGCCATATCTCCTCGCAAGACATGTCAACCATGCCAGCCGCACCACTATGCCAATGGCAAACCGTGCCAGCCACATATCCATGCCAAGGCATGCCAACTATGCCATCCGCACTGTGCCAATGGCTAACCGTGCCATCCACATCTCCGCGCCAAGGCATGCCAACCATGCCACCGCACCATATGTCAATCGACATTCCAAGCCCTTGGCCATACCTCTCCAAGCCAAACGCACCTTGCCTTGGCCGTATCCATGCCAGCCGCACCATGTTCCAAACGGCATGCCAAGATCTTGGTCCCACCATGCCAAACTCACCTAGCCATACTAGCCGCACCATTTGCTAAACGGCATGCCAAGCCCTTGGCCCCACCATGACAAACGCACCTTGCCATGGCCCTAGCCATGATAGCCGCGCCACCATGATGGCCTTCCCTATGCGGATACCAAAACGAAGGCGTGCGCAAATCAACGGTCGCCCTTCAATCCCAGGAGCAAATCCTAGCCATCTAAGGTTACCAGATGATGCATGGTAACCTTTGACCCAAAACCCTAATTTAGCCCCGCCAAATCGCTCCAATGGCATGCCAACCTAGCCGCGCCACCATGCTGGCCTTCCATATGCGGCTACCAAAACGAAGGCGTGCGATAATCGACGGTCGCCCTTCAATCCCAGGAGAAAATCCTAGCCGTCCAAGGTTACCAGATAACGCATGGTAACCTTCTGGACCGAAACCCTAATTTGGCCGCACCAAACCGCTCCAAGGCATGCCATGTCAATGGCATGCCAACCTAGCCGCACCACCATGCTGGCCTTCCCCATGCGGATACCAAAACGAAGGCATGCTACAATCAACGGTCGCCGTTCAATCCCAGGAGAAAATCCTAGCCGTCCAAGGTTACCAAACGACGGATCGTAACCTTTGATCCAAAACCCTAATTTGGTCGCGCCAAACCGCGCCAAGGCATGGCATAACAACCTAGTCACGCCACCATGCTGGCCTTCCCTGTGCGGCTACCAAAACGAAGGCGTGCGATAATCGACGGTCGCCCTTCAATCCTAGGAGCAAATCCTAGCCGTCCAAGGTTACCAGACAACGCATGGTAACCTTCTGGCCCGAAACCCTAATTTGGTCACGCCAAACCGCGCCAAGGCATGCCATGCCAATGGCATGCCAACCTAGCCGCGCCACCATGCTGGCCTTCCCTATGCGGCTACCAAAACGAAGGCGTGCGACAATCAACGGTCGCCCTTCAATCCCAGGAGCAAATCCTAGCCGTCCAAGGTTACCAGACAACGCATGGTAACATTTGACCCGAAATCTAGTTTGGCCACGCCAAACCGCGCCAAGGCATGCCATGCCAATGGCATGCCAACCTTGCCGCGCCACCATGCTAGCCTTCCCTATGCAACTACCAAATAACGGAAGCGTGCAATGATCAACGGCTATCTTTCCTCTTAAGATGCAAAATCTCGACCGTCGAAGGTCACCAAGCCAGCAAGTCTCCCAAGCTCGACTTGCCAGGCAACAACAACATGCTACATGTTTTCCACAAAAACATTTGAGACATCAACACATATCACAAACTGGGGGATCCTATTTGGGTATTGGTTTAGCGGTTTACAGCGTGTTGCGTACACTACGCCCGTTATAAGAAAGTGTAATAAGAATATGGTGGTTACTAAACATGGGAAGTAATGGTGAAACGCTTTCTTTTATGGAACATCAATTCCAAGCGTAATCGGTCATCACCTCCTCCCATTTACTCACCCATTTACCATTTTCTTAACGAGACCAGAGTACGTTTCACTTCGACTTGCATAAATAGGTCTCACCTATTTCCACCGAACAAGTTCAGTCATGAGAAATACAACACTCAGACACATTGGCTATCTTTCCATCTGTGAGCTTCCCATATTCTGATACAAGCTGTGAAACAACTACTCTTCCAGAATCAACCTGGTATCAACACTTTCTTCGCTTCCCTCCCCAAAGCCAACCCATTCTCCTCCTCTTTGTGACCGAAACAAGTCTGGAACGGCCATTTCTTGGTTTAGGCCAGATTTGTACAGATTGATCTCTCGAATCTAAAGTAATCCCTTGTAGTACATTGTTTGGGGTTTACATTCGTTTCTCACCCACACACCCGCAATTACCAAAATCAGCAGAAACCGTTTTCACCCTCAAACAACAAGGTGGTGAGACAAAATAAGGAGGCAGTGAGTTTTATTCAGATGATCAACAACAAGTGGTGTTTGCTTCCAGAAAGGAGCTTAACTTTGCAGAGAACATTGATCTGCTTAAGCTTAAAATTGAACTGCAAATTAATTAATTGCATCTATGCTAGGGACCCGGTGGCTTGTTGCGTTATTCCAAGTTGTAAACTAGTAATCTTTATGAAGTTATAATGGTTGATATATCTTTGTTAGCGGTGATATTTTTTACCACCTTTGATCTGAACCGGAATATATGGATTCCTCGAATATATGGTATCTTTTGTTTGTTTGGGCAGCTTTGAAGATCACTATCTATATCGATGGATATAACTTTGGAATTGTTTCGACTGTGTAGTCCATGATCATGGTATTTTTTTTAAACACAACCTTTTGAAAGAATATTTCTCACGGTCGAATTCAGCATTTGATTTTAAAGTACTTAAAAACAATTACAATTAAATGTAGGAAGATATAGAAAAAATTGTGTATATATCTATTTTCTAAATTCTACCACGAGATGTGAATACATTTATCATTTAATATCCAAGGGTTACTGGGTTTTTAACAATTTTTGTCAGAACCGGATATTATCGGTTAAATATCCGATATCCGATAGCTTAACCTGTTGGAATCGATATCTGATTTTTGATATCCTATTGGATATTATTGTATATCGAATATCCGATAGCGCTTAACCTATCGGATATGAATTTCCAAATATCCGACGGATATTCATCCATTGACACCCTATAAAAGGACAAAATTATTTTGTGAAAAGTTATAAATATCTATCTATTTCTTATTACATGTTACATTATGTTATAAAACAAATATAACTAAAGTAACACATACTTTGTGACAAATATCTTCTCCATCTCATAGTATGCAATGGTAATGACAACAATATATTCACATCAATTGGACAAACTGCTAAAGTAGTTATAGATAGCAATATTAGAGTAACAAAAATGATGGCATTGCCAACGATATATGTAAAACCATAATGTTTATGATAAGCACAATTTTCGGGAAAAAAAATCGGGGAAAAAAAAGAAAAAAATGCATGTTCTTAAAAAATAAATTTGTTTTGCGAAAAACAGGGCAGACTACGTAGAAGAAATATTAATTGCAATACAGAAATCAATGGTCTTTAGATTCATACTTGAAGAAGAAACTTCATATATCTCCCTCTAAAAGCCCATGACATATTTCATTGTGATAATGCCTTGGAGAAAGCATATGATCTATTAAACAAAAACTAATGGGTAAGTACAACTCCTGACAGAGAACAACTCCAGACACCTACTAAGAACGACCTGGTAAAAAAAAAGTACAACACAATGGAAAACGACGATGACATGCTAACGTTGGTCGAATTGGATGAACATGATGATGATATGGATGAGATTATGGAGAAGGATCCTGACATGCCATCATTGGTCGAGATAGACGAAGAAGACAATGAAGTGTTTTTTTTTTTTTAAAACCGTGACAATTTTAAACAAAATGGATGCAAATATTATAATTAACAGTGCTACCATGGCTTTCTTTCTTGGAGACCATTGTCCATCTTGGATAAGACCCATATTAAGTTGTATCATGGAACTATGCTTAAGTAGTAGTTCAAACACCACCAACAAACATGTAATGCTGACAAGCTGCTACGCGAAACTGGACTCAACATAGTAATGTTACATGGATCGACTTCAAAACCTCGACATTAATAAAGCTATCTTTGTAGTAATACTGCATGCACACTTCTAGCATTTCACATTTCTTTTTATTTATTTTTTAAAAATTGCATTTCACAAATTTTCAGGTGATACATAACTTTTACAGATTAAATCGGTGGATTGTACAATTGTTAATAAAAGAAGTTGGACAAAAAAAACGTGTAATTATGTTTAATTTCAAATGTTTATAAGCATAAAAACATAATTATTTTAAATCCAAAATTTATGGAGTCAACTTTTTTTTAATTATTTTAATATCTGCCTATAAAATTAATACATGAATTTAGGTTTATGATACCAAATTTAAATCATCAAATCATTAGATACTTAAGGAACCCACAATTGGGGGATATAAAAACTAATTGGGGGATATAAATTACTTCCCCCAACCAATAGTGTCCGCTAAGGGGTGTTTTTGGGGGGCAAAAATACTAAAGTACCCTTCCCTCAGAATAAAAATCAAAAAACTTAAAATCAAAATAAAAAATCATATCCCCCATTTCCATCTCCACTTCTTATTAATCTCTTTTAGGGTTAAAGCTTTGAAACCCAAATATTCCCCATTCCCTTTCAAATTCTAAATTTTCCACACTCCTTTTCAAATTCTCTTCTCCTTCTCTGCCGGCTCCTCACTTTGAAAACGATTTATTTTTTTTCACATTCGGAAGTGATGAAGACTATGCCGGAAGTGATGAAGACCACGCCGGAAGTGATGAAGACCATGTCGGAAGTGAAGAAGACCACGCCGGAAGTGATGAAGACCACGCCGGAAGTGATGAAGATCATGCCGGAAATAAAATTCTTCATAATCATCCTCCACTTTCACCAAAAAAAATTCCCTCTCAAATTTTTTTTCCATATTTCTACTCTCATCTCACTCACCCAAATACAAATACATACTAATCATTTAACAAATACTTAAAATTTTTACTAATTATTATTAAGCACTAAACCTGATTAGTAAGGGGTAGATTAGGATTTAAAAAAATACTTAGATAAGGGGTGGCCCTGATTTGATATTTGGATCCAATTTTTGTCTTTTTCCTCTATCCCCCAATTAGTTTTGATATCCCCCAATTGCGCGTTCTACTTAAAGGGTATCAAAGTTTCCTATCCCTTTAAAATATCAAATCAATCAATGACCGTTCAAAAATATTCTAATGCGTTCGACCACGGGCGCGGGGTTTCGCCCCACCACACAAATTAGCTGATCCCACCGACCCCGGTGCGTAGCACGGGTTACATACTAGTCTGTTTTCTAAATTCTACCTCAAGACGTGAATACATTTATCATTTAATATCCAAGCGTTAAAAAATGCACCCTTATAGAAGCTGTCATGAGGGTGACCTCATCACAGCACGACTCTAAAATCTTATCTTGATCTAAGAATGTCAAGTACTATGAGAATGATGAGAAACAAAACTGAAAATCCATTATGGAAGGGATCACAATTTCCCCACAGGATTTCATCAGCAAAGGTGGATGGGAGATTTTGAACCGTCGAGGTAGTGCTGGTTATGAGACAGCTGACAACAGCTTTGATTCTTTAAAGGATATCGATGAATATGATTAGGAAGATAACCAGCAGAGACGGAGCATGGGCTGTATTATATGCTTTCTTT
>JAJJWW010004032.1:0-18496 GCA_023531295.1 Papaver armeniacum
TTGGTAATCGATCATGCCATTCCTCGATTGTCGTGGCATCGTTTCGACTGATGATCCGGATCAGTCATCTGTTGGTACTCGCCTTTGCCCGCCTCGAGGATAGAGAGACGGTGGAGAAGACTCGCGACGTCACCTCAAGAACTCCCGTGACCGCTTGTCGGGCGGGCGGAGCTAATATCAAGTGATGATGAAGCCAGCACGCCAAAACGCATAAATGATGTATTTCCTTAATGAAAGCCGCACTGTTGCTCCCGGTAGTCCCTCGTAGGAATGGCCTCTACCCATTCGGGTGAAGTATTCCGCTATGTTATGATATACTCATAAGCCGCTTCGTAATACTTCGCGGATTAATCTTCCTCCCGACAATGTCCACCCCCAAGCAAAGAATGGCCATGGGTCGCTTATAGAATGCGAGGGTAGAAGGCGATGAACAAGGTTCAGAATTTGGTATGTGTGATGCCTTTGAACGGGAACGGCCGCATCATCCTCCATGGTCGGCCAATAGTATTTCTCGTATTTGGAGAACGCTTTCTCTTCTTTCCCTTTTGATGTTCTCTCTTCTTCGTGTGTTCTGCTTCAAAGATGTCCTGATTTCTCCTCCAGCCTGGGCACCGTAGCATATCACCTCCGGCTCCTTATGATAAGGATCCTTCGTGGAATATGGAACTGCCTTGGCTCTCTCTCGCTTCATCTTAATAGCGCTCCTTTTCGATCGCGTGAATTATCCGATCACGTAGATAACTAATGTAGGGCTCTCTCCACCCTTGGTAAGGCTTCACATTAAAAATCTCCAATTGGTGTGTGGTGGTGTCCGCAATTCGAGCAGGATTTCAAGAAACTGATTGAGCCTCCACGCCAAGAACCCAGGTTAGTCGCTATGAAAGTGTTACCACCAATGATTGCCCGCAAATTCTTCATTGTGAATACGATCCACCGCAGCTTGCGTCATTACCCCCTAGACATCTTGACAGTGGAGCCGTCTCTGGATTCCGGGCGATACAAAGATACCATGAAGCATGGAAGGAGCCTTGCGGTGGTTTTGAGACCGACCTTCTCGGGAAAGCGAGCCGCTGGAGCTCTTTGAATGACGGAGTTCGCCAATCGCTTCATGGCCTTGTCTTTGTGTTAGGGTAGCCATGTCGATTCTATGGTTCTCCTTTTCACCGTCTCGCAGTTTCTTCCGCCCTCGAATCCTGGGCCAGAAGCCAATGTTGCTGTGACAACCTGTTGCGTGCCTGCTGTTAAGCCGCGACCGACGTGGGCCGCGGCTGCATCTAAGAAAAGTAGTTTAGGCAACCTCCGTGGCTTCCGGGACTGGCAGACGGGCTAGTGTTACTTCTTTTAACGGCTATACTCCGCTCTCATTTGATTCACCTAGCAACTTGGAGTCACCTCTTATCTCCGTGCACGTGTGACTCCGCTTGTTTAGCTATCACAGCGCTATGAGGAAAGCTTTCATATTCTCGCAGAGTTTGGCTGGGTGCATTCATGCTCCAACTTCAAGGAACGTGAAAATACTTCCTGGGCTGGAGAGACCAACACTACGCCTCGCTTCCTCCGAGATATCAAGTCAGGGGGTAGCGCGGAGCCGGGCCAAAATACAGTGAGCCACACCTCTTCTTCCGTAATGGAGACGCCCTGGGGAATTCTCCAGTGGAGTTCTTCATTGGGCCCCGCAGTACCTTCTCCGGAAATGCCGCGCAAGTTCCAGAACTGCCGTCTTTGATAGCTCTAGCGGCGCTTATGTTATGTCTAGTTCACATTTGGAGAAGCCATTTTCCGCCTCCCGTCAGACCGGGCTTCAAAGCAAAAACTTTGGCAGATCTGGGATTTAGACACCTAGTACACTGCTGATAAAGCAGGGGTCGCTCAACTTCTGAATTAATGGATTAAAGTTTAAGCACGCTTTTTCCGCCTGGGATATCGGAGTTCAAAGATTCTCAATATTCACTGGGCTAGTATATGGGACGTCTGAGCCCCTCGCTGCCTCTCCGAAGGAGTAAGGCCTCTACTACGCAAGTGTCACCGGCGTGGTAGGACTAATGGTTTCCTCAGACAGAGATTTCATGACGGTCGAGATGATAGCATTCGTTGATCCTCTCCTCGAGCCTCGTTGAGTCATGTCCAAACAAAGTCAGTCTTTCTTCAAAGAAGGGGCATCGAGGCTGCAAGTCAAGCTAAACCATGAACGCCGAATGTGGGGCTTTACTCTCACGCATGAAACTTGGGAGCTCTTTCACAATGTGGAGGCGCATTGGTGGGAGGATAGCCCGAGTCTTGGACGGGTCTACTTTTTATTCCTTCTCATGGTCACTTGGAATCCCAGAATTTACTCTGAGGAGTCACCAAAGCACATTTTAAAGGATTCATCTTTAACTTGTATTCCCGACACCTCAAATACTTGCCGAAGACGTCATGTGGTCACTTCGAGCCTTTGACTTGACCACAACATCATCCACATAGTCTTCTACTTCTTGTTTATGCATCATGCCGTGGAAGATTGCCGCCATAGCACGTTGGTATGTTGCGCCGCATTCTTTTTTAAACCGAATGGCATAACAAAGATAGCAGAATTGCCAAGAGGGGTTCTAGTTGTCTTACTTCGTTGGCCATGCTCATACATCCTTATTTGATTGTAGCCACTTAGCCATCCATAAGGAAACACGCCGTGCCCGCTTAGTGGCGTCTACTAACATGTCGATGTTAGGCAGGGAAATGTCTGGGCAAAGACTTGCTCAAGTCTCCAAATCCATCAGCAAAGATTTAATCAGTCTGGGCTTTTCTTTTAACCGGGACTACATTGGCTAAATCAAATGGATGATGAATGGGTTCGACAGCTTAATAAATTAATCTCATTCTTGATTTGTTCTTCTACTCATGTCCAATTGCTCTGAGGTCGCTTTCGATCGCTTGGATCCGTGCATGACGGCCGACGGGTGACCAACTTTTCATCCGTGACCATTTCTTCGTATGTCCAGCGAATACATCTTGGTATTCCTTGAGTAGTTGAACCAGGCTTGTAATGCTCGTCTGTGGATAGAGCTCTAATCGAGCAGAGACCCATTGAGATCTACTGGCCCCTGATGTTAACAATCTCGAAGCCTGCCGGCCGGGAATTGGTTCCGCCTTTGTAGCCGCTGCGGGCGCTCCAATACTCTCGTGGTTCCGGTCAGTTCTTGTAAAAGATTCCAATTGGGCGGAGAGACTGGATGGCTCCTCTCAAGCATCACTACGCTGCGCTGTATATTGTCTTCCTTTTCTCGATCACGGCACACAAAGAGCTTCTCCTTTTCAAGTGAGGATGGGTCAAGGTTTCACTTGAGATGGACGCCTCGCCGAGAGAGTATGTCGTGGTGGCCAATTTCAGCATGTAAGCCGGTCCTCCTCCTGATCAGCTTCCACGCGGTACGCGAGTGCACATGATTTTGTTTGATTATGAGCATCTTTTGACTCGGCTAGCTCCACTACATATTGGCGCCAGACGGAGACAATGATGCGGAATGACGACCTCCTCATTTAGCACTGGTCAGCACCGTGATACGCGTTGAAGGAACGACCTTGTTGTGGTGAAGCTAATGGTCTCTCTAGTATCATGCGGTAGTCCTGGCCTTTCTACGACTTCAAACTTTAAGCCGCGACCGAACAAATCCACCGGAGCAATTTAAATCGGGATACACCCGTGATGTGCCGTTTGATTTCCTTCAAGTCCGCTATCGCGGGTGGGCTGTCGTACACCTTGCATGGGTCACCCGTCAGCCTCCGGTAGCTCCCGGCAGTAATCGATTGCTCAAGATGCCTCAGGTCGATTTAGGGCTCCTCCGGAATTAACTCCTTGATGTGTGCTGGGTGAACATGTAGGGCCTTGCCAGGACCTTCCTCTCGCCACTCATGTCATCTTCCGTGAATGTAACATTATTTAAGGGGACAAGTTTCATTGCAATGAGACCTCGATTTGTGGCGAGTGCGAAGGCCCCGAGCTATTTTATCACCGCAGCAAACGCCTCGCCCGTTGATCTTTGAGAGGTGCAAGAGTTCATACAAGTCTTCCACGAGACATGCCTTTCCGCTCTACTGGCCTCTCGGTCTGCAGAAAACCCACATTCGTGGGACTAGTCCCTTGTAGTGCCCTGAGACGCTCATTTCCGATTGCCATCTTGATGAGGAGGCTGGCAGGCTGCCACGCTTCTTTGATCACCCATGTTCCTCGTCTCGAGTCTCATCCGGCCAACTCGCCTCATAGTTGGGATTCCTCCCTGCTGCGCCAGCAGATACGCCATCAAAGAGGGCATCTTCGCTCGTGAGGAACTTCGACCGTGGATTTGAATTTGTTGGAGGAAGTCCTAAGACCAACCATCTCGGAACTTAGCCAAAAAGCGGATCGGGGTATCGAAGAAATTGATTTCACAACCGAGAGATTAATCTCCCACTGTGGTCGCCAATTGCTGATGGGTAGTAAAATTACTCCCGCTGAATTTGGTAATTTTGGGGTGCGATGAGGAATGAATTTAAACCTACAACAAAATGCCTTCACGCGGTGAGTGCTTGTAGATTCGAGGAGATCAATGTTTCGTGCAAGTCCGGCCCTAAACCAAGAAATGGCCGCTCCAGACTTGTTTCGGCCACAAAGCGAAGGAGACGTGGGTCGATCTTAGGGCGAGGAAGCGTAAGAAGGTGTTGAGATTGTGCAGGTGTTGGCTTGCTTATGACTTGGCTGACGTAAAGAAGTGAGGCAGGGCCATTCTGGCTAATGTAAGGCGAGGCTCACGAATGGCGATTTTCTGCGCCTTGTTTTTTCTTGTTTGCCGCTTGAAATAGGATGGAGAACCTATTTATACAAGTCTGTGAGCCTTACTTCACGCTTCGTGGGGAAGCTGTGAGGTAGTGGGAATGATGGAGTGGGTGGAGTCAGTGTGTCGGTAGCATACGGCCGCTGGGTCTTGCCCACTTCTCTGGGCTTCATCTCTAACCCGTTTCATGACTTCCTACACGTTTCTTTTGTGAATGTGCGCGTGGCCAGACGCCAGATCGCTGCGGAAACCGCCTGACTCAATACCCCAAGTATGTATCCCCCGGCTTGTAGACATGATTGATGTCTGGAATTGTGGATCGTGGATCCACGTGGAAGATAGCATGTAATCGTCGAATCGAATAAGCTGCGTTATTCGAGGAAAGTCGGCTGCTTGCGGGAAGTATCGTGTGTATTTCTATGCGCAGGTCTCGCATCGTGGCGTGGTAAAGTCGACGGGTAATGACTCCACACTAACCAAATAACTTCCCGACCGGGGTTATATAACCAGAAGCTGGTGAGGTCGGACGGATGAGATGATGTTTCGAGACACTCATCCATGACGTAGACTGATGAAATTAGGGTTTTTAAAGAGGCGCTTGCCCGAGCATCCACTCTCTCGACTTGGTCAAGCCAAGCATGGGAAAAGGGCTTCGGAGAAGACCGACCATACATGCGTGTTGGGACGCATGATGGTGTAGGCGCATGTATCTGCCGTCCCCTTCAAGGAAAGCGCGTCTGGCCGCCACTCAATTTGACTCGGTGAAAGAGGAGTGGTGCGACTGGGTTTAACGGCAGAAATCCTCATTGCATGAAGGAGTTGGAGAACGCAAGGCGTGATTTCCCTAGTTTGGGCACTGGCGTTTCGGCGTACTCAACATTGGTTGTTTCATCGATCACACTACCGTGTAGGTGGTAGGTTGGTGTTCACACCTATACCGATTATCCCATGAAACGTGATCTGCCATTCAAATCATCCGCAAGCCGAGCGGTCGAGACGGGCCAGATTTGGGAGGTGTAACAGCACGAGTTTGGGCGCAGCGCCTGGGTTGGCCGGATATGAGCCTTGGCCTGATCACGCGAGAGGGAGGCGATGGGCCCACGGTGGACATGGCTGGTGTGACCCGACTCCTTGCTCAATCTTAACGTGACCCTCCATTCAGGTCGAGTAAGATGGACGCGCGTGATGGCTTCGAACCCTAATTTCGGCTTTCAGGCCGCCACGACCATGCTCTTTTGGGCGGATGGTTTTGTTGTAACCAACCACGGTTGGCTTTACCGATTGGTCAAGCGTGTAGCGGTCACATGGTGATCGTGTCGACATGCTCCGCGCCTTTTGAGTCTACATCTACACCTCCATCTATGCTCGCGAAGACGGATCTGCTGAGATTGCTTACGACATATGTAATGCGCCGCAAACCCTAATTTAGGTTTTCCGCCCATAATGCTTAGTATGGACCGGTTTCTGGCAGCGAAGGCCAATGAGTCGCATCATGCGGATCGGCCGTGGTGTATTCCATACCAGCTAGTGGCGATGGAAGTGGATCTCGTGGTCATCCAACTGCTTCAGGAGTCGGATGACTCGCGATCGGATCATATCTCGGCAGGCTAAGGCCGAGTGTATTCCATACCTGCTTGGGTGATGGAAGTGATCCGCGGCTCATCCGTAATCATGCTTGTGCGAGCTGGATGATCGCGATCGGATCATATCCGAGGACTGATGATAGGTCTAAGTCCGGATGCTACATCCGGCTAGTATAACACACCGAGAGGCCTAATCGGGCTAGTATAACACACCGAGAGGTCTCTGGCTAGTATAACACACCGAGAATCTTGCACTGCACGGTATTTCGAGACATGGATTCATTATAGTGCTTTGAGGTTCGTGATTACTCAGTAAGAGTAACTACTCTAGCTGTCCATGCCACACCGATAATGGGTACAGTAGAAATACAAGGCCTGATATGAAATTCACAGGAAGGGATTGCTACATGCTCCAACCTCGGAGGAATTTCTTATGTATTCACAGAATGGGATTGTTGCTTACATGCCCATTCTCGAGTGAATTCAGTGTAGGAGTGCCCACTCAGCTTACAAACGGCTTTTATCTTTTACGTAAGATGTCAGCCGCATTGATTTTTCTCGAGTTACTTACAAATTTAACCTTAAATGAAAATCCACCATCAACAATTACTAATTACTAATTTACACACAAACACTCGCCTATCTTTTAGAGATCGGAGGGACTAGTTTCCAACTATAGTAGTCAGAGAAGAGAAAAGGCGGAAGGGCGAATACATATTACATTGCCACGTCTTGGTACACGTGGTTGGATTAAGATCAAATTGATCCAATCATCCCTATCAAGTGTTAGAGAGTCGGTTGGTCAGCCACATTTTTTAGAAGCCGGCTTTACGATCCTGGCGAGATTGGGGTATACCCAATAAGAAAAAATCTGGTCATTATAAAGTAAAACCAAGCCACGCCTAACCTTATATTTTCTAAATGGCTAATATGACCTTGTAATTAACACTAAAAATTCTGATTAGGTTAATTAATTGAGTTTAGATTAAAATTTTGAAATTATGAATTGATGAATTAAACCTTTTATCCGTCTTGCTGAGTTCGAGCTCGACCAAAAATTCTAGTTTTGAAAATACGAAAGGAATCAGGCGGGGTCCAGGGTTTGAATAAAGGTGCCAGACTAAGATCCGCCGGCTTGGTCTCGCGTGTGAATAAGATGCCAGAACAAGTATAGCCGGCATGGTCTCGCGACGACGAATAACTGCCGAGTAATTTTCGCGTCTGAGTGGTCTTTGAATGAATAATATGTCGTAGCTATCTCTGGGCCAGCAATCTCAATCGGCCGGCATGTAAACATTTCCTACCATGCCCGCTTATAATGTCGTCGGCATGCACATAATTACAAACACTGCCCGGCTTTCACTCATAGTCGGCATGCTAATGATTTATAACATTGTCAGGCATGTAGTTATACCCAATAGAAAAAGAATATGAGAAGATGTAATTCACTTTATTCAGGCAATTTGGTTACTACACTGAGTTGAACATAAAACCTAACTCCTTGTCGACCGAAAAAAGAATGCACTTAGCATGTGCATCAAGCCTTTGAAACCCTAGGGCGACTCCTAGCGGACCGAGTTATAGTCTGGGTGGAGGAGTTTGCTATAGAGGTCTACCCACAAAACCTATACAAAAACTTCTAAAGCCGTTAATCTTCCTCCTTCAAGACGATACAACATCTAAGTAATCCGGGTTATCCTCCGGGATTCTTTCTCCCAAGAAGTGATAGCTTGCATCGAACGCCGAATGCTTCTCCTTCTCCAAGTAGCGCTTTCACGACCTCGTGCTATAAAAACACAAAACAAACTTACATTTGTTAGTGCTGCTACCATTGGAAGATAAAACAACATGGGTTGCTAAAACCACAAAATTGCTTACAAATTGTGCACAATGGACAAGGTGAAGGGGCGAAACCTTAAAGATCCGAGGTTGAGAGCTAAAAAAGCAAGTATCGCGTTTCGGCGACAACGAGCTCTATCAGTGCCCTTGTTGAACACTTCGTACATTAGGATTCCCAAACTCTCGGCTAAATTTGTTTGTGTACCCTAGCCCAAAAGGTCGTGGAATCCACCCTTTGGAGGATTGGCGCGTAACTCGAGCTTCCAGCATACCAAGCTTTGGTGATTGCCAACTAAGCTCATTAATGAATCAAAATGAAGCCATTGGGTGATTTAGATGGAGTGTATGATGATAATGAGGCTTTGGAGAATTTATGCAAATAGTTGTGTGTTGTTTTGTGGATATAAGTAGTGTATTTATAGGATAGGTCGGCAGGGTTGTCAAATAAAACCAACCCGGCGGAACAACGGCCGGAAGGTTCGACTAAAACATATATGTCGTTGCTAAACAATAGCCTGCGAGGTATCATTCAAATAACTCTACTGACTTATAACAAATATGCATGACACAAGGATTTTCCACATTACAGGTCGGCAAGGTCTATTACCCATACATTACCGGCTAACATACAACCGGAATGGTTTTGACAAAATACCATTCCGAGTTTCATACTTAAAGGCATCAGGAGATGCAACAAAAAATTTAACACATCCGACAAGGTTAAAGTTCATAACCGACCCGGCTATCAAAAACAACATGACGCTGCAAGCGCTCAACCTAATACCTTGCCACCTGCAAGTAGCGATTATAGATACTAAGCAGCCGACAAGTTCTTCAACCTAATAGCTTTCCGGCCAACCCTAATTATGAAATGTCGGTAGGATCGATAGCATTATACCATGCCAACAAGTTCTTTAACCCTAAATACTTATTGATCTATACTGGTTAGCAAAACTAATATCAAAACTCTTTGAAGCCCGGAGTTTTGACTTTCCATGTGGAACTTGGAATCCATATCTTTGGTTAGTTAAGAGTTGTCACCTAAAAAGATGACATGTAAAAACTTACCATAATGCCATGTGCACCACGGCGGTAACTGCTAGTGATTATACTCGAACGTTGTTGTCCTGGCGGGAGATGCACTACACAGTCTACACCGTATTAAGATTTTTGTTATGCAACAAATCCATCGCCTAGCTAGGGATTTCTAATAATTTCAACATTTATGGACCATGATTGATAGAGGGATCAATATTGGTATAGGAGGGTATCAATCCGAAATCCAATAAAAAGATTGTTTCTTTATATAGATTGGTACCATCGTTAGCAATCGTGGTACCAGCATGTAAAAATCGTCTTTATCTTATACTAATATAAAGAAAAGAGGTAATTGTTTGATGAAGCCTTTCACATGACAATAATACCCCATTAACTAAGTTTTTAGTTAATATTTGCATATTTACTAGGAATGCCATTATTTTAAAAATAGATAAAAAATTAAAACTTAGATATCTTTAAAAATACACATCGGATTTTTACAAATTTAATATATTTGGAAAGCTCTTTAAATTAGCTACGTAATGAGTACAAACAAGGATATTAAATTTTTGTTTTAAGATTTTTTTCCATTATTATCAAATTTGGTGTTGTTAAAAGAATCCAATACAAGCATGTGCATCGCACATGTGGCACTTACTAGTGAAATATAATGAGAAGAAGAAAAAGTGAATAATGAGACCCCTTGTCTCAACGTCTATTAATTAATAATTAATATGCATTGCATCACAATTTCGCACTATTTATCAGAAAAGCCCATCTGTTTGATAATGGCAGTCATGAAAGGCTATTCAACTCATTCAAAATCCTTTGATGTGATAATCTTCGGTCTATGATACCATTTTTTCCTTGTTTGTCATCGTAATATGGATAATTTCATGGGCGAAGACTTGTCTTTGAAGGATGAAGACAAACTGGTATGGATAGATGATTCAACTGTTTAAGACTTTAAGTACTCTATGGGATGGGAATTTGGACTTTGGGAATCAAAGGGATAAAAGTGGATAGTTCATATCTTTAAGCACGAAACCAACACCAAACAAACTATCCCAATGAGGTCAGGCCCAATAATTTTCCAATTGTCTTGAAAGAAATGCAAGAAAACAATTTGGGCTTGGAGATTTGTTAGTTACCCTCCCCATGAAGAATAAAGCATTTTTAACCTTAATAATAAAATCACCTTTTTTAAAAAAAAAAAAAAAAAAAAAAAAAAAATGATGATTGATATTCTTATTAGTTCGAACCTAGTTAGCAATTCGCAGTACTATTCGCAAATTATTCGCGACTTTTTACATATCGGTCGGGAACGAACAAAACGCACGTAACTCTAACTTACGATTGTTTCGAAAACGTTCCACCCACCATGACTCACTCAATCAAGATGAGTAATCAACAAATCTGACATACACGATCATCAGAATCTAGCTAGCTCCTAAGCTAAAATGATCCTTAATTTGGATTGAAGTCGAGAGTTTTGACTTTCCATGTGGAATTTGGAATCCAACAGAGTGGTCGGTCACTTTAGCATGTGCCAGCCTTTGATATAAGACGAAAAGGAAAAGTTGCGGTGATCACATTACCATCCCAATGAGTGGTAGTATATTCTATTCTATTCTATTGGTTGTTGCTTTCAACAGCCCTACGCTCTCTCTCACGCGAAAATAAATATCCCTCGAAACGCTTACTTCTGATCCTCTGAGAGCGTGCTTCTCTCTCTCTCTCTCACGCGATTTTTCGCCTGCCCCTAGAACCACCACCTTATTACCAGTAAACACCGTATTCTAGCCAGTAACCACCGTCTCCGATGGTGATGACCATCGAGAACCACCATTAATCCAAACAACATTCAGATCTGCTATCACTAGTCCCTATTACATCAAGCTACCGCTGATTCATAAGTTACAAAGACTCCAAAACACCAAGACTCAAAGACACAGAAACACCAAGACACTAAAATCCGAAGACACCAAGACTCTTGAAATCTCCATAACCCTGGAATCGACATCTACAACACTTTATTCATCTGCAACTCTTTATTCATCAACTATAACCATCTCTAATTTTTCTCTTAATTTGCTAATTTTCCTACTGCCCTAATTTGCTTGAAACAAATTATAACTATTTCTAGAACTTTGTTCTGACTTGTTCTTGAAATTACTTCCATTACTTCAATTTAATTGTTTTGTATTTGCTCAGTTTTCTTCTGCAAGTCTTCAATTTAATCAATAGTTATAAATTCCAGTTTTTACTTGAAATTACTTCAATTGCTCATTTTCCATTAGCTTAATAGCCATAATTTTTTTTTCTGCAGGTGTTCCCGTTAGTAGATCTAAGCCATTTACCAACGTAGCTGTCCTTCTTGCAATCTTTTGGTGACTTCTATTAGATGATGAAGAATTGTAGTGACCTTCCAAGTCTCTCTCTTTACTGGGGTTTCTTTAATTTCTCCGGTCGGCAAATGGCAAATGTAAATGCAACTAGTAAAACCCATAACTTCACCCCACATAATTTTAAACCACATATTTTTTTTCCCAGCAACAAGCCTCAATTTCTATGTTTTCTTAATACAGAAATAGGCCTAACCATAAACCCATACTTCAAAAATCGTCATATACCTATCCCTCTTCCTTGTACTTTTACTGAGATATTTATACTCGGCAAGAATTGGATATCTAGCCAAGAAACAAAGAAGCAAAATTTTGTGAAGAAATTTTGCAGGAGGCCAAATTCTCGTTACAAATTTTGGAAGAAAATGAAGTTTCCTGATTTAGTTGCTAATAAGGTAATTTCGGGTTCTGCTGGGAAAATTAATATCAATATCAATTGCAATTCCACAATCTCCCCTTATACTGGTTCAATGGACTTTATTCTACTCAAGAATAATGTTTCAGATGCTAATGAGGTACCCCTGAAACTCAATACTCATTTACATTCAATGTCGCTTGTAGGTATGATTAAAGATATTTTTTCTGAAATAGATAGGAAAAAATTCCATGAAACTAGGATAGATAATTTACTAACACAATTATCCTTATTAAATTTGAAAATTTGTTTGATTCTTGATATAGCTAGTATAATAGTAATTTATTATGATCTTAGCCACTATTACAGAAATTTTGATTACATGAGTAGGAAAATTCAAACACAGTCACATAATTACTTTATAAATATACATATAAACTGGTTTGAATCTATTAATCTGACTGAATTTGAATATCCTATTATTTCTTATTTCTGGGAATTTGTTAATATAATAGCCTGGAATTGTCAGGGAATGGGGAATGTAGAAACAATAAATAGTCTAAAGGATCTTCTAGATAAAAATAATCCAGACATTCTTTTTTTGTCTGAAACAAAACAACAAAGTAAGGAGATGCACAAAATAATGAAGAAAGTTGATGTTTATAACTATTGGTTAGTACCACCAAGAGGTAGAGCTGGGGGTTTGTGCTTAATATGGAAAAACAATGTGAAATTAACACTGCTAGAACACAATTATAATTATATCAATGCTAAAATTCAGTCTGAGAATGCAAATGACTTTTGGTTGTTAACTTGTTTTTATGGAAGTCCTGCTTCTAATCTTAAACTTAAAATTGATTCTTGGGACATAATAAAAAACATGTCTAAAACAGTTGACATCCCTTGGATAGTAATAGGAGACTGTAATGTTGTGCTTAGTGAAGAAGAAAAGAAAAGTAGACATCCTTTCAATAGGAGTGAAGCAAACATTTTCAAAAATTTAATCAATAACTGTGGTCTTATGGATTTGGGTTTTATAGGCTACACTTTTACCTGGAACAATAGAAGATCGGGTCTTGAATTTACTAAACAAAGACTAGATCGGGCTTTGGTTAATAAATATTGGAACATAAAATTTCCTAGTTCTAACTTGCGCCATTTGGGCCCTTTATCTTCTGATCACGTCCCTATCAGTCTAAACAATCACAATACTTGGAATGATGGCCCAACTCCTTTCAAGTATTTTGGTGAGTGGATGAAACATGAACAGTGTGCGGGGCTAATTCAGGAATGCTGGGACAATCAAATTAGAGGTTCACCAGCTTTTTCTTTCACCAAAAAACTCACTAATGTGAAGTATTCCTTGAGACTTTGGAATAAAAATGTGTTTGGTAACATAAGAACTAATATAGAGACAATAAAAAAGAACCTAGAACAAACAAATAAACGACAGAACTATTTGAACAAGGCTGCTGATCTTGCTCAGTTAAACTGTCAACTTACGAAATGGTATGAGATCAAAGAAAAATTCTGGAAAGATAAAAGCAGAGACCAGAACTTAACTCTCGGAGACAGAAATACTAAATATTTTCACAGTAAAGCGAAAAAAAGATATAGAAGAAATAGGATCGAAACCATTATGGATAACAATGGCATCTTGCTAAATAATAGACAGGATATAGCAAATTGTATAACAAGTCATTTTAAAAACATTGCAACAACTGTCAATCCGAATATTGATAAAAATATGATAGATCTTATTCCTGAATGCATTACTGATTTAGATAACAATTTCCTCTGTTCTATTCCCACCAATGCTGAAATCAAAAATGTTTTATTTTCAATGGAGCCAGATAAAAGTCCTGGTCCGGATGGCTTTCCGCCCAATTTTTATCAACAGAATTGGGAAATCATAGAAAAGGATTTAGTTAAAATGATTCAAACTTTTTTCAGAAGTAGCTACCTTTCTAAAGAACTCAATACTTCTTTTATATCTCTTATTCCGAAGACGCTTAATCCCTCTACGGCTGCTGAATTTAGACCTATAGCTTTAAACAATACTTCTTATAAAATAATCTCCAAACTTATGGCCAACAGGATGAAAGGAATGCTTGACAGAATCATCAGCCCATACCAATCTGCTTTTATTCCCGGTAGACAGATTGCTGACAATATTGTCATTGCCCACGAAATTATTAATAAAATGCGTAACACTAAAAGCAAAAAAGGCCTAATGGGACTCAAAATCGACATGTCAAAGGCTTTTGACAGGGTCGAATGGAGTTTCCTAATCACTATTATGCGTAAAATTGGTTTTTCTGAAAAATGGTGCAATTTAATTTTTCAATGTATTTCAACAACAACTCTTTCTGTGCTTCTAAATGGCGCACCAACTGAATTTTTTAAACCTACCAGAGGCTTAAGGCAGGGAGATCCGTTGTCTCCCTACTTATTCCTTTTCTGTATGGAGTCGTTATCTAGAATTATAACTAATGCTGAAGACAAAGGTATGATTAAAGGGATCAAAATTTCGAGGTATGCGCTATCCGTTAGTCATCTCGCTCTTTGCAGATGACTGCCTTATTTTCTGTAAAGCAAATGATACTACTAGCAGAAACTTAGTTGAACTGTTTCAAAATTTTGGAAATGCCTCAAGTCAATTAATCAATCTAAATAAGTCTGGGGTGTTCTTCAGTAAAAGAATTGAACCAAATAGAATCAATGGAATAAAAGAAATATTAGGAGTAAACTCTATACCCTTAAATGACAGGTATTTAGGTTCCCCATTGTTTACAAATAAATCAAAAATTGAAAGTTTTGAGCCCTTAGTACAAAAGATGGGTAACAGACTTCAAAATTGGAAAGGTATAAACATAAATACTGCCGGTAGAACAGTAATGATAAAAAATGTGACATCCTCCCTAGCTGTGTACCAAATGAATTGTTTTAGAATACCGAAAAAGACTTGCAAAACATTAAATAAACTTCAAAGGGATTATTGGTGGGGAAAAGACAAAAATGGGAAAAACAAAAAAGGGAAAAAAGGGGTTTACCTAAAAGCATGGAAATCTTTTTGTAACTCTTTGGAAGAGGGGGGTTTGGGAATTCAGAATATTGAAAATTTCAACTTAGCTATGATAGCCAAGATGGGATGGAGATTAAAAGAAAGTCCACACTCATTATGTGCTACTATATTGAAAGCTAAATATTTCCCAAACCATGATATTTTACATACAAAATCTAAACCAAATCCAAGAGACAGTTGGGTTTGGAAGGGCATCCACAATGGGGTCCAACTGATAAAGCATAACTGCAATTGGATCATTGGCAATGGCAAAATGATAGATATATGGGAGGATCAATGGATCCCAAATACCACAGCACCAATCGCCAAACCAAGTAATGGAACTGACAATTTAAAGAAGGTAAGTGATCTCATAAATGAAAATAGAAAGTGGGATATAGGTAATTTAAATGTATGTTTTGATCAAATAACAGTAGATAAGATTTTACAAATAAATATACCTATACATGAAGAAGAAGATACTGCCAAATGGAGCTTAAACAACCAAGGTAACTTCACTGTCCACTCTCTATATAACTCTATCAATAGCAGTGATAACCCGACCCCGGATTGGAAGAAAATATGGAATATGAATACAACACCTTCTATCAAAATGTTCACTTGGAAAGCGGCAAATTCTATTCTTCCAACAGGAATGAGAATTGCTGCAATTTTGCCGGACACCGACAAAAATTGTAGCCTCTGCAAAAATGGTGATGAAACTCTAACTCACCTTTTCCTTAAATGTAACTTCACAAAACAGGTTTGGTTGCATTTAAATTATGATTCAAACTATATCAGTGATAATTGTAACACTTTCCATGAATGGTTAAACAATTGGTTCAATGTAGGAAACAAAGATAGATGCATATTAGGTTGGTCGAATTCGTAGTCTAATTTCTCGGCATATATGGAAAGCAAGGTGTGAGGCGACTTTTGAATGCAAAGACCAAAACAGTGAAAACACAAGCAAGACAAATAGTGAGATTTATAAACGACTACATGCATGTGAACAACCCTTCTTATAATGTCATACAGAATCTGTATTATAATCCTATGCATGATGAAGTACTACAAATAATAAATAGAGAACCAGATAAGCAGGTCACCTTTATGAGTTTGAGAATAAATATAGCACTATCAATGCAAAATCCTATGACTTCTTCAGGTATTGGTCTCACTCTTATCGACTACACAGGTACTACAATTGAAGCTAGGGGATCCTATGCAGATTGTACAACAAGAGAGCAACTAGAAGAAAAAGGTGCATAAGTTGCTTTCAATGGGCAACTCGAATGGAGTGGATACAGATTTATCTTTCAAAGTGACTCAACACCAACTCTAAAGTCGCTGATGGGAAGATATGCAAATGCAAGAGAACGAAGATATAAAATTAGCAATGATTTCCAAGATCAAACAAATCCGGTGATAAACGTTAAAGTAAATGCTTTTGTTCTAACCTCTAGATATAACATTAGGAAGGCTGCAGACATCTCCACTTTCTGTAACAGGAATGCCATAAAAAACTCCTGGAAAGGAGAACCTCTTTTAGCCATTTTAAACAATTTATATTTAAGAAATTGCATCAATCTTGTAACTGTAAATGACCATCTGTTCCCTGAAGGTTATTCTGATCAATATATGGTATGAGGTATATTCCTCTTTTGCGAAAAAAAAAAAAAAAAAACAGACCCTACGCTGATTTTGGTGTCCTCAAATTCAAATTGATGTCCAAAACTTATTGGTGCAGCGCCTCAAAAATAAAAAAACTTTTTCTCATGTGTAACACTTATATGGTATTCAGGTAGGACCCGCTGTTTGTGACTATCAACTTGAAACTGTAAGATTATGATTTTTTTGATGTTCTTGCTTCTTTTCTTTCGGAAAAGATTCAAGCATCTCTGGTTTAAATCGGGATCGTTACTATGTTCATTACAGATCGCATCGTAGTAAAGCTTCACAAATCAATACATCAACAATATCACAAGACTTGCACCTCAAATATATGACTATAAGATATGACTTTAGCTTTCAATTCTACCATTCCATAACTCAAAGAAGCAGCTAAAATGAACAATATACTCCCTCCGTTTCTGGAAAAAAGATATTTTCACTTTTTCAATTTGGCCTATTTTTAGGCTAAAATGAAAAAAATGAAAGTATCTCTTTTTCAAAAACAGAGGGAGTAGTAAATAGAAGAGAAGATTAAAGAATATTATGAGAAGATCTGCCCATCAGAAAGCCGTTCGGAGTATTTAGGATTTTGAAGTCTCTGTTATTTTTGGGAGCGAAAAGCTTTATGGTGTACTCTTCCTATATTTAAGAAAGGTTTTGATATTCATACGAAGCGAGACCACTTTTCCAAAGATAAGTTCGAGCTTTTATTTGGATAAAATTTAGTAAATTAGTTATATTTGCGTGGAACTCGTCTATGAATTCACAGACATAGCGCATAATGGTTTAGCGATCAGAAAATCACTTTCACGCTGCAATTTTCCAGCGCCAAAACAATTTTTTTTTGAAGGAAAGAGGTGATCCTCTCAATTTCATTGATATAGAAAGATTGTATACATCAATTTAAGATACATCATTGAAAAACATAATAAAATACAAAGAATTTGTATCACAATAGTAAGTAAATTATAATACAAGCGTATAAAATACATGAATTTCAAGGAAATTGATGATACTTGAGGGATGGCACTTGAATTAAAATTTCGCCATTTGGATTTGAAGAATTTGTCTTCTTCATCATTATCTTCTTCATTAAGATGGAATTGTCCCATATGGGAGTAATAAGCACAAAACACCATTATCACAATCAAATCCAGTAGCCATTGTTCTTCATGAGAAAGTAGAATTACGTCATGCCTGGAAGAAATCGTCCTTGATGTACTTGAAACAATTGTAACAATCGTTTGAAAAGCCTATAAGGCTATGAGAAATCTCTGATGGGTTCGAGAACACCATGAGAGTAATAATGAAATTGAAAAGGAAAAACCTAAAAATCGCATTGAATAGCGATGTTTTATTTAAGATAATACTAATAGAAAATATTTATTTATTGTATCCAAATCGATTGGAAGATCCGAATACTTCGGATAATATCCAACAGATTTGGAGTACAATTTTAGAGAATCAAAGATTTAGGAAGATTTGTTACAGAGAATTTTCTTGGAAAAAACGGTTGGAATTGCTTGTTTCAAACCACATACTTTTTTGCTAAATTTTTGTTGACCCAGCGCCAAAACAATTATTCATTTAGACTAATGTAGTGTAAAATCAGGTCTTTGTCGTGACTAGGAGTCTAGCACACTTTTGACAGTTTTATCCCGGTGAGATCTCGTAATCGTGACTAGAAGTCTAGAAGTCGATGGGTATCATAAACTAACTTGAACTCGCCCTTTTTAATGTCACACAAGGTA
>JAJJWW010004032.1:18517-48674 GCA_023531295.1 Papaver armeniacum
TCTTTATCTACCGTCTCTCTTATTATTCCCCTCATGTTTGGTTCAAATCACAAATTTCCCTTTGTGATCATGTTTCTGCTGCCCTCGAGTGCCTGTTTAAAAAACAATTGGTATCAGAGCCCTTGGACGGGTAGGTGTGATTGAACCTGGAATTGCATGATAGTTTATTGTTCAGGTGGAGAAATATTTTTGAAGATAATGCTTCAACTGATGTTTACATAAAGATGGATTTGTGATGTGATTTACAAATCGAGAAGGTTCGACTTGGTAGAGGTGTATGTTCTTCGTAAAAAAAATTAGATGTGTTATGGGATACAAAATAAGGCTGAAGGAGGTGGAATACATACATACTTTTTGAAAGAGTGTTAGTAATCATACACTATAAACAATGGGTTACGAAGTTTGAAGAAAGGATGGGGCTACGAGGTCTCATGTAGAAGCAACTCCAGCAACGCTTCGTAGTTATGCACGAGATGTTATAGATTTATGTTCTTAAGTCTATGTTAAAGTATTCTTGATGAATTGGACGTAATATCAACAATGTACCCGATTCGAAAGCATGTACCATGTTAAAATGGGCATTCACACTGTATATATATTCTGAGCGAGTATGTTGCATGTGATGGTGGTAAAAAGTATGTCAGATTGGTGATGGCTTTGGGAATCGCTCAGAGGATTAAGCCTGTTAATCAAAATGGAGATGTCTGATGGATCGTTTCAGATTCACGGTAATCATGACATGTGCTGGAGTATGATATTGAAGTTAATTCTTCCTTTTGATGTTAGAGTTCAATATGTTGTTAGCTTACTGATTAGGTAGAGCTAGCGGTGATTCTTCTGGATGGTTCTCTTGGTGATCAATGATGGAGTCTATGCAGGGATTCATTGATGGTGGTAGAAGATTTTCATGGTGTTTGTGAATCCTGGCCAGTTTCACAAGTTTTTTTTCATGTAGAAGATGGTTTGAAGACTTTTATCAACATCATGGTATTATGGTCGAAGAGATGGTTCTTACGCCATCAGAAGCATCACCATCGTTCTCCATCTCCATTCTTTCTTCTTCACTGACGTCTAACTGACCATAACCAGTTTCATAGCCAAGTATCTCCTCAATCCAATTACTCTCATCGCCAGACTGACCACCTTCCTTCACTGTCCATCTACGACTCACAACGAGCAGCACAATTTCGGACCAAACCCAAGAACGACAACAACACAATCATTTCAGCTAGTTTTCCGGCTCGAATTCAGTCAATTTCCTTTAGCAAATGAAACTCCACAAACTATGTATTGTTCTTGGCTTCCAATCCTTCAAATTCTTCTCATCACAACGAGCAGTTCATCAACAATAAAGCCATTCGAGTTCCACAGCAAAACCCCAACTCTATCGTTCATGTTTGTTGTCGAACTAAACCCAGTACTGCCAGTCTTTCCTCGAGCTCAATTCAGTGTGTTGAGATTATTAGTCTCACATTGTTGGGTTATCTAAGATCCTGCAGTTTATAATCTCTTAGGGCCTCTCCACTCATTGCCAATTGGTTTTGAGTTGGAGGCCCGTATTCTAACATGGTATCAGAGCATGCTATTCTCGAGGTGGAGAATTGTAGGTTTAGCCGGTGCTTAAGAGTTTGACTTTTTGGTTAAACTCTATCTTGAGAAAACTTATTCCTAAAGTTTAGGAGCTTAAGTACCAAGTTAGAAAAACTTGTTCCCAAAGTTAGGGCTTCTTAAGGGCCAAGTTAGTTTCTCTATATAAAGGATTATAATTATAGGTTTAGAGAACATCCAACCTAGAAGAGTGGTAAATCCTTGTGCTTAGGTTTTGGTCTCTTTGGTATGGAGGATCGAGTGCTACCGTGAAGGTCAATATCGATGTGAGAGAAAAACTTATAGAGAGAGGATTTTTGTGTTCTAGTGTTTTGGGTTTTGGGCTCTGCCCTATATCAAGTTTCTAGTATTTCCATGTTTCTCCTCTGTTACTAGCAACTGTGAAGGAGGTGTAGAAGAGAAGACATGAGGCTGGTTCAAGGAATGGTCAGAGAATTGGTTTCTATGGTTTCTTTGATGATGTTCTAGGGTATGTCTTGTTAACTCTTTGGGTCTCGTCTTAAGTTAAGGAAAGAGCATGTAATGGTCTTTGATTTAATGGAAGTTTTTCTGATGGTGTTGGCCGTGGATGTAGCAAGTAAAGGTGAACCACATATATTTTGTGTTGTGGTTATGTATGTGTTTCTTTATCTTCTATCTCTCTTATTATTTCTCTCATGTTTGGTTTAAATCACCAATTGCTCTTTGTGATCTTCTGTTTCGCTGCCCTCGAGTGCCAATTTTCCCAACAATGTTTTCATCCTCTTTTTTCATTTTTGTTTTTGTTTTTGTTTTGTTTTTGTGGCTTTCGTTATGTTTAGGCAAACGTTATATTAAAATGCAGCACATAATGCTTATCAGAGAAAGCACTAACCCTTAAATATAGACCAAACCAATGAATTGCAAACTAATAACACTCTTCAAGTGGAGCAATACTGGTCCTTTAGGTTGTTTTTTCTCTTGAGGATTTATTCACATTTTACATTTCTTTTTGTATTTGTTTAATGTTACGATGTACTTGTTATTTCTTGAAAATTACCATGTAAATGTATTTTATAGATTGAAATAATATTTATGGTTTTATCTAAAAAAAAAAAATTGTACCAATTATGATTCTTTGCCTAATACTGTGAGATTAATCCAATTTTATTGTTTTTAGGAGCTGCTGCAAAAAATATATGAGAAACACTAATCAGCCCTTAAAAAGTGTCAAAACGGAACATGATATTAAAAAGTGTCAAAACGGAACATGATATAAGAGTTTTCTACTAGGACTTAGGATGTTCTATTAATAGGTAACCTTCGCTTTTTTCCTTTTTTTTGCATCGAAAAGACCGTTTCTGGAATAGTGTTACTTTCCAGAAACGGAGGTAGTATTTTTTTAACAAGGGCACATAAATTTTTTCCGAAGCCCCCTGGTCTTAAATTCTGGTTCACATACTGTTTGGATTAACAACAGAGGGATTTCTCTTCATTTTTCCTTTCCACTTGATTTTTCGTTGTTTCTTCCCTAGCTAAGGTAGGGTTTGCGGCTTACAAAACAACAATTAGGTTGTTGTTACTTGTTAGTAGTACTCGGGCTTTAAGGGGTAAACTATGCCTAAATTATTGAATGATATGGGTATTGTTACTAGTCATTACTTATTCAAGCGTAACCTCCCACCAAACTGAACTACTCCCACCCAATTGCTCTAAATTTTTCATTTTTTAAGTTATCTTCTTCTCTTCTTCTTGAAAATTAAGCACAACGACCCACTCTTTTTCTTCCGCAACCAGAAAGCAAACATTATCTTTTCAAAATGGACCCCCATATCGATGGGTACCGTAATACTTACGTGTTGAAATTTATGTTCATATGTGCAATGCATCACAAGGAGGATACTTCCTCAATTTATCAATATCAGCATGTTTCACGAGATGATAGGTAGTTAGAGTTAGCAGTATCACATGCAAGTACTATTTCTTTTTTTTTTTTGAAGGGCAAAGGGGCTCAAATGGCCCAAATTTATTAGACTACCTCAGTAGAATTGAGGTTTGAAATGATACAAAGAGGTGGAGAATGAGCATTCCACCAGCTATTTACATTGGAATGCATTGCATATTGGCATAATACATGAGCCAAATTGTTTGCATTCTTAGGAACAGACTGAAATTTAACATCAGAAAAATGGTGCACTAAATCTCTTATTTCAAGAGTTACAGACCGTATAGACCAAGGGATATTGCGAATATCTCCCAGCACTGCATCTGTCACGTTGGTTGCATCACCTTCTATGATAATCTTGTCAAAGCTAAAACACATTCCCAACACCATTGCAAGTCTGCAGGCAATTGTTTCTGCCAGAAGAGATGAAGTTGCATCAAAGGTGATAGTGCCACAACCCAGAAAATTACCATTGTGATCACGAGCTACAGCGCCAGCCGCTCCATTGTTTGGAATAAATGCAGCGTCCACATTAATTTTGATATAAGGAAATCGGGCGGATTCCATTGATGAAGATTTCTGCTGGATAGGAGAAGAATCAATCACCGTTTCTGAATCTACACACATTTTGAAGTCCAAATGTGTGTTTCTAATAACCATTGATTAGAAAAAAATTAACCTGAGAGAAAATCATCTCATTCCGCAACTTCCACAGATTCCAAACCAAATAGAGTTTAAAGATAAAACTGTGATCCAAGTAGAGTTTGATTAATATTAGTTGCAGAGAAGGCAAAGACCTGATCAACACCTGCGCTAGAGAATACCTGCCTTGATTTCTGACAATCAAATAATAAATGACTCACCGTTTCTAGTTCTTGATAGAAAAAGGTACAATCAGATTCTATATTGGGAACAAATCTGTTAATGTTTGCTTGACAGCAATTCCATTATGAAGAACCTTCCATATGAAGAATTGTATCTTTGGCATGAGTTTGAAAGACCAATATCTCTTCCATGGAAAAGCACTTAGAACTGAAGTTGACGGAGTTGTATTTAGTAAGATTTTGTAACAAGATTTGGTAGTGAATTTACCTGAAGCTGTACCCGACCAAACCAAAAAATCGTCTGAGTTCACATCTGAACTTAAATAGATGGAAGAGATACACTGCACTGTTGCCGTTGAAAATAATTGTTGTAGCAGAGGTATATTCCAGGAATTTGTATCATGTAATATTAAATCACTTACAGTAACAATATTGATTGGCAAAGGAGATGGACGATCGACAAGATGCTCCAATTGTTGATGAATCCAAGGATCATTCCATATATTAACATTATTACCATTTGTAATCTGCCAGAAAACCCTGTTAACAAGAATATGTCTTACTTGTAGCATCTTTGCTCCATATAGAAGAACATTTATCGTGTACCTCGGCATTCGTAAAGAAACATCATGAATGTATTTGGCGGTGAGGAGTTTAACCCACATAGCATCTTTAGATTCAGGAATCTCCAAGTAAGTTTGCATACGAGAGCAATATTCATCAATTACATATTCTTAATCTCCAGACCTCCACCATCCTTGTGTAGCTCCATTTTTTTCCAGTTAATAAAATGAAGTTTTCTTTCCTCTGGACTATGACCCCACCAGAAAGATCGAATGATCTTTTCAATTTCCTGCAAGACTCCTTTCGGCAATAAACAATAACCCATGAAGTAAATTGGGATAGCATTGAAGATAGCTTTCACAAGAATGATTACTGCGTAGATAAGAAAGTGCAGTCTCCATCCTGGCAACCTGCTAATAAATTTTTCTGACAGGAAATCAAAGCTAGAAATCCTGAAATCCGATTTTAGAGGGTAAATGCCAAGATATTTATAATCAATATTCATCTCTTTAACACCTAAGTCTTGCACAATAATATATCTTCGAAACCCTGCAATACCTTTGCTAAAATGAATAGAAGATTTATCATAATTGATTTGCTGCCCTGACATATCTGCATATTCCTGCAACAACTTCATAAGATTTCTCACATTGGTTCTTGTATTTTCACCAAAAAAGAAAAGATCATCAGTGAACATCAAATGAGAAATTTTTGGCGCCCATCTATTAATTTGAAAACCCTGGTAAAGACCCTGACGTTCATATTTTTCCATAAGAAGTGATATACCTTGGGAGCAGATAATGAACAATGTTGGGGAAAGAGGACAACCTTGGCGAATGCCACGTTCGCTTCTAAAAAACCCATGTGATGAGCCATTGATATTGATGGAAAAAGAAGCAGTAGTCACACATTCCATAATAAGAGTATGAGAAGTACCTGAAATTCCCATTATGCTTAACATATCTCCTAAGAAATTCCAATTTACCTTATCATATGCTTTTGCCATATCTACTTTTAGAGCAAAATGGCCATTAGTAGCTCTTGAAATATTCATGGAATGCAATAGTTCCTTTGCAATTATGATGTTGTCAAGGATCTGACGGCCTGGTACAAACAAGAGATAGAAACCTGACTTACACAAGAGATAGAAACAAGATAGAAACCTGACTTACACAATTATGATGTGGTGCAAGTTCTATTTCAACCGTGCAAGAAGAATTACACAAGAGTGAGATCCAAGAGGAATGCTCATATGTTAGCCGTTTTGTAGTTGGCGTGATCGAACCAACAAGAGATAGAAACCTGACTTTTATATTTCCAAACAAGAAAATATTGACTTTTATAGTTGAAGTCAGAAGTTTAGCACGTTTGGCTCGTTTGGATACACATCCAGAAGTAATTTTTTGACTTCTAGAAGTCAAAAAGAAAGAAATCAGTTTGGGTGTAGAATTTCAAAACGACTTCTAGAAGCAGAAAAGTCGACTTTTTGTGAAGCAAAATATCTGGACTTCTGACTTCTACTTCTGGAAAAACAGAAGTCATAAGAAAAATTATATCCAAACACGCTATTAGTGATCTCTTTGAAACTTCACTCTTGTCACATCGCATGGGCCGCGCCGATCTCCATATGAGAGTTTTGAAAGACGTTGTTGATAACCTGATATGATCCTCTTATAATGGGATTTAGAAAACGAAGTTCAACCTCCTTCTATTCTTCTTTTTTTTTTTCTCGGTAAATAATTTTTATATATTTATATAAAATTGGAATTATACAGCCCACATTACATGTAGTAGTACTCATACATCATTTTAAGGCATCTCCAACAGAGGGTGAGAGTTTTTATTTTTCTTTGACACATATGATTTTAGACCCTCAGTTAAATTAAATCCATCTCCAACAGTAGGTCCTATAAAATAGGAAGGGTGTCAAAATAAACATGAAGGTCTTAGAGAAAGTCTTATTTAGACCTTGGAATGACCTCCATGTCATCTTTTTGACTATTTTTTTAATAATTATTATTATTAAATATATTTTTTTAAACCAATAGGAATAATTTATTATTATTTTTGCTATTCAAAGAGGTGTTGGTGCTCAGCTTGTCGCTAGGCTACCAACCAAAAGCTCTGTGTAATAATTTATTATATTAGTGTTCAAAATGAAAAAAGAAACAGAAAAATAAAAAAAAATTAATGAAAAAAAAAGTTAAAAAAAAATAGGAAAAAGAAATCATATTTATCTTTATCCAAAAAAACAAATCCTAAAACTAACACCCCACACTACTGGAGATGGTTCATGAGAATATCACTGTTCTTTTTGCTACATATATATAACCCCACAAATAAGGATTTAAATAAAAACTTCACATAGGATTAGTAGCACCCACTGTTGGAGATGCTCTAAGAAACCCTGAATTTTATGAAAATCCTAACCAAAATGGTAGGACCAAGTAATTCTAGGGAAAAATATCGTTTGGTCCTTTTTCAGGTGGGCCCATGTCTGTTTAGTCCTTTGGCCAAACGCCTTTACTGTTTGGTCCATAATTATTTAAAAATATTTAAATAGACAAAAATACCCTTCCGTGTTAAATTTTTTTTTTTGTAGGAGTTCTTAGTGCTAAAAAAGCAGGACTTCATTTCCGGGAATGAAGTCCATACAAAAGCTAAAAAAGCAGGACTTCATTCGGGAATGAAATCCTTACAAAAAGCTAAAAAAACAGACTTCATTCCCAGGAATGAAGTCCATACAAAAAGCTAAAAAATAAACTTCATTCCCAGGAATGAAGTCCATACAAAAAGCTAAAAAAACAGACTTCATTCCCAGGAATGGAGTCCATACAAAAAGCTTAAAAAACAGACTTCATTCCCAGGAATGAAGTCCATACAAAAAGCTAAAAAAATAGACTTCATTCCCAGGAATGAAGTCTATATAAAAACCTAAAAATGAACAACATCATCTTCTTCGACGTCTTCAAATACCAGCAGCAACATCATCGTCTTCAAACACCAACAACAACATAATCTTCGTCGTCTTCAAGTTGCAGCAGAAGCAAAACAACATCGTCTTCAAACACGAGTTCATCTTCATCATAAACAAACAACATCAAAAACAAAAACAGATCCATGAAATCGGCGTCATCGTTTTCTTCTTCATCATCATCAACAACATACATAAAAAACAGTACCAGATCCATGAAATCGTCGCAAATCGTTTTCTTCTTCTTCTTCTTCTTTATCAATAACGACATCAAAAAGCAACAGATCCATGAAAAATCGTCGTCATCGTTTTCTTCTTCTTCTTCTTCGTCAACAACAACAACAAAAACAGTAGCGGAAAGAAAAAGAAAAAACAAAATTGAGAAAAGAAACTAGATCTGAAAACATGTGGAGAGAGAAAGTAAATCTGAAAATAAAGATATTTTCTAGGGTCCCAAAAGGGTATTTCTATATATTGTCTATATATGTGGTCCCAAAAGGGTATTTCTGCCACCACACAATGAAAATTATATCATCCATGACATCACCCTAGGACCAAACCATAATTTCTAGGACCAAACTATAATATATTTTCCCAAATAGGACCAAACAGACACATGACTGAGTCAACTGGACTAGACTCTCTCTAATATATTATTCCTAGGACCTAATGGTATCTCCTACGTAATTCTAATCACCATAGTTGTGAGAAGACCCATATAGAAAGCCCAAAGGCTCCTAAAAACCCAAGTAACTGCGAACCCTAACATAATCTCATCTCAAAAGATGAGTAAACCCTTAAAACAGATAGCAGCCGCCGGCTAAAAATTTGGAATCACCACCGCTTTGCACGACTACCACTTGTGTCGCCACCAATACATCCACAGGAGGAGAAGAAGGAAAAACAACCGGCTATCAGCTTGGTTGAAGATGGCCCCTTGGGTAAGAACTTATGAATCTAATCAATCAACTTTTACAATCAAACATCAGCAAGAAATCCGCCGCTACTGTTTTCATCCACTAAACAAGTACTAATGATGGATGAAATCAGTGATTCCAAGAGAGCATTGATGGAGAAAAGAAGAAAATTAGAGCAAGAACATTACTAAACAGCACCCATAAGATTGAATCCAGCCAGAAGAACACTGAATCGTTACTTGAATGGAGCTGCAACTCTGAGCCTCCCCACTGTCTGCACCACCATCTCCAAACCTCACACCGGACAACCACCATTGAAACCACTCTAAAAGAGTTAGGAAAGATTTTATACAAGGTCTTGACAGAGAATGATGCTGAAAAGGAAGGCAAACAAAGATGAAGAAGAACACAACACCACGAAGCTAAGGATGAAAATAAGAGAAAATGGGTCATTTGTCCAAAAAAATTTAAAACACGGTTCAAATGGACGAGTAAAAAAAAGTACGGGTGAAATAGTCAAAAAAAAATAGCAAGGATGAAACTGGATTCATCCTGGCTTATACTTAAAAAAAATAGCAAGGATGAAACTGGATGCATCCTGTGTAAAATAAAAATAAGAAAAAAAATATTTGAAAATGGACAGGATGAAACTGGTTACATCTTGCTTATTTTTAAATTTTTGTACATTTAAACAGTATCTTTTTAATTTTTGACTATTAAAATAGTATCAAAACCTAAGTATCTTTTTCACCCAGGAATTGTTGATTTTGGTCTTTTTGACCAATTTTGCGTGAAAATAAACCCATAGAAATCCAAATAATCTGAAATGAGGGACGCAGATGAAAACCCGAAGAAAGACTGGGAAAAATGACGCAAGTAACAACAACCTGCTCAGATTTGGTCTTTACTTTAGATTTAGGAGAAGATACTAGAGTGGAGAGAGAAAGTGGACAGAAAAAAAAGTTTTCCCTGTACCTCCTTCTATTCTTTGCGTTATATTTGCTGTCACTACTGTAGTACTTACCCCACTACATTTAATTTCAACTACTATGTTGTCCTTTGGCACTTAAGTTGCACTTACAGTTTGATCAGTTTGCTAAGAGCATCCACAATGGACGACTAAAACCAAATTTTTGATCGAAAAACCAGACGCAATGGAACGGAGTATCGAACAAAAACTAGAAACCAAACCATATTTGGTCTTTGGTTTAGTTTTGGTCGGGCGTAGATTAAAGTTGCGCCTGATAAAAAAAAATAAATGAGACGCAATTTAGAATTACGCCTGATTGGGGCGTAACTTTGAGTTACGCCCCAACAATAAAAAAAAAAAAAATGGGACGCAATTTAGAGTTGCGCCTGATTGGGGCGTAACTCAAAGTTGCGCCTGACCAAATTTTAGTCTCCCTCCACTGCGTTACAACACGGACTAAACCCAAATTTTGGTTTTTTTTTTTTGCTCTTTACTCTTTTGTTATGGTCGCCCCGCTGCAGTTGCTCTAAGGTCCTACTGGAAGTTACGTAGTACGTACCCCATACTTTTAACACCATGGTCCGATGGCACTGCCCCTCTATATATATTTCGAGTTCAAACCAATCAACCTCAAAGGGATATGCAAGAAAATAGATGTATATACAATCACACTATCCTTGAAAATCATCATTCCAATCGAAGTTTGAAAGGTTATTTTACGGGCTAATAGAAGTTAGGTGGGGACAAGCTCAAGCGTAGTTGGGTGTTCAGAGAAATGTATAACTTTGCTGTTTTAAGAAGATGCATACCCACTTAAGATTTAGCTGGTGGCTAAAAAGTCAATAATCTATGACAAAAATCTCACAAAATATTTTCTTGTCTCAAAATCTCTTCATCTTTACAGATGAGGTTAAATGATTGTTGACAATGCAGATCATTATTGAGTCGTGAGTCATCACTCTTCACATAATACATTCTGGTTGGATCTATATAAATTCATTCAAACATGATCAATTGCATCAGACTCAAAACATCAGCTTGATATCTAGCTAGCTTAATTAGGATCAACCATCACCAATGGCTCATCCTCATGGAATATCAGGTCTCGTTGGGAAACTTGTGACTGAATCAGAGGTGCACTGCAACGCAGACAAATATTACAAAATATTTAAGCACCATGAAGACGTTCCTAAAGCAGTACCTCATCTTTACACAAGCGTCAAAGTTGTCGAGGGACATGGAATTACTTCCGGTTGTGTCAAGGAATGGGGATATCAGCATGGTAGGCATTCATCTTAATCAATATATATATATATATATATATGTGCACGAGCTTAAATTTGATTTACGGTTATCTTATGTTTGTGTGCATACAGAGGGTAAATCACTGATTGGCAAGGAGAAAACGACCTATGATGATGACACAAGGACGATACATCATATGGTAGTTGGAGGAGACTTGATGAATGATTACAAGAAGTTCGACGCAACACTTGTAGTTAATCCAAAAGCTGATGGACATGGAAGCATTGTGAAGTGGACTATAGATTATGAGAAGCTTAATGAGGATTCTCCAGTTCCTATTTCTTATCTAGCTTTTTTACAAAAGGTCATCGAAGACTTGAACTCTCACCTCATCGCTTCTGATTAAATTATCGATAGAGTGTGTTTGGCAACGACGATTATCAGATTCCAGCATAGAGTGTGTTTGGCAATATAAACTACATATAAATATGGCCTTGCTAAAAAAGATTATCTTACCTATGTAATGCTTACTTGCATGTATCTGTTGTTTGTTTTATAATAACCGGGGGATATGATAATATTTTATAGTTTATGCTTTTGCAAAATAGAACCCCAACTTTTTCTGATTTAAACCAGGACAGTTAATTTCCTTATCTAGCCCAGATTTTTTTTTCCAGGTTTTTTAGATATCTTTTTGTTTGCAGAGACACGAAATGCTTGTTAAATCGTAATATGTGTATCAAACATAGACATTTTTTATATTAATTTGCAATATGAAATAAATAATGTTTTTAAAACATATATTCCCAACATACACCCACTCTCCTTATTAACTTATGCAACAGAACCATAATCTCTAACATACACCCACTCTCCTTATTAACTTATGCAACAGAACCATAATCTCTAAAATAGTTCCCATATTGAAGTGTGCATAATTGACGATGGCTTGACAATTTTACGTGCACAACAGGGACTTCCTCAATATATCAGCATGTTATTCAGGCGATGAAAGGTCTTAGCCAGTTGTAGAAATTTACGTTTAGTCCCATAAATGTTGGGCTTTGGACAGTCTAGACGTCTATTCCTTTGCTCTCGTGCCTAGTACTCATCAATCCAAATTCTTAAATTCGACGTTTTAATCCTTTTCTGTACGGGTTGGTCCAAAATATTACCAATCCAGAAAAAGTTCAGTTTTTCATATTACCTAACTGACCTTTTTGATTGCTTTCGATGTTTTGTAGAGAGAAAACAAACCAGATTCGTGACAAATTAGATCTAGGTTTTTTTCTTCTTTTACCCATTTCCCTTCATCTGCTTCAGTTACAATTGACAAGTAGAGTGCACGTGCTTTGCACGTCGGCAAACCATAGTTTTTTCATATTTATCTTCCATGTACGCAAAATACCCCGAGTATTCTTTTTCATTTGTAGAAGCATGATGTTTGTACCATAAGTAAAAATACCACTTAATGGGCCAAATTGATACTTGAATCATGTTTTGGTCCTCATCCAAACCCACTAACCGATCAACCAAGGTAGCCCACCGACCTGCATGCACAGGTCAATGGTCAAAGTCGGTCAACTATCGAAGTCAACGTCCGATCAAGGTCAATGGTCAAAGTCAATGGCTGGTCAATAGTCAAAGTCAACCGTCGGTCAACTATCGGTCGATCGCACCCCTAGCCAATTTTCGGGTCTTGTAGCAGCAATGCCGCTAACCAATTCCTAGCCGAAAATCCTTCCGCACCGCCAACCAAGGTCCTCAACCATGCTCCATCCAGCCGCCGACCATCATGTATGCATCAACCGGTCTCCAACCATCCGCAACAATGACCTCCATCCACGCTGCTTTGACCATCACGTTGCATCAACCATCAAGCGAGTCCTTGCCCATGCAATCATTGTTCACCCAACAAGTGTCCACCAATACCGCCGCAATAATTTATGCGAATTGAATTCCAATGAGCCTCATCCATTGAATTCCATGCAAAGTACTAACCGCAGAGTTTTGACCATGCGGCACTAATCGCAGATTTCAGCCATGCGATACTAAAGCGTGATTTACAGCCATGTAAGATACTAAAGGCAAAGTAGTTTCATACATGCAAGATTAACTACAATTTGTTTCATGAGAATTGATGATGGTGGCTTGAATGAGCTTGATTAATGTAATTTATGTTATATTTAGATATGAATCTGTATAAATAGGGGGGAGCAGAAATCAGGAAGGGGGAGGCCAAGAGGAGAGGAGAGAAAAACATATTTTGTAATAGAATAATCAATAAAACATTTCTCCCCAAGGGGATTCATCCGTGGACGTAGGCAAGCCATGCCGAACCACGTAAAACCTGCGTTCATCTTTGTCTCTTTATTTGCTTTCCAATCCGTTCCCAAACCCCAATACTCACAAAAACTATCCATTCATCGTGTTTCGTGCCCAAAAGTAATTTTGGGTACAAACATTGGCGCCGACTAAGGGGACACACGAGAAAAGAAATCGTGTTTTTCCATTGAGAAAAGTTGTAGAAAAGCTTCAAAATTGTGTCCGTGAAAAGCAGTCCACGTCTTGAAAATCACCGGCTGCAGTCCGTTGAGCGTAATCTGTTGCGGTCTAGTCTGATCACAATTGTTGCAGTCCAGCCTGATTATTTGCTGCAGCAGACATATAACCGCATGCATTGCAGTCCGATTGATCGCAAATCATTGTAATCAAGATTCGTTGTTTCATATTTGATGAAGCTATTACCTTTCGATATCGCGAAAATCGCATTACTACAAAAATTCGATGAAAGTATTCAGGGACGGTCCGCGGCAAAAGATGTAGTGAAACACACCATCAAAACTGTTGTGGGATGTTCAATCCGCAACATGATAGGTCAAAAGTTCGTTGCAATTTGCGTCAAAGATCTTTAAGGGTGTAAGAGAAAAAAAAAAAAATTCTCGAAATTTCAGTTTGGATGCCTCCAACAATTACTCCCAAATGCAGCCCGATTAATCGAAACTGCGGTCAAGTTCGATCAAAATCACTGAGTCGATTGATCGCAGCTGCTGCAAACCCGATTCGCAATTCGAACTTTTTTCGGAAACTATTACCTTCAGAGAACACCCAATCTACCACTACAAGGGTTGTTAAAACCATTGTCAAGACGTTCGGTTCACGGTAAGAGATGGCGTAAAAACATTATCAAAATTGTTGCTGGATATTTGATCCGCAACATGGTTAGCCAAAGATTGATTATAGTCACTGCAGTCCAGTGTCGCAGTTCTTTGCATTCCGATTAATCTGATGACTGATCCAGTTGATCGTAATCGGGCCGCAATCCAGACTTCATAGTCGAGGCCACCAAGACAGACTCATCGGAAAACTTTTGCATGCCGGGATGTTCGATCCATGAGATATTCAAATCCAAAGTTGGAAAAATTTGCTTCTCAAATAACGCATTATCCACTGTTCAAGTTTCTTTGTATGACAAAATCAATACTTGTCATGATCGCAAAGTTGTCAAGTTGTCCACATCTCAAGGTGCTGAATACCCGAGGGAAAACCTCCCGAGAAAATGCATCTCGAGAAAATTCCGAAAAGGGCCACAAAAGTGCAAAGCAAACCCGTTGCTAAAAATTGTAAGGAGAAAAGACAATGCCAGGTAAAATCTGTTGCAAAAGGTCAAAGAGAAAAGATAACAACACCAACGGCCGTGCTAGAAATTTCAAGACAAAAGACAATTGGTTCGTGAAAAGCGTGGCGAAAGTTTTCCAAAAAAATAAAAATAAAAAAATTGAGCCGGCGGCCCAAGCCGACGGGGATGCTCACCCACTTCAGGGGTGTCCTTCACCCTCGTTATGTATTTTCACCCACTTCTGGGGGTGTCCTTCACCCACGTTGAATAGCCTAACCCTCTTCCGTGGGTGTTGGTCACCCACGTTAAGTTGCCTCACCCACATCCGGGGGTTCTGTTCACCCACGTTACTATTTATTCACCCACTTCTTGTTTTTGTGCACCCACGTCATCTGCCACGCGGGCACTAGCCAAGTCAGCATGCCACATCATCAACTTTATGCCACGCCAACCCGTCACGTCAGCGCCAAACGTGCCACGGCAACAATCATTTGCCACGTAGGACGCCACGTCGCCTTTTCTACCGGTCAAGACATACCACGTCGGCCGAACATGTCCAGTCGATTTGCCACGTCAGCAACTTTATTCCACATCAGCGTGCCACGTCAGCTACATCGGTGTGCCACGTCAGCAATTCGGTCCGGTCATTAGTATTTATGAGAAAATCTTGTTTAAATCGATAACTTCTTCGTCATAAGTCCGAATCGAGTAATTTTTTGCTCGTTGGAATCGTCTTTCAATTCCCTACAACATGGAAGTGAAAAATCTTGAGTTTGGAAAATTTTAATTTTTTGAGGTTCCGAGTGGCATGACAAACACTATCAAGATGCAGGGCACTACACGTTCAATGTTCGCGAGCGCTATTGTGTCGATTTTCTACCCACAACGCAAAGATCGCGAGTGCTGGTTGGAATCATAAACCTCAACACGCACATTTTCGGTGCAAGGTAAAACTGCTACAGCCCAGTTATACGAACTGTTGTAGTCTAGTTGTCCTCAGCAATACTGCAGCCCAGTTGATCGAACTGCTGCAGTCCTTTTCCAGATAATTACTACAGCCAGTTGATCGAACTACTGTAATCCAGTTTCACAAGCAAGTTTCTTTGTCAGACAAACTGATCACAGTGGCTGAAAAGCAGATTAAGTAGAAACGTCTTGATCGACTTGGACTTAAGCGTGCATTCCAGTCCCAGGAGACAAATCAATTACTAAGTCGAGACAAGACGCTAAAGGAAACTATACTAATCATCGCCGCTAAAAAGCACCGACATAGCCGGTGGGCATCCTAATCACTTCGAAAGCGAAGTCGCAAAGCAACATTTTCAATAAGGTAAGTATACAATTTACATATTTTTGCACCTTTTCATATATTCATGCATACTTTTGGTAAGACACCTTTAATGTGGCAAGCATCTTCTCAACGAGGGGATGCACACATTTCAATTCTCGCGCGCATACGGAATAGTGGGATTGGCCCCGCGCGAATTCTAGGTATGAGACTTATTCAAAATCCCATGCGCGAGCAAAAAATGCAAGGCGTGCACCCTTATGCAAGCATTGAGCAAAGCATGACAATTACTATCTTCCGGGGGCAAGTTGCATATCACTTCAACATGATTGACCATCACTTGGAGGCGAGATATGTAACACCTCTTGGTCTAAAATTACTCTTTTGGGGCAAGCTGTGTAACACTTCATACACTTGGGGGCAAGTTACATAGCACCTAATTGCAGTTAAGCTCTGAAAATCGAAACTTGGGTAACCCAAACTTCTTAGTCCTCCAACGAGTTGTAGGATTAAGAGGGCGAGCGTACACCTAATATTTTTACATAATTTTACAATCGGTAATGTTAAACTGTTATAATTATGTTGATTGAATTTTTGTACTTGATTCAAAAGCAGCTCTTTTCAGTTGATTGGACGCAACTCGATCACGATCCGATTTTGCTTATGAATTACGTACTTTCAGTTGGACGAATCCGTGCGGTCTGTGCTTTTCGGTTGGGACTTAATTTGATCTTTGTCTAGTTTTATTAGAATCGCTGTTACACCTATGTTTATCGAAGCTACATTTAAACCAAGTCCCTCAAGCATACCTTTCTGACCATTAATAATTTGCTCTTACCGCAACGTAACTTTGTTTGTCGGTCAACTGCATTCGATGCGATCACGGTGATGCGGTCCATCTATGCTTGCGGTTCATTCAGTGATCGCTGTAATCGCTCTTTCATGGGCGTAACTTTGATCCGTTCGTTGTCGCTTTGCATTCGGCTGATCACGGTGATGCGGTCAGTGTTCTCGCAGCTTCCACCTTAGTCCAGCTCATCGCGATTGTCTGCGGTGTAGCTTTTTCCGTTCTTCTTTGCATTCCGGTGATTTCGCCTAATGCTGCAGTCGGCTACATGTCGCCGATTCTGTGAGTCCATTGATCGCGGTGCCGCAGTATAACTTCGCTCGTTGTTGCTTGCATTCCAGCCGATCACAGCTGATGCGGTCCACTCATCGCAGTCTGCGAGTGTAGCTTTTCCGTTCGTTGCTGCATTCCAGCAGTCCGAATCGACGTACTGCCGCAAAGATAACTTCGTTCGTTGTTGCTGCATTCCAGTCGATCGCGACTGATGCGGTCAATGATACTCGCGGCTCCTGCGATCCACTGATCGAGCTGCTGCAGTCAAATTCTCTTCGCAACTCCTGCAGTCGCATTAATCTGCAACTGGCCAGTAGCGGCTTTGCTCTGCCGCTCCTACAATCCAGCTAAACGCAGTGCCGCAATGCTCGATGTCTGTTGCAGCACCACCGATCAAGCTGCTGTAGTCCCTACTGTTCTCAACTCCCTGCAGTCCAACTGATCGCAATCGCCGCAGATGAAGTTTTGCTCGTCACTCTCGCAGTCCGACCGAAACACATCGCCGCAGACCGACTTCACTCAATGTCATGTACCGCTCATTTCAACATCACTCGCTTCATTATCAAGCTTATTGCATCACCTCGGTATTGTTTTTACTGAGACTTGGGGGCGACTTGATTACGATCTCTCCACAATCAACGAAGGCGTTTATATTTACGCCCGGCAACATAAATTTACTCTTGGGGGCGTCTTGATTTCGCAAACAACAAGGGAAGTTCTCCAATCACCTCAATATCAATAGTCCACACTTAAGGGCGAGATTTATCATTGACTAAGGAACACAAAATTTATCCTTAACCCCCAACAAGTTGGAGGTTAAGAGGGGGCGATGTTTGTACCATAAGTAAAAATACCACTTAATGGGCCAAATTGATACTTGAATCATGTTTTGGTCCTCATCCAAACCCACTAACCATTCAACCAAGGTAGCCCACCAGTCTGCACAGACCAGTCAATGGTCAAAGTCGGTCAACTATCGAAGTCAACGTCCGATCAAGGTCAATGGTCAAAGTCAATGGCTGGTCAATAGTCAAAGTCAACCGTCGGTCAACTATCGAAGTCAGTCGCACCCCTAGCCAATTTTCAGTCTTGTAGCCAGCAATGCTGCTAACCAATTCCTAGCCGAAAATCCTTCCGCACTGCCAACCAGTCCCCAACCAGTCTCCAACCATGCTCCATCCAAAGCACGACCATCATGTCTCAATCCAGTCTCTCCAACCATGCTTTGCCAGCCAGGGCTCCATCCACGCCGCCCGACCATCACGTCATCAACCATCAAGCCGGTCCTTGCCCATGCGATCAGTACATTCGGCCAAAGAAGTGTCACAATCTTGCCCAAGCCAATCATTTATGCATAATTGAATTCCAATGAGTCTCATCCATTGAATTCCATGCGGTACTAAGCTGCAGCGATTTTAGCCATGCGGCACTAATCTGATGATTCACCATGCGATACTAAAGGCAGCGATTTCGGCCATACGGTACTAAAGGCGTGATTTCATACATGCGGATTAACTCAATTTGTTTCCATACAGAATTGATGATGGTGGCTTGAATGAGCAGTTAATGTAATTTATGTTATATTTAGATATGAATCTGTATAAATAGGGGGGAGCAGAAATCAGGAAGGGGGAGGCCAAGAGGAGAGGAGAGAAAAACATATTTTGTAATAGAATAATCAATAAAATATTTCTCCCCAAGGGGATTCATCGTGGGACGTAGGCAAGCCATGCCGAACCACGTAAAACCTGCGTTCATCTTTGTCTCTTTGTTTGCTTTCCAATCCGTTCCCAAACCCCAATACTCACCAAAACTATCCATTCGTCGTGTTTCGTGCCCAAAAGTAATTTTGGGTACAAACACATGACAGTGCAGTCCTTATTAGGAAATAATGTTGCTCTTTACTTCTGTTATTAATTTAGTTATTATTAGATTGAGGATTCTCCGATGATTATATAAATCACAACATTTCATGTTACAAAGATATTGATGAGGTTTTCCTACTGAATAACTGAATTACAAACCAAGTAAATACAATTTTTCACTTTGATAGACTTAAAGTTGGATATCTTCTCAAGCATACAGAAAGGTTAAAAAAGACATGAATAAACATAGCTTGTTCAAAGAACAATTGAAACACGCATTTGCGGCTAAAAAAGGTTAAGTTTTAAGTTCTAACCATCTACACTATAAACCTGCAAAAGATTTGGAAGAAGGATTCATGACATCAGACATTAGATATTCAGTTTGATTAACTATTCATCATCAACAACAATGGAATTCCACAACTGTATGTACGCAATTGAACCCTAGCATAATACATGCACTACACTTGTTCATTTAAAATTTGCCCAAATTTCAAAAACTACACAAATGTATATATACAATAACCCTAACATCATATGTGCACTCTAAATGTTGATATAAATCTTCCCTAGTTTCAATTTGTTGTTCACAGAATCAAAAATTACCAAAAAAAAAAAAAAAATATCACAGAAAACCAATCAATATAATCAATGAAGAAACCATCCTATTGAAGCAGTCGAATTCTGCAATTAGATGACTTTTCTCAGTTCAATCTCTTTTGCTAAAGTTACTCAATCAAACCCTAATTTGGAAATAAAATCCCTCTTAGCAAATTAGGGTTGCTAATTGAGTAACTCTGTTTAACAGAGATCGAATTGAAATTAGAGAAATTACTTTGGTAGAAGATTGGGTTTAATATGGTATATCATCATCTTCTCCATCGTTACTGTCGACCATTTTCGCCACAGAGGCATTGATGAGAAAAAAGATAAGATAAGAAATATCGATATCTTCGATATAAGTGTAATAAAAAAATTCGATTTAGTCCTTGCAAAGTATAGCTAAATTAAATAAAGCCCCCATAATAAGTATTATATTACACCGAAATCCTTTGTAATCTGGAAGGATAAAATTAGATGAAACGGTTGAAAAGTCATATGATCCCATGGTTCTTATGTGATGTTCACACTGAAAATTTAAACGCGGGAATTTCTATATCCAACGGATGATGTTTAGAGTCAGCAGATCTAGCGGCCGAATTTCGTTCCGTGTTTTTAAATCGGGTAACAGTTTCAATTTGTGTTGCGCTCATTAAAGGGGGGGAGATGCTAAGAAATATGATCCAAATTGGGGAAGATAGTGTAACCAAATATACTAGCCCTTCTTGTTTTCTCATAATTTTTTACAATTTCATTGGAGATTTTGCAATAGTGAGCTCTTAAAGTGGTTTGTCGATCTTTTGAAGGATAAATTAAGCAAAACGTAATTATGAAGGATTGAGAAGACGCATTAAAAGGTATTTTATTCGCTCAAAAATCATACAACGAATTTTGATTTTTAATTCTTGTTCGTGATCGACAAAAAAGAATCTTCATTTGATTTTTTTTATTAAAACGATATTAAAGTTATAATTGAGTATATGAAGTTTTAGGAAACTGAATTTGAGTGATTTTGATTTAATCTTGCTTTATCTCCTTACTTCCCTCCCTCCGTGACTTCGTATGAAATCTTTTACTGTACTTTTGTAGGTTGAATGCACTAAGGAGATTTCAATGTACAAGAACCTGATGGAAGATTATATGCTCACTATAGCGAAATGGCCGTCCACGGAAAGCGAAATCCTCCTTTATCAAAATAAAATGAAAACCTGTCAGTTCTTAAGTTGTATGATACTAACTAGTATCTAGTGGTAGAAATGTTTGTGAAAGAGTTGAGCAAAATTAATAATAATAAGGTATACATCTTTCATTGTTCTACACTTGTTGCAATATGAGAATTGTTTATGACTCTTCAGATTATCTTCTAATGTGTATGAGGTGATTTTGTGCATTATTCACTTTTTTTTATTCTTAATGGTGCACCAGATTGTACACATTTAAACTGTAATTTTATGTACATATATTTATCGTAGAGCCTTAGCCCTTAGTATCAGTGAAAGAGCATAAAATATTTGAGGATATTTGATGCGTCTGCGTTTCCTTACTTCCTTTTTAGGTGACGCTAAGGATGTGAAGGAGATATGAATCTAAGGATGTGATGGAGCTACAGATTGGTGTTAAGGTATAACTCAACGTCATTTAATGTCTTCATTTCAGATCTTGATCAAATTAAGATGTTAGTTGTTAGATTTTTGGTTCTCACTTAAAAATCTTTTAAAAGAATTTGATAAAATTTCGTTGGATTTCGGTTTTAATGATAGCTTGAGATATTTGTATGTGACATACGTTTGTGAACGGGCTCATATCTTGCGTATGAAATACTGTACTATGGCAGCTTTGACAAGAACTTGGGAAGTTTCTAAGAGATGATTTATTTGCTCTGGTAATTTTCTTAGTATCTGCTTTTGGTCTTTTAATTGAAAACGAGTGCAGTATTTCAGTTGACCTATCATAATATATGCAACTAGGTTCTTGTTCTATGAATTTTTTGACATACGCTGAGCAGTCTGCATCTTTCAGAGCATATCCCGAATTTTCAAATAGTATAGCAAGCGTAACGACATTAATTCAAATAGTATAGCAAGCGGAACGACAATAATTCAAATGTGTACATAATTGTACACACGTTGATTTTAAATGTGTACATAATTATAAACATGCATGTTGATTAATGATTATTAATGTGTAGATAGTTCAATGTGTACATAGTTGTACACTTGTTTATCATCAATTTATACATAGTTGTACCCATTAACATTTTTCATTTTCTTGCTTCTTTTTTAGATTCACATTTTGGGTATGGATGGATTTTTTAGATTTTTTACATGTGTGTACATAGTTGTACACCATTATGCTATCCCAATAATATATGCATATTTTGTGGGTATAAATGATTGATTTTTGTGTGTAGATACATGTTCGCTTATATTATCATACATCAAAGTTTGCTTTGAATTCTTTAATTGGACAGTCACGATTAAAATTTGTGGTTAGTGAGTTGTCTAAGAACCATTTATTTAGTGTACTTCTGATGGAGCTTAAGTGGTGTTTTCATTAATTTTATCTCATCCAAGAGGTGGCCAATTGGCCAAATATTTTGAATTTTTTTAAATATAATAATTTTCTTTATCATGTAGTTTGGCCTTAAATTCTATCTTTATTTTGTTATTTGAATTAAAGGTGTCGTTGAAATTTCCAGGGTTGTGCGCCTCCATCTCCAAGCTTTGTTGGCTGATGTCTTAAGTTAACTGCAGAAGCAAGTGATCAAGTGAGTGCAGGTGGGAAGACTTTTCTTACTTCCAAGACCACTGCTAAACAAGTTTTAAAGTTTAATCCTAGATATTCTAAGATGATGAGGAAAGATAGAGCGACCTTGTGGCATCTAGGGGAAACGTTGCGAAATAAAAATATTGGATCTGACTTAAGGGAAGACAAGTCACCGATGCAAAGAGTGTAAACTATCTTGATTCATGGAGTATCAATGAGACTTCACGGACGGAGTTAGCTACAAGGTTAGTTTTCTATTCCACCAAGGGTCACTTTTATAATTATATATTGCTAGTTGGAATGTGATATTTGTAGGGGTATCTCAATGTGTACATAGTTGTACACTTAATGATTGTTAATGTGTAAATAGTTGTACACCTGTTGATCGTTAACGTGTACATAGTTGTACACATGCTATGATTATGATAAAAATCTGACTTCGAGGTAGATGCATCTTCCATTCCTAGAGCAATCCATGGGAGATTTCTTTTAACAGAGATTGAGCTTTTAAAACAATCTATAAGATATTGTAAAGATTAAGTGGGGTAAGTGAAAAATATGAAAATGATCTTATGAATTAGAACAGGTTGGTTTGGCTTGCTGGTTTGCAGCCATTAGATCAAAACGATAATGTATAACAGCCTACTAACTTGCTCGTTATTCTATCTACTGTTGTACTTTGGATAGTTTCTGCTTTCATTTACTTGTGGTCTTTGTTTCAGTTTACAAATGTGTAGTAGCTGACATATACAAAGTCAAGAAAAACATGGGTGAAAAGGAAAATAACGGATGCGAGTTAGTAAAATTCAATTCTTCACTTCTAAATGTTGGATTTTTTTCTTGAGCCACTACTGGTGTTTGGGAAGCCGCTCTTTTTATCATTGGTATGCATATTATATCTGAAATTGTTGCTAGTACTATAGGTTTTGAGATTTTGTCATATGGGATACACACAAACTAGAAGCTGTCATATATGCATGCATTTCTTTAGAATTATTACATTGAAAACATAGTGTGGTCCAACATGTTTAAAATATAAAATTTGAGGGAATAAACTGAGGTTACACACTGTTACAGATAATCAATATAGTTTTGAGGTTGAGGCTACCATATGCTCAATGTGACGTCTTTATGATAAGTTATTTGTTGCGAGTATATTCTCATTTTGCATAAATTTCGGGTTATTGTTGCTCTCAGTTTTGCATTTCTCCATAGAGTTAGTTTGATATGTGTGCAACCTGTGATATAGAAGAGACCATAAGCTTGTGCTTGCGTAGATGAATAGGGTGTACAAACTGATACACATGTAAAACATTTGACTCTATAAGATTGTGCTTGCGTAAAAATAGGGTGTATAAACTGGTACACATGTGATAAAAATGACTATTAGCTTATCCTAGGGTAAATAAATTGGGTGTACAAACTGGTACACGTGTACGAGAATTGACTCCATAAGATTATGCATGCATCAATAACTAGGGTGTACGTGTGAAAAAAAAAATGACTCCATAAGCTAATAACTAGAGTGTTTTACATGTAATGTAGGTCTTGGATGTTCGATTTTCTTGATTTTTGCAGTGGTGTACATAGTTGTACACAAAAGTGTAAATTAAAATTCTAAAAAAATGAAAATTATATAGTCATATGGGTACTCTTTTTGTAGATATCGGAAAGAGCTTTCCGAATATATAAAGTTTGTGAATTTTGGACGAGTGGTTCGAAAGATATATATTTTTTTAATTATTTAAAATTGCTGACATCATCTTGATTCAATGTGGACTAAATTGCAAATATTTGGACTAAAATATAAATAACAAGGGTTATTACTTATTAGTGTACTTTCCATATTTTGGACTAATATGTACCTAGTTGACTCGGGCTGGACTAAACTGTATTTTTGGACTGAACCATAATTTTCCCTATTGGACATACAATCTACAAGTTTCGGCCGTCGTTATATACTACAAAAATTAAACACAAAATTGGTCAAAAAGACCAAAATCAATAATTCCTGGGTGAAAAAGACACTTAGGTTTTGATACTGTTTAAATAGCCAAAAATTAAAAAGATACTGTTTAAATGGACAAAAATTTAAAAATAGGCAGGATGTAACCAGTTTCATCCTGTACATTTTCAAATTTTTTTTTCTCATTTTTATTTTACACAGGATGCATCCAGTTTCATCCTTGCTATTTTTTAAGTATAAGCCAGGATGAATCCAGTTTCATCCTTGCTATTTTTTTTGGCTATTTCACCCGTACTTTTTTTTACTTGTCCATTTGAACCGTGTTTTAAATTTTTTTGGACAAATGACCCATTTTCTCAAAATTAAATCAACTGCAAAATTATAATTTTGTGCGAGCAGACGTTTGAGAATGTGCACAAATTTGGACTCGATCAGAGGTGTTGCTGATAGATTGTGCTGTTAATTATATAACAACATCTTTAATTGGCACCAAATCTCTTATCTTTTTCGTATGGTTATTTCTATAGAAGTTGATTCAGCTTGTCTATTTTCATTACAATCATACTCATCCTAATATTTAGCAAGGCAACAATTAGTATTAATTAAAAGCAATTATATTGGTGACCAGAATCCATATGCATGCGGGCCAGATTTGGTGACTTGGGTGACCAAAGTTGATTCGAAATTCCTTTTTGTTTCCCAATAGGAAATTTAGAAATTTCTTTTCCGTTTCCTACTAGGAAGCATAGGAATACCCTCTTTTTTTCGCGTGCTCTCTCTCTCTATATATATACATATAGGTTTAAGCAAAAACGTAGCTCGGAAGGCAATATAGTTAGCAAGAAGAAAGATGAAGAGGAAGAGGTGCGGAAGTGTTGTCACCGAAAATATGGAAGAGGAGGAAAGCCATGGAATATTTTTTCCTGACGACCTTCTTTTTTCCGAAATATTAAGTAGACTTCCTGTGAAATCACTCATGAGGTTCAAGTGCGTCTGCAAACGTTGGCAATCGATGATCCATAAAGATCAGCTCTTCATCGATTCACATTCGAGGCAACAGAAAACTTCAACTACCTCTAGATCACTTCTACTTATTGGGAAGTCGGGGGTTTTGTTAACAGCAGAGTTACTGCTAACTTCTGATGGACGTGGAGTGGAAGTAGGAGCCACCGGTCAATGGGTCGCGCCACCTTCTCGTTTTCTTAGTCCTCATCGTGTATGCTGCCTGAATGGGTTGATTTGTTTCATGGATACATGGAACTGTCGTGCTTGCGTGTATAACATTGGCACTAGAGAATCAATTCCATGGTTAACATCAGCTATTAAACAACAAGCAGATAAAGAACGAGCAATATACAAAACCCGTATGAGTCTATTAAAGCATGAATTTGGATATGATCCTGCTACCAAGGAACACAAAGTTGTTGCGCTGTGGTTTCTACGTAGATGTAACCATGCGACTAAAGTTGAGACTATTGACATCGTGAGTGAGGTATTGACTGTACGACAGAATTCATGGAGAAAGATAGGTGTCATCCAATTCCTACCGGATAAATTACCGAGCAGAATAACTTCTGTTTATACGAGTGGTTCCATATATTGGGATTGTCAATATTTTACCGAATCCTACTTTACTGAATTTGATGTCTGCAGTGAGAAGTTCAGATTAGTTGATACTCCTCCGCACCTCACCAGTGATGTCCATTTCTGTACGTCTAATTTAATGGAAGTAGATGGCCGATTAGCCCGGTTATTAGGTACAAAAGAAGGACCATCTGAGAAAAACATATTCAAATTGAACATGTGTTCATTACGTTACGATGAGTATATTGATGAGGATGATGAGCAAGACGAGGGAATCGTTAGTACTAGCAGCTTTGCAAGTGACCCTAGTAATTCTTGGATTGAAGAGACCACCCCAATGAAACCTTTCAGATGTAAATTTAATCTGAAAGGTTTAACTATTAGACATGTTCCGGGTACTGCAGGCTTGTTCATCATACGATCCTTAGATAAGAACAGTATCTCGTTATACAACTACGATGGGAACAGAAATCGTCTTAGCAACAGCAAGATCAATACAAATGAACTCTCGTCAAGGTTGACAGACGCATATGTCAAAATTTTCGACTATGATGATTTTGAATTCTTTACCTTTACACCAAGTCTTTCGCGCGTAAATTGATCGTGGTAATAACAAATTACTTATCATTGCTCTCGCAAATTCATGTTAAGGTTTATTCAGTGTTGATGCGGGTGTTTGGCCGAAAATATGTTGGATTTGAATAATAGGGTGAAATCTATGCTATGTTGGCGGACGTGACCAAAACTAAATGTATTTTGGTATTTGGACGTTTCTGCCCTTACCTTTTTATTTTATCACCTGTTTTCCCTGGCCGTACCCAACATCTGATTTTTTTTTATTTTTTTTATTTTTTTTATTTTTTACAGTTACCGATTATTATTTGACTGTGGCTTACGTGGGTGTTGAGATAGCACATCTAGACACCGTATAATGTCGAGAGGATAGGCATAAGGGACGCCATCGGAGTCCTGACATCAACTTTTGTGGAGTCTGGACCTTTGCATATTTGGATCTCATTATACGTTTCTAAACGTGATTATCAAAACATTATACAAATCATTAGTGAAATACTTATCATTAATCGGCCTCGATGTCTAGATGTTGTTACTCAAATTTTTTATTTCTCGTCATACTCTTCACTTCTATTTCTTCAACTTCAGCTCTCCAAAGAGCTCATTTTCTTCTTCCACGGAACACACACCACACCCATCTTCTTCTTCTTCACTGTTCCTATTGATGTTCTTCTTCTGGTTTTGTTATTTCCTTTTTGGTCATGTTCATCATCATCATACAAGTGTCTTCAATAGAGATACGAGTCTAAACTCATCTATAAGTTCATTTCATTATAAGTTCCTTTGATCCGTGATCTCGGGTATGAAAAAATCCGTCTTCCTAAAATCTTGATGTAAACCCTAGAAATTGGATTTCTAATCTTTTCCCCATTTTCACTTCCACGTCTGGATATAGATTGAAAATTAGGCTAGGGTTTTGATGTTTTATATGTTTATGCATCTTTGATGTTTTCTTTTTGGGTTCAATTTCATCTTTGATGATAATGTTAAACTGGATAGAAATTTTGATTTTGATTTCATGAAATAGGTTTGAAAGAGGGTTTAATAGGCGGTTTCTTAGTGTTAGATTAAAATTTTGATTACGAAATTATGCCCTTTGTTTGATTTTGGTTGTTAGGGTATTTATATGTTTATGCATCTTTGATGTTTTCTTTTTTGGGTTCAATTTCATCTTTGATGATAATGTTAAACCTGGATAGAAATTTTGATTTTGATTTCTTGGGTTTAATAGGCAATTTCTTAGTGTTAGATTGAATTTTGGTTACGAAATTATGCCTTTATTTGATTTTGGTTGTTCGGATTTTAAAGAGGAATTTAAGCAAACATCGATATGGTTGTACATATCAATAACAAACTAGCATGTTTGTACTTACTAGGTACTTCTCTCATCTTTGTGTAAGCTTGTGATGAATTTTTAATATTTTGATGTTACTATGTTGAATTTTTGGTGATCGATGAACACTCATTTTTGATAGAACAATTTACGGACATGTATGAGATGGTTTAGTGTTTCTCGGTGAGCTCTGTCTCTCTAGTAGTGTTGGTGAAGCAAGACTCTCTTAAACTATAAAATCAACATTATTAATTTTCTTGCGCAGGTTACAAGCGATGATAGAAATGCCTATTTATAGGCTACAATGGACTCTCTAGTTTGGTCTAGAGTTGTACTTTGTTAGTCATGATTACAAAAGACTAGCACCGCAGCCCTAGAATACTCTAGGATACATCACACTTATCAATTTCTTTTTGTATACGAACTCTCTGGTCTTGGCAACAAGCGACATGGTGACTCTTGTTTGTTCATTCTAGGGTGATAAGCAATAATCGTGTGAAGACATGAAAGAGGACTAGGTATCACCATCAACGACAAGCGGGTCTCTTGGTTGTAAACGGGGAATTGAAGCGGTTAGAGGTTCTCTGAGCAGTCATACCAAGACAGTCGATCCACATAACATGCTTATAGAACACTACCCAGGAACGCAAACAACAATTGAACCCGATACAAATGGTGGTTTTTTGTATTATTTTTTTGCGCTGGGCGTATCTTTACAAGGATTCAAGTCTTGGTGTAGACCCGCATTTCTTTGTGTATGGTATGCATCTAAGTGGGGGCGCAGAGGAACTCTATTTTCGGCAATTGGGTATGATGCCAATGGAAAAATGTACCCTATTGCGTTTGCCATCGTTGATTCCGAGAACGGTGATTCTGTTTATGGTTCATGCAAAGTTATTCGATGCGCTTGGTCACGAGTATTCGGTGAGAAAGGATCTAGTTGTGTGTTGGAAGATCGGCGGGCTTGAATCGGCGATTGCGGAAGTGTTTCTGAAGCATGCCATTTGGACTGCGCGTACCATATTAAAGGTATCTAACAACAACACTTTATAGTCATGTTACATTTGTTAGAAACTCATCTCCTTTAAAGTTTAACCCTTGAGCTATGTAGCGGAGATGACTCTAGTCGACTTTGCCGATGTAGTATACATATAATATTGAGGACTTCGCCGCGCTAAGGCATTTATGAGAGCCGCGCAAGCGTACACTATAGATGGTTATCGGAGGGCTATGTTACAAATCAAAAGGATAAGGGCAGTTTTTCCTATGCGCGGTGGTCAATGGAATAACCGCTGCAACGGCCTTGACCAAGCCCTGACCAAAGCATAGATCAGAACTTTCTGGATGGTCTCCGACTCTCTTGTTTAGAATGTATGTTTTTATTTTGAACCAAAACATTGTCATGCGCTTTAAGCTTCAAGTACCCTTGCAAAGTAAAACTCTTCTGGTTATGTAAGCTGTTAAGCCTTATAAGGCAATGAACTTTATCGAGTGTTAACTATGTTTTAAAATTCAGCGTCTGGAAAATTTGTCTATATCGTTATATTAGAAGAACAAGCAAACTATTGGTCGTCTTGCTTGTCCAAGGCTTATCAACAAGATAAGTCAAACCGACATTAATAATATGTTCCATTTGTGTGCGGCTATTATCCACGGTGTTCTTCTAGTGTCGGCTATTATCCACAACAAGAATAATATGTTGTGCGGGCAATATCTACAACTTATTATGGTCCCTAAAAACGGCAAGTAGAAATATCCACAACAAAAATCTTACTGAACTCTCCTACTCGATATAAATCTTGAAACAATTATCTATTGCCCCCTAAATGAGTTTTTTTCTAAAATCCTTATTTCCACACATTAAAATTGAACCAAGTATTTGAAGTCACTCATTTTATTGAATGAAAAAAAAACATACATGTAGTTGAAATAAAATAGAAGTAAAACACATAAAATTGTTCAATACATCGCCCTAGGATTCTCTACGAGTTTAATTATATAGGGCGAATTGCCATTCAACTTCCTCCAAGAGAGTGTAGCAGGTCCTCGTGCGAAACTCATGACCGTACCTTAATTCGTATTGGCTCCGACCCAAAGTATCTTTGGGAAAACAATTTTTTAAATAAGTTAGCGTTGTTGAATAATCATCCAACCAAATAAATAATTTTCGATGAGAGGCCTATTGATTCACAAACTTACTCTACTCATTCGGTCTTCGTTTGGCGGAGCGTCCTTACGAGCTTTCAATTCGTTTACCGATACGCATTCATTGTATAAATATGCGTACCTTTCCCTTATTTGCGGGAGCGTCCTCCTATAACGATTTCCGCTTAGTGCTTTAAAAACCTTAAACACCCGTTTCCACCAAGCATTGGTGTTTTGATCATCCCAAAGTAAGGCCCTCTTGTTGGGTCTTCGTTCGGGTCACCCATTGCGCT
>JAJJWW010004034.1:0-44543 GCA_023531295.1 Papaver armeniacum
GACCTTCATGTTGAGAAGTGCAGCGGTAGGACCTTCATGCTGAGAAGTCACGGATGGTATGGACCTTCATGCTGAGAAGTCGACGGTATGGAGCTTAAATGAGAAGTCCGCGGTACGGACCTTCATCTTGAGAAGTCTGGAGAAACCACTCCTTTGGGACAGAGATGATGCAAGCTCGGTTGAACAAGGCGCTTTCCTTAGTGATCTTGTTGACAGGGTGGTGACGGAAATCAACACCAGTGAGTGAAATAGATGCGTAAGGAGTGCAAGAGAGGCGGTGCATTTGTAGTTGAGACGGCTCCTCTTGACATCCATCACGAGCAGTGCACCTAGGACCGTATGGCTATTGTGGTGACTTCTTGAAAGGCCTCCTACCCAAGAATCGACAAGACTCCCGCGGTCGCGAATTGTCGGTGATGCAGCCAGGGGCTTTGTTCGATCCTCCCTTTCTGTCCCTTATTCGGGTCATGTGTTGGTTGGTGGATTCCATGCGGTCCGATTTGAAAAGTTTATTACGACAACCTGGAAGAAACACGGCCATATTGCTACCCAGTGCGAAGCTCCAGAGTCGTCTTGCATTGGTCAACCGCGTCCAAGAAGCTTTAGTTTCCATCCAGGGATGAGCGCTGGTCAGGAGTTTGAAGAGGTGGTTGAAGATTGGAGGTGCCATCGGACGTGTTTGCGCAGTATAGCTTCAATGCTCCCTGGTTCTTCAAAGGGTTCTCCGAGATTAAGGAGCTCCGAAAGGCATGATGAAGTCCCTTCCAAGGTTTGTGTTGCTCGTCTCGGGAAGAAGAGGTTGAGAGGTTGTCTAAAAGCTCGAGGCTGAAGCAGGCCGTGCTCCAAAGGATGAAAGTCTCTCTTGCGCGAAGGATGAGTTATTCTTTGAAGGACTTTCCTTGATTTGTGCCATATACTTGTCTCTTCTTTTTAGATGTTTCTTCTTTTTTTGATAGTGAGGATTTTCTTTCGTAATTTGGCTTCCCGGTTTTGAATAGGTAATTGAATTGGCTTATTTTTGAGATAGTTTTGTGAACAACCTTTTTGAAAGGGATTATGTTAAATGAAATTTGCATCTTGGTCATGAATGATTGCGCATGAAATTGCAAATGTTATGTAAAAGGGAGTACGAATGGAAACAAACATGGCGTTTGATCATGACCTCTTTTCCACATGCGGGATGCTAAGTCCCCAGTGAATTCTAAACTATCTCTCTTGTAAAGTTGTTGAGTAAAACTTACTTGCTTTTGAAGCCTCACTTATATCAAACAGGAGTAGTCTCTCTAAGAAATCCTGCGAAAGCTATCTCTGCGAACCAAGCTTCTCCCGAACAATGCGCTTCAAAGTGTTGCATTCATTTGGTGGGGTGATGAAGGAACCGGTGGTAATGGCCAGTACCTCGGTCCATTACTTCTTGATCGATGGCGGACGACATCCCAAGGGGGTAGCGGGCGTTGCGGTGTCTCCCCGTGGCTTTGATGTGGAACAGGAGATGAGTTGGAAGACTTGCGGCGTCATCATATCCTTGCGGATTGCCTTCCTAAGTAGAGGGATGTGGAAGGTGTCGTAATGTCACCGGCTGATGGCAGTGAACGCTCCCATCCCTGCGTATTCGAGGCATTTCTTGACTGATTTCTCCTTCCTCAGCGTTTCTCCAGGTTGGTTGGAAGGTAAGCCGTGGATTGGACAGTCTTAGGGCTTCGACAAGAGTTTTGAGTATAAACCTCTAGCAAGGCTCCATAGGTGTAGGTTCCCCTTCTTCATGCGGAAGACATTGTAGTATTAGGATAAGTCTCTTTTCGTGGAGTTGCATCGGGTCTCCGTTGTTGGCCCGGACAATGTCGTTCATCTTCCCGAGTCTCTATGGTTACGCCCCCCTTTTTGCTTCTCCAGGTAAAGGTGTGACTCCTAACTAGGGATTGACATTTCTTGCCTTTGCTTGAGAGTAGATGCACTGCCGATCCTTCTTGTAAGTGCGCGCCATATCATTCAAGAGGTGAAATGTCTCGCTACGCCTTACGGTGATACCGACTTGATTTTCCAAGACATCCTCCATTCCACTATACTTCCCATGATATCCGAACACTTTGTAGTTTGGATACATTACGAGATGGAACTGGAAAATTGAGGATTCAATTTTATGCTGGAGATAGATCAATCTCCCATTTGTGGTCGCCAATTGTTGATGGGTGAAAAACTCCTGCTGAATTTGGTAATTTGGGGTGTGGATGAGGAATAAATTTAAACCTACAACAAATGCTTTGCGCGGTGAGTGCTTGTAGGTCGAGAGATCAACGGCAAGTCAGGCCTAAACCAAGAAATGGACGTTCCAGACTTGTTTCGGTCACAAAGTGAAGGAGATGGGGTTGATCTTAGGGAGGAAGCGAAGAAGGTGTTGAGATTGTGAAGATGTTGGCTTGCTTATGACTTGTACGAGAAATATGAGCAAGCTTACGGTTGATGCTAAGCAAGCTCTGGGTGTTTGAATACGATGTTGTATTAACATGGTTCGTCGACCGAACTTGTGTTGTTACATTGTCTTGTCTTGTTGTTTGAAATAGGGCGGAGAACCTATTTATACAAGTCATTGAGCCTCATTCACGTTTTCGTGGGAAGTGGAGGTAGTGGAATGATGGAGTGGTGGAGTTGTGTGTCGGTAGCATACGGCCGGTCTTGCCCACTTCTCCGGTTCATCTCTAACCGTCCATGACTTCCTAACACGTTCTTGTAATGGCGCGTTGCACGCCGCACGCCGTAAACCATGAGACCAATACCCGAGAAGTATCCCCAGTTTGTGACATGATTGATATCGGAATGTGGATCGTGGATCCACGGAAGATAGCATGTAATCTTGAATTGAATAGCTGCGTTATTGAAAGTCGATACTTGTGAGTATCGTGTGTATTTTATGCAGTCTTTGCATTACGGTGTGGTAAAGTGATGGGTAATGACTCTCACTAACCAAAAAAACTACGACCAGGGGTTGTATAAGCAAGGTGGTGAAGTCGGACGGATGAGATGATGTTTGAGACACTCGTCTGCGACCGTTGATGAAATCAAGGTTTTTTAAAGAGGTGCGCAAGCATCACTCTTGACTTAGTGAAACCAAGCATGGGAAGGATTTTGTGGAGGACCGACCATACATGCGTGTTGGCGGCATGATGGTGTACACGTCCATGTCTCACCGTCTCATGGAGATGCAATCTAGGCCACTCAATTTGACCAAGTCAAAGAGGAGTGGTTGAGATCGATTCGGCGAGAAATCTCTTACCGCAAAGGAATTGATAACCGCGTGTCATCCCAAGTTTGGGCGCGCGCCCCAAGGCGACCCATCTTGGTCGGTCTTGGTCGATCATACCACCGTGTAGGTGGTAGGTTAGTGTTCACACCTATGCACGATTATCCCATGGCGTGATCTAAGCCATTCAAATCATCCGGTGAAGTTGAGCGGTCGAGATCGGTTTAGGATTTGGGAGTGTAAACCGCACGAGTTTGGGCGTGCGTTTTGGGTTGGCAGGGAATGATATGCCTTGGCCGACCGCAAGAGGAGGTAGATGGGCCCACGGTGGTCATGCTTTGGTATGACCGGCCTTGGTTAATCCAACTGTGACCCTCCATTAAATCTTGGGGAGAAGATGGACGCGCGTGATGACTTGAAACCCTAATTTTGGCTTTCAAAGCCGCTACGACCATGCTCTTTTGGGCGGACGGTTTTGTTGTAACCAACCATGGTTGGCTTTGACCGGTGGTCAAGTGTGTAGGCGGTCACATGGTGATTGTGTCGACATGTTAGGGCCCTTTGAGTCTACATCGCACCCTCATCTATGCCTGCGAAGATGGACCAGTTGAGACTGGTTTTGCGGCACATGTAATATGCCGCAAACCCTAATTTAGGGTTTTCCGTCCATAATGCTTGGTATGGACGGTTTCTTGGCTAGTGAGGCCAATGGTCGACCATGCGGGGTCGGTTGTGTGTATTCCATACACCTTGGGGTGATGGAATTGATCCGTGGTCATCCAATCATGCTTGTGGAGTTGGATGGCTTGATCCAGTCATATTTGGCAAGCTAAGGCCGTGTGTATTCCATACTGCTTGGGGTGATGGAATTGATCGTGGTCATCCAATCATGCTTGTGGAGTTGGATGGCTGCGATCGAATCATATCCGAGATTTGTCTGGTCAAGTCCGAATGCTCAATCGGGCTAGTATAACACCCAGAGGGGCTCAATCGGGCTAGTATAACACATGAGAGGGCTCAATCGGGGCTAGTATAACACACCGAGAGGGCTCGGGCTAGTATAACACACAGAGAATCGGCCTGCACGGGTATTTCGTACATGGTTTCATTATAGTGCTTGGAGGTTCGTGTTACTCTGCAAGAGTAACACTCGATCGTCATGCCACACTGATAATGAGTACGAAATACAAGGCTGATATGAAATTCACGAGAAGGGATTGTTCTTTGCATGCTCCAACACTGGAGGAATTTCATGTATTCACAGAATGGGATTGTTGCTACATGCTCCATTCTTGGTGAATTAAGTGAGGAGTATCCGTCACTTATAAACGGCTTTATCTTTTATAAGATGTCACGCATGATTTTGGGGTTTTTACAAATTTAACCTTAAACGAAAATCCACCATCAACACTTATATTATATGATTAATGATGATATTTGTCTACTGTACTTGTACTTAAGGATGAAAACTTAAAAATTGCAACAATAAACAATATTTTGTGAGATGGCAGAGGTCCTTGAGGCGGTTAATCCATGTGTCGATTATAGTAGAATTGCAAAGAAAAAGTTTTGAGTCAAGCTTATCTTGTGAAAAATCTCGAAATATGATTTAGTGATATAATGCTCAAAGGTCCTTAAAAAATATTAGTTTTATGAATTAATTTTTTGATCAATTGAAAATTGCCCATGCAAACTGTTGAAAACAATCCAAACGTATTAGTTTCGCAAAAAAAAAAAAAACAATGAAAAATATATTCAATACCAAAAATACATTTAGTGCATACCTATAATTCCATTCAGCACAAACATATGGTCCGATACGTAAAATTTCATATAGACCCGCGGCTTGAACTTCCTTGAGAAACCTTATGAGGTCCAAGTTACCAGAAAAATCATACTGCAAACAACAATAAAAGCACTCATTAGATCATGAACATATGTAACCGAATGTAATAAACGTGCATATGGTATCGACAACAACCTGACGCCGAAGAGGTTCATGTGCATTCCAAAACACACATGTCTCAATAGCATCAAGTCCACCTTCTTTCGATTTCTTGATCAAATTAGGTCACACCTGAAGAAAAGGAAAACACAGCAAAAAAGTCGATAAAAACTTTCAAAAAAACAAGTTGTATAGTTTTAAAAAGAATGTTTAAATAATACATTTACCTCGGGTGTGCTACGAGGATAATGAATAGAACCAGACAAGATAATTTGACGATCACCATTGATTATAATAGCTCGCCCATCAAAGATAACATCAGTTCCAAAAGCAAAACTTGAACATATAAACTGAACAAAACAAAAACCAAACAAATATTTTTAAGAAAACCCATTATTTTTGTTTTTTTTTTCTGTACTTCGAAAAAAAGTTGTGTGGAGAGATTTGAAAAACAAGCGTAGTATTTATACTAATAACATTTTGATGATAAAGATCGAATTAGGGATTATTAGATTAGATAGATATAAAAAAGATTAGAATTATCCAGTTTTTTGTTTGGATAACTAGAAAAATAAGTTATCCAAAAAATAAATCTACATATTTGATCGAGTAATTCAATTATTTGGTGATTCCGAATAGTAGTAGTAGCTTGGATCAAATGAAATCTTGTTTGGATAACTAGAAAATAAGTTATCCAGAAAAATAAATCTACATATTTGATCGAGTAATTTACTGCTTGTTTGGTGATTCTGAATAGTTGGGCCGTAGAAGCGGCGAGTGAAGGTCCTTTATATGGCCACTTTTTTGTAAAATCTAAGTGATCAATTACCACAAAAAAGATTGGAAATGGTTAGGGCCGAAAAACAAAAAATGTCCCTCCTTTTGGTCCAATTACTATAACCCCTTGTGTATCCTATCTTTTCAGGGGTATAATTGGAAAACAAACTTTAATATAACATATCTAAAAATCTGTGCCTTGGAATTTTACAAATTTTATCTCATTGGAAAGGTTATAAAAAACTCTACGCAACAAGTACAAACAACAATATTAAATTTAAAGTTTTTGCGAAAAATTCGGAGGTAGTTATCATTTTAGGCACAATTTTAGAAAATTAAATGTATATCCATTATGCAAACCACCACCACAAAGGATACATAATACTTTATGTAGCAAAATTTTAGTTTATGCATCAACTAATTTTCCGTTGCAATTAATAAAACGATGTACTCCTAAGTTTTAAGAAAAATGATACTTTCATTTTAGGCACAATTCTCGAAAATTGAATGCATAGCCATTATGCAAACCACCACAAAGGATGCATAACACATCATGCAACCATATTTTGGTTTATGGATCGACTAATTTTCCGTTTCAGAAAAAGCGATATTTTCATATCTTGTTTCAGGAAAAGTGATACTTTTCCCGAAACGGCGTGAAAGTATCAGTTTTTCGGAAACGGGGCGAAAAGTATCACTTTTTACAAACAGACGAAAGTGTCGAGACAAACCCATCTTGATTCTTCTTGATCCGGCCTTTCCACCGTGGCAACGGTCGTACTAGTAGTAGTAGATTGGATCAGATGAAATCTACGTAATTATCTTTCATGATATTTTTTTACCCAAGTCATATCTAGGAGAACAATCCCAAAAAAAAAACATTGAGAATATATAGTTGAGATTGATTCTATATGGTACGTAAGAATTTGAAACCCGTGTAAACTCGTAAGAATTTTCTAAGACTTTGAAAAACCACTTGTGTGCATTTAGACTATATGTGTCTGCATCAACCACACCACATATGAAGTGCCTGAACTCTGAAAATACAAGCACCTTCAGCATACGCTGCGTCCACATGAACCCAAATACCGTACATTTTACCAACCTCGCAAAGGGGACCAGTAGCATCTATTGTTGTTGATGATGTGCTACCGATGGTAGCACTTGGAAGTTGATGATGTTGTACAGATATCGCTTAGGAATGTTTCAAACATCATAAGAGAGGAACATGAACGTGCTGATATTTTTACTCAGCGTAGGTTGGTGAACCAGTTCGCAAACCATAGATATCTCAGATACAAAAATACAATAAAGTTGGCAAACCAGTTCGTAAACCGCAAGTTCAGTTGAGAACGGTTCACGAACCCGGTTGGTGAACCGTGGAGAACTAAAATAATATATTCCTTTTAATAATATACTTATTTTATATAATGATAAAAATAGTTTTTTTGAAATGGAATGAAGATAAATATGATAGATATTAGACGGATTTGTTTTTCTATTTGTGAAGATATCATTTAATATTTTAGATTGGGTTATATTAAAAATGATTTTATAATTATAAAACTTGTATATTTGAGAGTTTGACTATAAAAAGACAGACGAAAATATAATAGAGGACCGAAATAAAAACCGAAGAGAATAGTATTTTTCCTATGATTCACAAATTTTTTTTATGTTTCGGTATTTCTAAGGAACGAAGCTGTAAATTTAGAAAAGTAACAATGCTTTTCCTCTTGTAAATCCTATGAACCATATCCATAAAAATCTAGTCTAATAAACCAAAATGGCTCATCAACCAATATTTTCCCATGTGATGTTAAATGTGCCTAATGGCCAACGCTAGGTTGTTTGATAACTTAATTTAGAGAATAAGATTAGAGGACTAAAGTTTTATAGGAAATATCTTCGCATGGAACAATAAAAGGGAAGGAAAAGCTAACATAAAACAAAGACTATGATGTGCCAAGGAGGGGGAGTGGGAGAAGGAAATCAAGCAGGATTCCGCAGGCTGCTATACAACATAACTACAGAGAAGGAAATCAAGCAGCAGATGGTCTGGCCAACCATGCGGCAGATGGAAGTCAAATAGGAAACTTATCAACCAAAATTTGGGACCAGGCAATCCCGGTTTTTATTAATCACATTGTCTACCATGATTCCATGGGTACCACATACCCACGTCAAATTGTAACCTAATTTTCCGTTAATAAAATTCATGCTTCAAAAAAAAAAAAAAACAAAGACTAGATAGAGGTATATAGAAAATGCTGAATGGAACATTGAATTCAGTGAACCTAATCTTCATATTATGGTAACAATATGATCTGATTATGGTCTTATATATGTCTATCTCTTAATCCCATGCTTTTGCATTTAAATCCGCTTCTCAAATTTTACGACACATGGCTTAAGGAGCCTTCTTGTCTTGAAGTACTTAGGAAAACTTGGAATGAGAATGGGGAAACACCAGCCATCTCTCTAAAATCTTAACAACTTAGATGAAAACATTAACTCATGGAGAAAAAATGTGTTTGTAAGACCTACTAAGATGATAAGAAACACCCTAAAAACATAGAAAGCTTAACTGCTAAACCTAATACTACTAGAAACATTAACATGATAAATTTCAAAATGCTAGAATTAGAAAAACTCTATGATACCCAAGAATCAATAGCCAAACAACAGTCCAGAAACAACACCATAGCCCTAGGAGAAAGAAATATAAATTTTTTTTCATGTAACAACTCTAAAAAAGAGGAAAAGAAATAACATTGAGATAAAAACAATAACAGAGTCAAAAACGGGGAGGAAACAAAACAAATCTGAACCAACTATTTTCGGATCTCTATACTAAAACCCCTTATGTGGAAAAAAATGAGATCTTCTCATATATATACCCGCCACAATTTCTAAGGAACTAAATTTGTCTCTAACTCAAATTCCTTTTCAGGAAGATATTTGGTAAGTTGTTAAAAACCTAAAACCAAACAAAGCACCGGGACCAGATGGATTTTCGGTAAGTTTTGCAAAAATAAGCGAGAAATAATGGGACCATGTGATAGAAGTTGTCCAAGACCTTTTTTTTTAAACAGAGTTCTAAAGAAAGAGCTTAATAAAACTTTGTTACTCTTGATTCCTAAAGGCAAAAATCCCAAAAATCCTTCCGATTTTAGACCAATGGGTTTAACAAACACGCCTTACAAAATTATTGAAAACTCTTAGAAAATAGATTAGAAAAAAAAAAAAAACTTAGGAAAATTCATATCTCCTTTCCAATCTGCCTTCCTATCCTATGGACAAATCTTAGACAATATTATTGTTTCTCATGAGATCATTCATACTATGGAAAAGAATAAAAAATAAAATAGGAAGTATAAGAGTAAAGTGAAAACGCGGGGGTACCAAAATACACCACCACTTTTTTCTTATTCAATTTGTATGGAAAAAATCAACACAAGTCCGAGAGTTCAACTCAATCAAGGAATAGTGTCTAGAGTTATATCTCTCTTTTTCTCGCAGTTAGAACGTTTACATAACCAAGTCCGTGAACCTAATTACAAAGAAATAACTTGGACGGTACCAAAGACCAATGTTCAAGAATCAATTAAGTCATATCCAACAAAACAAGGTCGGATGTATCTACTATAGTTGATTAACGCACAACTTGTGATATTTCAATTATAATAATAAACAATATAATGTGGAAAAAAAATACTGACACAAGAAGTTTTGTTAACGAGGAAACCGCAAATGCAGAAAAACCCCGGGACCTAGTCCAGATTGAACACCAAATTGTATTAAGCCACTACATACACTAGCCTACTACGAATTAACTTCAGAATGGAATGTAGTTGAGCCCCAAAAGGTATCCTACCGATTAAGGTACAGTCGTGCTCCTTACGCCTCTTGAATCCCAGCAGGTTGCGCAATTGATTCCCTTAGCTGACGTCACACCAACTAAGTGTTGCTTCAATTCAATTGAAGACTTTAAAACAATCTGCCTCCCACAGATTAAGCCTATATATGATTTCCTTTACAATCAAAAAGTTTGATCAAAGGTAATGGAAATCGATAGCAATAGACAGAGTCTATCTAACATCAAAATTTCGGACTTATGCAACCCGAAGTGCAACCTAGATTATTATTCACCTCACAAGTATAAAACTTGTGGAATTAACAAAGTTTGAGATGAAGAGAACTTTGATGATTTCTATCTATCTTGATCGAGTGAGCAGCTCAACAATCGATCAAGATCAGGATAATTGAGTTATCAAGAAAAACTAACTGGACTGGCCTCACGAATCCCTATGAAGTATTTGTAGTCGCTAAACCCTAAAAGGGTTAGGAAGAGGAAGATTCTAGATACAACTAGGACACCAAAAAGTAGTGTCAGGGTTCAAAAATCCCAGTTTCTTGAAGTTCCCCTTTTATAGATAGGTTGCTTTAGGTTTAAGCTAAGATAGCTTTGGAACCAAGCAATCAATATCCACCATTAGATAAATCTTTGAATCTAATTTACATAAACAAGATATACACTCTGGTTAGATGAAACCATAACCGAACCGTGTATAAAGATTATGTTTAAGGTGGTTAGCCGAAACTAGACGATTTAAACTTATAAGCTTAATATTCATTTCCATGAACACATAATACATGGACCTTGAGTCAAAATCATGGGATCAAATTAGTCTAGTGTTTTTAGAGAATTGATCATATGCAAAATTATCTCGTAGAAATAATTTTATCGCACTTGAAAATAATCGACATGGTTAGTAGGTGTACAAAGTACAAATACCATAAACTTTTGTGAGTCAGGTCAGTCACAGTACATTTACCAGTTTGTAAACAGTTTAACCAAACCAATTTCCGGAATCCACAGAACTATTTAGGTATGCGTACCGATATGGATACCGTAAGACTATGAGCGGTTCCGGAGTCCACATAACTATTTTCGATATGGATACACAACTGAGTTCCGGAACACATAACTATTTTGGTACGTGTACCGATATGTATACTAAGCCGGTTACGTGACCATAGTTTATTTACGGTTTGCATATGGTTATGCATACCAATCTGGTTCACAAGTTAAACAAATTTTTACATGATGTGCATAAGGATATATGTACCACAAATCTTCAAGTCGACATATAGCTACTCTGTTACGTGTACGAGTACATGTATTACGGGTTCATACTTATAAAAGTTTTTCCAGTTTGTAAGATTGATAACAATGTCTTGTATCCGAATCTATAGTAGTTCTAGATTTCTCTCTAAATCGATTCGAAACATTCCCGAATAACATCAATAACACATATCATTGTTCTAGGCTATTTTCGAATGATGAAACTTGAATCATGATTTTGACTCCGAACAATAAATTTTCCTTAACTGAAATTCATCAAGTATGAACAAATGTTCATTAAGATTAGTCATTATATATCGAGAAGTCCCTTAACTTGGTAATTAGTTTTCGACACGAAATTCTTGAATATACGTGATAGTCTAATTAGTTATGCGACATCGTCTAAATGATATAAAAGTAAATATAACTTGAATAGGTGGTTCAGTCTTCACTTACTTTTTGTTGATGAAGTTCTCCAAAAGCTTGGTGGATCTTCACCTTCAAACGGTAGAACGTAATGATGACTGCCGCAATCCTTTGTTTCTCAACTACATTTCTATCCTAGTCCGAGACTTAACTAATTGTATACTAGAAATCAAGATATAGTTTTGACAACAAGCTTGAGATAGCAACACTTGTGAGTTCGACCAATAAATTGATGCTCTAACATAAAGGTTGATTTGTTGAAATCTTTCGACAGAGATTCATTACAAAAACCTTAAAAGCTTTTGTATACTATGAGGAATTGTATGATTTAGTTTATCAATGCCTCTAAACTTCTTCTAGACATGTCTTGTTGCATGGTTACCCTTGTGAAAAATTCAATACTTCTAGAGGCATCAAACATGGGGATTTATTATCCCCTAATCTGTTTATCTTATGCATGGAAGTTCTCTTCAGATTACTTCTGCATCCAGAATAAAAAAAATAACAGGTGCAGGACATTATGTTAACTAAAACTGCACCAAACATCTCACATCTTTTCTTTGCTGATGTTCTTCTTCCGTTTACAGAACCCGATGCTATAAAAATCTTCTCGATGCTATAAACTTGTTTATCTCAACATCAAGATAAGTAATAAATTTCTCAAAGTCGGGCTTATTCTTTAGTAAAAAAGTACATAACAAACATCAGGGAATCATTTCTTGATTACTGAAAATAAAAAAGATAGATATAAAAGACAGTCACTTAGGAATACCTCTCTTCATCGACAGATCAAAACTAAAAACATTTGATATCACATCTATAATAAACGCTATTCAAAGATACTTCTACTTGGAAAAACATTTAAATTCTAAAGGAACCTACGATTAAATCCTTTGATTTCCTGTGTAAACCTATATCTCTGGGAGGTATGGGGTTTAAAAAAGCTAACAAAGTTAATCAGGCTATGATAAGTATAATTGCTTAGAGACTTGTAAGTAGTCCAGATGAATTTGTAGGAATTTTTTTAAAAGGTAAGTATTCCAAAAAGTATGGTGCTCTTCTATCTAAGAAAAAATATAGGTCTTCTTGGATATGGAGATGTATCCTGCAAGGGATAAAACATAAAGAAAATTAGCATATGGGAGGTAGGGGATGAACAATCAATTAATATATGGGATCCATGGAAGATAACTACTTTATCTGAATCCCTTTCCCAAAACAACATAAATCTAACACTTGTGTCAGAATTGATAAACTCCGACACTAAGAAAGTGGAATCTTGAAACTCGATCTACATGCAAATTTTAACAGTACATTATTCACTAAAATTATACAAATTAACTTTACTCCACAAATAATGGTCTTCTGAAAAAAGACAAGTTAAGATGGAGCCTCACAAAGAATGGGAAATTCATTTGTAAATCTTTATATGCAAAGCTCCAAGATCATGTTAATTTTGTTCTGCATAATCAAAATAAATTATGGAAATATCTGTGGACCATTGAAACTTCTCAAAAGATAAAGCGCTTATACGGAAATGCATCCAAGGTGCTTTACCAACAAGACAAAAACTAGGAATTGTTATTAATGTATAAACTAAATGTGTTTTACGCCGACCAAAGGTTGCAAAAACGAGATCAACACTTATTTTTTGATTGTGTTTATGCAAAATAAGTGTGGAGTATGGCACCTTGTGCATCGCAGGAGTAATTTATATAATATTTAACTCTAGTAATGATACTTCTTTTATAGATTATTATAATAATTGGAGAAAAGGAAACAGAGACCCCATCTCCATGGCTTTAGCTTGTACCAAATATTGGTTCATCTGGACAGAGAGAGGCTCCAAAATCTTCGAAAACAAAAAATGTTCTTCAACCCAACTGGCTATGTCAATAATAAGAAATTATACATATGGCACCTTGATATAGTTCTCTCTAACAACTAACCCATAATAGTATATTTTCAAAGAGATATCCTATGGAGATTTCCTGATAAAGATACTTATATGATCAATAGTGATGCTTCCTAGGTGTTTGTGGGTGAAAACCGTTTCTGCTGATTTTGGTAATTTTGAGTGCTGTGTAGGTGAGAAACGAATCTAAACCCTAAACAATGTACTGCACGGGAGTACTTTTGATTCTAGAGATCAATCTGTACAATCCTGGTCTGAACCAAGAAATGGTCGTTCCAGGCTTGCTTCGGTCACAAAGTGAGGGAGAAGGGTTGGTCTTATGGATGGAAGCGAAGAAAGTTTTGAGACCAAAATTGTTGATTCTGGAAGTATGGGCGTTTTGTGACTTGTATCAGAAAGTTGAACTGGCTAGCTGGATGAAAAAGCTATCAGATGATTTCTGGATGTTGTATTGTTCTCCTTGACCAAAACCTGTTGTTTGGTGGAAATAGGTGAGACCTATTTATACAAGTCATAGCGAAACGTACCTCGGTCTCGTAGGAAGTGGAAATGATTGAGTGGTGGAAGAAAAGAGTAACGTGTAACTGTTAGGCGTTATGCTTCCATGATGAGGAAGTGGTCGTGTAACCGCCAGTCATTACGCTTCCATGATAAAGGAAATGAATTGTTTATACCGTTACTTTTCACCACCACTAATTATCCTACTTCATGACACTTTCTTGTAATGGGCGCATTGCACGCCGCACGCTGTAAACCGCCAAACTAATACCCTAATGAGCATCCCCCCAGTTTATGACATATTTTGATGTCTCGAGTGTTTTCGTGGAAAACATGTAGCACTTTGCTACGTGTGGCAAGTTAAAATCGAGAGGCTTGCCGCAGGTAAATAGCATGTGATGCTAGGCTCGTTTTTGGCTAGTCGCCTAAAACTTGTCGCGAGCTTACCGGTTTGGTGGCGAACTTCGATGGCCGAGATCACATCTTATGAATAAGGATGGCCATTGATTATGGCCACATCTTGTTGTATAGCGAAGTGGCGTCAGCCACATTCTAATGGCATGTCGGTGGCGAGCCGTGGCATAGCGGTATGCCGGTGATGTTGCGGTATGGCCAAAGCTAAAAATTGGCTCTGTGGCCAATGTTAGGGTTTGGCGTCGTGGAAGAATTAGCTGTGGAATAATTAGGGCTTGGCGTGGCCAAGGTGCCGTGGAAGAATTCGCCGTGGAAGAATTAGGGCTTGGCGTGGCCAAGATGCCGTGGAAGAATTCGCCGTGGAAGAATTAGGGCTTGGCGTGGCCAAGGTGCCATGAAAGAATTCGCGTAGAAGAATTAGAGCTTGGCATGGCCAAGGTGCCGTGGAAGAATTAGGGCTTGGCGTGACCAAGTTGCCGTGGAAGAATTAGGGCTTGGCGTGGCCAAGGCTTGGTTTTGGCGCCATGGAGTCGGACCCACATGTGGCGTGGCAACATTGCCATGTTGCCACGCCAATCACATTGCTCCGGGAAACACTATTTGGCTTTGGAAGTAATTTGCCCGAATTAGGGTTTGGCATGTTGAAACCCTAATTAGTGCACGTGGCATGCGACTACGGCATGGCACTACTTTTGTGCAAATGGCTCCATGGCTATGCCAAAGGAACTATGGCAAGGCCATAGTGTGGAAACGGCCATAGGAGTAGAAATTGCCGTGGGTGGCTATTTATGGCGGGTTGCCACGAAGTGGCATGTTTGCGAGCATGTTGTAAAGTTGGCATGTTGCGAAGTTGCCGCGGTAGAGTGGCGTGTTGGCATTGATAAGCATGTAAATGCTACATTTTATACCCATATTTATATTAGCTATGACTCGATATTTTGGCTAACATCCCTATTTTTATGCTTTTTACGGAAAGTACACGTAATTCTAATTATCCAGGAACATAAACAGACTAAAGCATTAGTCAACGACGTTGCGACGCAAATGTGAAATAGGGTTAGCCTGGTACCTCCATGTATCAGCAACCACAATGATCAAATATGCTGGACTGGTATCTCTATATATCAACAACACTTATTATGCTGGCCTGGTATTTCTATATATCAGCAGCACTTATGACGCTGGCCTGGTATTTCTATATATCAAGTGACACTTATATGACGCCGGCTTTGGTATTTCTATATATCAAGCGGCACAATGATGAAATGGGGTTGGCACAGTATTTCCATGTATCAACAACCACAGCAGTTGGCCTGGTATTTCCATGTATAAACAACAGTCTAGTTACCATGACAAATGAAAGGAGTGAAATGGTGTCGATGTTGTTCTCGTTCCGTAGCCATGGCACACTATAGTTGACGTAAAAAATATGTTGCGACTAAATTCCCGAGAGCTGCAATTGGTGGCGATCGATTGGCGGAAAAGCTGGGTGTTTGTCGAGATATTGCCTTTGATATTTGTCTTGCAGGGGCGATCGATCAGATGGAGTCAATTTCTGTGACTGGAGTTGAATGATGGCTAGCCGGTGATAAAAACGGTGAAGGTGTTGGTTTGTTATGGATTCTCAAACTCATGCCAGTGGTGGTCACTCTCGGTCTCTGCAACAGCAATTAGGAGTTCATGTATGGATGCAGTTTGAGGGTTATTGGATGTGATTTAAATTGGGTTCAGCTCAAAAGTAAAATTAAGTGAAGAAGATAACAAACTTTGGATGAGTGCAGCTGAGAAGTCCGTTTCCTTGGTGGTCTGAATTGTGGGTCAGGACAAAGAACTAGTGCTGTAGCCATTGAATTGTCTTAATTTATTGGGGTTCGTTTGTATGGACTGAAACTCAATGCAGAAACGGATTTAGCAACAAGAGTTGGGTTTTCTCGACTAAAAAACAAATGCAGGCAGTGATGATGGTAATCGTGATTATTTTCGAATTCCTACAGCACATCGAGAATGGAACGGAAGCAGTTATTGGTCTTTAGGTGAAGATGGTACGTGCTGCCATGTACTGCCAGCAATTCTTGGCTGTAGAAGAATGGGAAGTGGTCAGAGTTGTATGAGATGGCAACAAAAATGGTGCAAGAAGATGTTTGACCAGGCATGAAGGCTGGTGAATGGATTGGGGCAGTATGTAAAGTCTCGCACGCGGTTAGATTCACAACAACAAAGCCTCGGTGGTGACGATTTGGGGTCGAGTTGCGGATGAATTACCATCGAGAAAACAAAGTTCAGGGAGTTATAGTGGCGCTGGTTTGGTTTGTATATGATGTTCGACTGAAATAGAAAAAACAGCAAATGCAGATGATGCTGCTGGGATCGATCGTCATGTATATAATCTTGGTTGAACTGAATGCAACGATAAAGTGAGTTGTGGTTAATTCATGATCGATAATTAGAGATGATTTGGAGGCACTGATGGTCGTGTTGGCTGAGTTGATAGCTGACAGAAATTGAATTCGATAAGAGTAAGAGCGAAGTGATGATTCGAATCAGTTGAATAATGATGGGTTTGTGCCAAAAGAGTTGCTGCTGGTTGTGTTCATCTGCAGAACACGATTTCGGAGTAGCAAATTTGTGTTATAATTGTTGGCGCGGGTTAGTGATGCTCAATAAGTCTTGGGACTGTGAACAAAACTGATGGTTCATTTGTAGTATGGCTATGGCCTGAAATTGGGTTACGTTGAGAGTTCTCAATGAAGAGAATGAGTAGCAGCGAAGATGGGGGAATTGATTTGGCTATTGACTCGGTTAAGGATGCTAAGCGTGGCCGAGATGAAGAAGAGTTGATGGTGCTGTGTCCTGATTTTGGCATAGTAGAGAGTGGTATTGGGCTTGAAATCGGTGGGTATTTAATTGGGCCTGTCGGACAGTTTATTCTTCCATTCGAATTCTTGGCAGCAGATGATATAAAAAGAATTGAGAAGAACAGATGAGGAGGCCGCCTAGAGTTAGGAGCTGCGGCTACAGAGTCGTTGGAGAGAAGACTAGGGTTTGGAGTTTTACTTCTCCGAATTCGTTTTTGCTTAGCTAGTTTGATTTGAATATGTTTATGGTTTTTGAGAAAGCCATGTCTAGCTAAATCGTTTGTTAGGGTTTAGATTGAAACCAATTTATTTGTATAGACTCTACGATGATATTTCTAATAATGATTCATTGATTAGTGATTTCTATTCATATAGCTTGGTGTTTTATCGTTCATGTGATTTTCTTGATTATTCATGCTTTTGAATTGATATTTCGTGCTTCGGTTAAATCCCTAGACGTGGTATGCAAGGATAGATAGGTAATGCTTTAGGATCGCTACATACGAAGCGAAGGAAGTTACAGCGGAGAAACTGTATTTTAGAATTTAACATACCATTTTCCGAGACATGAGATTGATTTCGATATTTGTCTTGAGTGATGAATAGAAATTAGTAGAGTTTTATATGATTGAATTGGTGGAAATCGAAGACCCTAATAACCCATTCCTACTTCGTTTATTATCACGATTATTTGTTGTTTTTTTGTTCCGAAATTCTGAAAATCATCTAAACATCTTCAATTTGGTTACTTAGTTTTTGGTATTAGTTGGTAGAGTATTTCACACTCCTCGTGGGAACGACCTGTACTTGCCATTGTCTACTAGTTAGACGCCGTGCACTTGCAGTATTATTATTGTAGGTTTCCGAGCCTACAAGTTTTTGCGCCGCTGCGTTGCAGAGTGGTTGCATAATACACTCTGACTGATATCAATTTTTGTATATAGCTTATTTTTATTTTATTTTGTATATAATTTATTTTTCTCTTTCTTTTAGATTTCTTTTAGTTCTTTTTACCCAGTTCGTTTGAATATTTTCCAGGTACATTTGTCTGAAGTGCTATAGGCGAAAAGATGCACTCGCAAAGCTTTTGCAAGGACCACTTGGAAGATCCACTAGAGGTTTGCGTAGCACATTTTGGGTAGGATTTTGATGATGATAGTGTTATTTGTGAAGTCAATGCCTTCTTAGACTCCACACCACTGCTAGATACTAACAAATGGAAGCCCAAACTAGAACCTCTAGTTATGTCTGAGTCTCGACTAGTTCCATCAGTCGAGAATGGTCCGACCTTGACCCATAATCCATTAAGTTCTGATTTTTTTTGTCTTGATGATATTGATAATGAAACCGTTTTACATAATAATGGGTCTATGAGTCGTGATACTATTGCTCCAATGAGGCCTGGTTCGGCAAGTGAATTTGAACCAACATATATTTGTGTGCCCGACTTAGCTGAAGTTGAACCAATATCAGTCGTGGAAGTTATTTCCGCTGACTTAGAACCTGATTTAGGGAGTACAAAAACTGTTCAATTCTTTAAACAATCTTTACTAATTATCCGCGAACTTTGATTTACTTCATATTCAAGGTTCGAATTATGTTTTAAATAAGATTGAATTGGTTTTATCTCTCTAGGTACTAATATTTCTTACTTGCAGGTTCATGTTTATGACTAATCATATTAGTTGGGTTGATCCCCAACTCTTCGGAGCTTTATATATATGACTCACGTACTTACCTTGGGGTACCTTTGGTCAACCTCACATTGTTTGAGAACGTGCTACTGGCAAGTAGGGAACAGATAACTTTCGCTTCATGGGAGTCAACCCATCAGATTTGTTCCCTCTACTCTATCTCTTATTTTCTTTTTGTTTATTTTTTCATTTCCCATCTTAATCTCTACGTTGGATGACTCAATTACATTGAGGACAATGTAATGTTTAAGTGTGGAGGAGTGGCACTGTCGTGTCGTTAGGAATTTTGATTAAAAAAAATAAAAATTATTATGACCAGCTGTATAGCGGGTCTAAAAAAATTCGAATATTATGACCCAGTGTGTAGCGGGTCTAAAAAAAAAAAAATTGTGTCGGTGGTCTTGTGTTTGGCATTTGTCATGACCAGCTGTGTAGCGGGTCTAACTCTCTCTTATTATATGACCGGTTTGTGTAGCGGGTCAATTCTGTTTTTGCTCGAGGACTAGCAAAATATAAGTGTGGGGGTGTTGATAAGCATGTAAATGCTACATTTTATATCCATATTTATATTAGCTAGGACTCGATATTTTGGCTAACATCACTATTTTTATGCTTTTTGAAAGTACACGTAATTGATTATCAGGAACATGCTTGACTAAAGCATTAGCCGAACGACGTTTGCGCCTCAAATGTGAAATAGGGTTGGCCTGGTACCTCCATGTATCCCGGCAACCACAATGATCAAATATCTGGCTGGTATCTCTATATATCAAGCAAACACTTATTATCTTGGCACGGTATTTCTAAATATCAATGACACTTATGATGCCGGGCACTGGGTATTTCTATATATCAACAAACACAATGATGAAATGGGGGTTGGCCTGGTATTTCCATGTATCAAAGCAACCACAACGGTTGCGCTGGTATTTCCATGTATCGACAACAGTCTAGTTACCATGACAACGAAAGGAGTCTCGATGTTGTTTTCGTTAAAGTAGCCATGGCACACTATAGTTCGACGTAAAAATATGTTGCGGCTAAATTCCGAGAGTCAAGCTGGTGGCGATCGATTGGCGGAAAAATTCGGGTGTTTGTCGAGATGATGCTGCCGGTGATAAAAACAGTGAAGGTGTTGGTTTGTTATGGATTCTCAAACTCATGGCAGTGGTGGTCACTCTCGGTCTCTGCAACAACAATTAGGAGTTCATGTATGGATACAGTTTGAGGGTTATTGGATGTGATTTAAATTGGGTTCAGCTCAAAAGTAAAATCAAGTGAAGAAGATAACAAACTCGGATGAGTGCAAATGAGAAGTCCGTTGCCTTGGTGGTCCGAATTGTGGGTCGGGACAAAGAACTAGTGCTGTAGCCATTGAATTGGCTTAATTTATTGGGGTTCATTTGTATGGACTGAAACTCAATGCAGAAATGGATTTAGCAACAAGAGTTGGGGTTTCTCGACTAAGAAACAAATGCAGGCAGTGATGATGGTAATGGTGATTATTTTCGAATTCCTACAGCACATCGAGAATGGAACGGAAGCTTGGCTATTGGTCTTTAGGTGAAGATGGTACGATTTTGCCATGTCTTGCCCGATTCTTGTTGTAGAAAGAATGGGTGTGGTCGGAGTTGTCTGAGATGGCAACAACAATGGTGCAAGAAGACGTTTGACCAGGCATGAAGGCTGGTGAATGGATTGGGGCAGTATGTGAAATCTCGCACGTCAGTTCCGATTCACAACAACAAAGCCTCGGTGGTGACGATTTGGGGTCGAGTTGCGGATGAATTACCATAGAGAAAACAAAGTTCAGGGAGTTATAGTGGCGCTGGTTTGGTTTGTATATGTTGTTCGACTGAAATAGAAAACAGCAAATGCAGATGATGCTGCTGGGATCGATCGTCATGTATAGAATCTTGGTTGAACTGAATGCAACGATAAAGTGAGCTGTGGTTAATTCATGATCGAGTATTAGATATAATTTGGAGGCAGTGATGAGTCGTGTTAATGAGTTGATAAGCGGATTTAAATTGAATTCGAGAAGAGTAAGAGCGAAGTGATGATTCGAATCACGATCGAATAATGATGAGTTTGTGCCAAAACAGGTTGCTACTGGTTGTGTTCATCTGCACAACACGATTTCGGAGTAGAAAATTTGTGATAATTGTTGGCGCGGGTTAGTGATGCTCAATAAGTCTTGGGATGTGAAAAAACTGATGGTTCATTTGTAGTATGGCTATGGCCTGAAATTGGGTTACGTTGAGAGTTTTCAATGAAGAGAATGAGTAGCAGCGAAGATGGGGGAATTGATTTGGCTATTGACTCGGTTAAGGATGCTAACTGTGGCCGAGATGAAGAAGAGCTGATGGTGCTTTCTCCTGATTTTGGCAGAGTAGAAACGGAGAAAGTGGTGCTGGGCTTGAAATCGGTGGGTATTTAATTGGGCACAGTCGGACAGTTTATTCTTCCATTCGAATTCTTGGCGTGCAGATGATATAAAAACAATTGAGAAGAGCAGATGAGGAGGCCGCACGGGAGTTAGGAGCTGCTGACTCTGAGTCGTTGGAGAAGACTAGGGTTTGGAGTTTTACTTCTCCGAATTCGTTTTTGCTTAGCTAGTTTGATTTGAATATGTTTATGGCTTTTGAGAAAGCCATGTCTAGCTAAATCGTTTGTTAGGGTTTTAGATTGAAACCAATTTATTTATATAGACTCTACGATGATATTTCTAATAATGATTCATTGATTAGTGATATCTCTTCATATAGCAGTGTTTTATCGTTCATGTGATTTTCTTGATTATTTATGCTTTTGAATTGATATTTCGTGCTTCGGTTAAATCCCTAGACGTGGTATGCAAGGATAGATAGGTAATGCTTTAGGATCGCTACATACGAAGCGAAGGAAGTTACAATGGAAAGCTGTATTTTAGAATTTAACATACCATTTTCCGAGACATGAGATTGATTTCGATATTTGTCTTGAGTGATAAATAGAAATTAGTAGAGTTTTATATGATTGAATTGGTGGAAATCGAAGACCCTAATAACCCATTCCTACTTCGTTTATTATCACGATTATTTTGTTATTTTGTTTTGTTCCAAAATTCTGAAAATCATCTAAACATCTTCAATTTGGTTACTTAGTTTTTGGTATTAGTTGGTAGAGCATTTCACACTCCTCGTGGGAACGACCTGTACTTGCCATTGTCTACTAGTTAGACGATGTGCACTTGCAGCATTATTATTGTAGGTTTCCGAGCCTATCAGGCATGCTACCGCGGTAGAGTGGCATGTTGGCATGTCGACTAATTTTGTTGTGGTAGGGCGCGCTTGGCTTGTCAGTTTAGCAAGGTGGCGCGGTAGGGTGTGTTTGTCCTTTAACGTATGGTGGCAAGTTTAGAGGAACTTGATTGGCCACAAAAGAGGGCCGGCCAAACACAAGGCGCGACCACAATTCTGGTGAGAGTGTGGCGGCTTTGGCGCGTTCTGATTGGTCGATTAGAAGTGGGGCCGACAAGCATGGGCCTAGCCACAACTTGTGTGTGTGTGGCGAGTTTAAAGCAACTTGATTGGTCGAGAGAAATAGGGTCGGGGCGTGGCTAATGGTGCTAGCTGGCCTAAGGAATAGCCACGCCTCTCTTTGCTGATGCGGCTCCCTATTTTCTTATTTAAGGCGAGGTTCGCACTTTGCTAATCCATGGCGGATTAATTACTTAGGCTTAATTTTGACAAGCAAGGTCTGGTACATTGCGCGAGGCGCGAAACCCTAACTTATATAAGTTAGTCAGGACGATTGATTGAGTTCTATGTGTTGACACAAAGTTCTTTTAAGTTCATTGCCAGAGAGCAGCATGCTTTTCTGATTCGAATACCTTATGCAAAGACCTTATCCTTGATACTTGGAGATTCGTGCTCTTTCTGCTGCAGTGAACACAAATCGTCATGCCATATCAACATTAAGGGTTCAACCGGAGAACATAGCATAAAAGGCATTGAGGAGGAACTTATATTAAGTGAATATACGCGAGGCGCCGAAATTCACATAACATCCGGGATGGTTGCTACATTCGCTTGATCCGGATAAATTTCATGTAAGTGTATTGAGCGGCTCAATAAGTATGCCAGTGGAGAGAGCTTAGCACACGTGGCTCTGTTTCCTTGCAGAGTGACGTCACATCAGATGCAAGGTTTTACGATTTTAACCCTAATCTAAAACCACCATCAACACTAGGTATCTGCAATCTCTAACGCATGTTTTATGCATAATTATACAGGAAGTTTCAGAGCAGCAGGGTTGGGAAGTTTCAGAACTTCATCAGCAGAAAAGCAGAAGCAGATGCAAGGTTTTACGATTTTAACCCTAATCTAAAAACCACCATCAACACTAGGTATCTGCAATCTCTAACGCATGTTTTATGCATAATTATACAGGAAGTTTCAGAGCGACGGGGTTGGGAAGTTTGAGAACTTCATCGTGAGAAAAAAAGCTTGACGGTAACTCCGCTACAAACTGCTCAATAGGCCCTCACAAAGAAGATAAAAAATTTGGCATTGAAGGGGATCATCTGGAAACAATTACATATTTTCAGAGAAGAAACAATTCAGTCCAGTTCAGTGGCACTATATTACAAACTAATTAGAGTCTTTTTTTGGGTTTTCAAGCTGTTGACAACAAAACAAAAGGATATTTTGACAAAAAACGGGAGAAAGTCAGTTGTTCATCAAGTCTGGAAAGATTCAACACCTTTCTTTTTAGTTCCTAGAATTCATTTTGATTGTGTAAAGCATACGATGGAAACACTTTAATTAATGTTGTTCATGTAATTCCAAACGAAACTAATCCATCAAATTCAACCATTGTTGGGGCTAGAGTTGACCTTAAACGAGCCTGTATCAACTGATTGGTGGACTCTTGTTTTGTTGGCTTATATATCTATCTTACTTCCAAAAAAAAATAAAAAAGTGTTGGCTTATATATTTATCTTCACTACCTTAGGGGAGTTAGGCGGCGGTATCATAGATTTTCTGAAGCGTCTACGCAATTATATGGCTAGCCATGATGCTAATGTTCGGGTTGGAGAGTTTCTTTTTCATAGGTTAGGTGTGGTTATTCAAAAGGGTGTTGGAGCTCGACATTGCTAGGCTTCCATCCAATTTCTTACCGATTGATAGTCTTTCGATTTGTAATTAATATTATTTTTTTTTTTTTTAAACAAGAATAAATTTTTTTATTAGATATTACATGAAACTAGTTGGAAGCCTAACAAGCTAAGCTCCAACGACATACTATTACATTAATTGAACAGGTTGATGTGCTAGTCTACCAGCGGGCCTCATGGGAAACCTTGCCAAGGGGAGCCGAAAGCCGGCGGGAGGCGAGATTGTGTCACAAGGGGGCAAATTAACACTACCTTCCATGTTAATTCCGCAATATTACGCCATTGGGGACTCGAACACAGGGACCTCTGAGTGCGCATTAAACTTTGATCAAGCAGTGAGTCGCGGACTAGAGTCGCTATCTTTAAGGTATTTGCGACTCTGCCTCTTGATTGTGCTAGCGGTCAAAAATTGTCGAACACCTATGGGATAAAGCATTTGATAACTCTCTTATTGATTTCTAGCACTATGAAATCAGATCAACAAATCTCTATCTAACACTTGCTCGGAACTCGAAATAGATGAAAAAGCGTATCTTCATCTTCTCAGAAACTTTTCTTATATAAGTCAAAAAACATCAATACGGTTTTAATGAAAATAAATTTCGCAATAAGTGCATACTTGAAAATCCTCCATATAACTATCAGCAACATTAAATTACAAAAATTAATGTAATTAATTAGGAATATTAAGTTGAAAACCGTTTTGAAATCAAGAGTTAAAAGCGACAAAAAATAAGTTTTGGATCGGCGGACTCCAAGGCCCCAAAGCCAGGCCAGCTCTCCGGATTTTTAATAAATATTATAGATATATAAATATACCTATTCAAATGCATGGGGTGAGACTTGAACTCAAGTCATAGTGTGGGAGCCCAAAATTATACTCACCACACTATTTCTCTAAGTTTGATATAATATTACAAAGCTATGTTTTTAAATATATATATCTCCCAACAATCCCCACTTATATTTTAAAAACATTGAGCAAGTGTTGTATAGTTGTGCATATGCAAGTGCCTTTAGACTTGAACTCTCGCATAGTGTTAAATTTTCTAAGTGCCAGGTGACTAGAGTGAATTGCGTCTTGAACTCTCAACTAATATTAGATTATTTAACACACACAACTATTTCTAGAGTAAAGTCCTTAAGTTCGCACATTAAGGCCATGTGCTTATCCATTTTTAACAAATGATCTACAAATGCCCAATTTCTCATGAAAGCACTTCATACCTTCACATTCGTATAGGTGAGTCTATCAAGAATACTCCAGTAGTATCCCACTCTAACTTAAGAGCTATAGAATCATTAAGAGTTAAATACTCAACTTTGTTTCCCACTTCGGATATCATGCTATGGGAGTGCATGACTCTATCATATCATTTGTAACTACGTCTAGTCCCTTTGAACCTATCTAAGGTTGGGTATCCATTACAAATGACTCAACTTCTCACTGAGGCCTAAGTCCCATACTCTAGAAAATTTCCATACCTTTTCTCTAGCTAACCCTTTCGTCAAAGTGTCGGCTATATTTCCTTGAGATCTTACATGATCTATTCTTACAACACACGGTTGTGAAATTCTCTAAGCGTGTAGTAGCTTTGACGTATATGTCGATTCTTATTGTTATTATAACAATTATCTACTACTCCAGATAGCAGCTGTACTATCGCAGATAGATCAAAGTGGGCTGGTATTGGTTTTCCCATCTTGGAATGTCGACAACAGACATTTGAGCCATCCTGCCTCTTCACTAGTCGTCTCTCTGTCGATTCAGTCCTCCATCATAGGTTGGGCTATAATTGTCTGTTCTTTGATCTCAAAGATCGGCGCCTCGTGATAGTAAAAACATATCCATCTGGTGGACTTGGAATCATACGAAAGAATATTCCAATTAGCATCGCTAAATCCTTCAAGGACAGCGGGATACCTTTGATAGTGTAATCTAGGTTTGTGGTTCTTTCGAATGCCTATAACCCTCTCAACGACATCCAGTGTTTCAAACTGAGATTACTAGCGCTACCCAGAACTCCTACTGACATGCATATGTCACGTCTAGTACAATCAGCTAGCATATGGACGCCTATTATACTAGCATATTCAGTTGTCTAACTTTTCTCTCGATGTTCCTTAGCAATTTCTGATAGGATCAAAAGAGTACAAACGAGTTTATAATCAAAATATTCATACTTCTTTAGGATTTTTTCAATGTAGTGAGATTGATCCAAACAAATACCACTATTAGTTCTGGAGTTACTTTGATTCCCAAGATTACACTAGCTTCACCCAAATCTTCATGTCAAAATTCGAACTAAGCATGCTTTTAGTTTCATTGACAACGAATACTTGGAACCAAATATTAGCAAATCATCCACATACAAGCAAACAATCACACATACATCATTCTCAGATTTATAGTAGATGCATTTGTCACCCTCATTTATTGCAAGTTACTTGAAATCATTAAATTATCAAATTTCTCATGTCATTGTTTAGGAGCTTGTTTCAAACCATAAAGAGATTTTCTAGCTTACATACTTTATGTTCTTGTCCAGGAATTACAAAACCTTGAGTTGTTCCATGTAAATTTCTTCTTCTAGTTCACCATTCGAAAAAGCGGTTTAACATCCATTTGATGAAAAACAAGATTATGAGTAAGCGACAATGAGTAATCAAAACACGTATAGATGTTAATCTAGTGACGGAGAATAAGTATCAAAAAAGTCCACGTTCTCTCATTGCCTATAACCTTTGACAGCTTGATCTAGCCTTATGCTTATCTATTGTTCCATCGGTTTGAGTTTCCTTTTCAAGACCCATTTACAACCTATTGGCTTACAACGGGAGGTAAATCTACATAACTCAAGTTCCATTAGGACATGTAGAATCCCATTCATTATCTCTGACTTCTTGCAGAAACTAGACTCTACGAGCTAAACGCCTCTTGTAAATTAGAAGGTTCTTCTTCTATAGCGTAAAATTCAAAATCGGGATTTTTATCTTTTGTCTCAGTCCTAGCTCTTTCACTGCATCTAGGTTCAGAATTGGTGATCCTAGTTTCTTCACTTCAGGTTCTTCTAATCTAGACTTCAGAATCAACACTAGGTAAAGTGCTAGGTGTTGAACCCCACTATTACCCCACTAATTCCTAGATTTAAAGGAAATCTATCTTCAAGAAGTCAACATCCACATGATTCAATAATAACCTTATTATTAATATCAAAAGAACACTATAAGCTTTCTTTGTTTTGAGCATAACCAATAAAAACACATTCATAAGCTCTGCTTTCAACTTATGTCTTTTAGGATCGAGTTTCTAACAAAAGCCAAACAACCCCAAACTCTAAAATAAGATACATTAGGTTTTCTATTTCTCCTAAAGTTCATAAGGAGATATCCATGGTTTTATTATTGGGAATGCGATTCAAAACATGGCAAAGCAGTCGACAAACATTCACCCCACCTAGTGAGAAGCGCCATGAGAACTCAAGCAAATCAAGCCATGATGAAGTTCGGTCGAGTAATACGATTCTTTCTTTCAGCTTTCCATTCATTTGAGGATTATATGGACGGTTCTTTCATGTATTATGCCATTAGTTTGATAAATTTGAGTAAAGGAGCAGAATCATATTCGGTTTGCCTCTATCACTCTGAAACCTCTTAATTTTTCTACCAAATTGATTTTCAATTTAATAATAAAAATTTTAAACTTTTCAATAGCTTCATTCTTATGGCTCAACCAAATAAACATACGTATAATTAGAACAATCATCAATGAACGTCATAATATATCTCTTCCATTTCTAAGTTAGGATACCTTCATATTCCTATGAGTCGAGAATGTATTAAGTCATAGTGGTTGGGATTCTCTTCACTATGATTTATGTGAAGTCTTAGTTATTTTTGCTTGACTGCAGGTATTCACATTTTTCAAATTCATTTTGCAAGAAATTGGGAAGGACACCTAACTGTGCTCATGTTATTTACTAACTTTTTACCCACATGACAAAGCCTACCATGCCAAACATTAAAATTGCAAACCATATAGCGGAAGAATCAATTTTATTCATAGCATCAACATTAAGCTTAAACATTCCATCGATAGCATAACCTTTTCCACAAAATTCTTATTCTTAGCTATAGTGTAAACATCAGACCCAATAGTTTGATACACCGGCCTTGTTGAGAAGATAGCGGAAACAAGGTTCTTTCCTCATTGCAGGTGTGAAGAACATCTTTAGACATGAGTGTCTTGCGAAGTAAACTTCAATTCTACCGTACGAGAACCTTTCACCATAGTGCTTTGTGAGAGTCTCCCAACAACACTTTCTTATCCTTGGTTTCAGACATAAGTCTTAAACATGGACCTATCAAAACAACAATGACCCGAAGCATTCCAACGTCTATCCACCACCCATCAGATCCACCAACCATGCATGAACTGCCGGATCAGAGACCATGGCAATTATAACGTCACCCACAACATTAGCTTGTGTGTTATTCTTTTCACTTGTTAAACCTGCAATTCCTAGCCATGTGGTTTGGTTTATTACGAGACATAACAAAGAAACTCGGTGGAATTGTCCATTTTTGATGGGTGTTGGTTCTTGTTTGATTAGGCCTTCCTCCATTTCTTAGGTTAGGGTTAGGCTTCATATCCTTTTTCTTAGGTTTGATTAGGATGGAGTCTTATTATTAGAAACAATGAGGATCTCTTCCTTCTTATCTTGTTTCCGAGCTTCTTCCTCGACCCTGGGCTTATAATCAAACTTTCAGAGAAAATTCTTTAGTCTTGTGGCCGCAAAGTATGCAATCTTTCCGGCTAGGTGGTAACTTGTCAATCATCTGAAACTTGAAATTGTTCATCACTTTCATACCTTCGGCCACAATTTCGTGGTAAATTTTTTGAAGTTCATGAGCACAGTGCAACGACGTGACCTATCATCACCATTTGGTATCTCAAATGCCGGCTCACGACATACTTCTTTGAGCCAGGCTTCACTCGGTGTCATATTTGATTACGTGATGCATCGCCACACGTCTTTGCACGAGTTTCAAAGGGTTGAGGTAATACTCCCATATAAATCACTTCGAATGTCATTAGGTAGAACAGTTTTTGCAATCAAAGTAGATGCTTCGATCCATTTTGATCAATAGCCTTTTGTTTCTCCTCGGCGAGGTTGAACTCAACATCTTTAACATCGGGAAGAATGAATGGATCGGCAGCTGGCTTTCCTCCATCCAACCATCGCGCGTCGCCAACAGTCATGCTCAGCCGGCAGTGATTTGTCAGCCGGCCGAGTTTCCATGGTTTCGGGGATGAACACTTCGAACCACGATCATATGCTGACTTCATGAGTTTGGGATATGAGAACATCTTGAGCTCCCGTCTTGAAATGATGTACCCTTCAGAATTTGAATGGCTTGTTGGTATCATCCAGCGACGCTTCCTTTCAACCTCCATAGCAAAAATCAAGTACCTTAAAATTGTTGGAGACAATGAAGAAATAATAAATCGGATCTCAAGCGATTTGAGTCTGCTGGACTAGGTACGCTATCTTTAAGGTATTTGTGACTCTGCCCTCTTGATTGTGCTATGATCAAGGATTGTCGAACCACACATGGGATAAAGCAGTGATAACTCTCTTATTGATTTCTCACTTTATGAGAAATCGAATCAACAAACTCTCTATCTAACACTTGCTGGAACTCGAAATAGATGAAAAAGCGTATCTTCATCTTCTCCGGAAACTTTTCTTATATAAGTCAAAAGAAAGCTTATCGATACGGTTTCAATGAGAAATAAATTGCATATTAAGTGCATGCAGAAAATCCTCCATAACAGCCATAAAACGGCAACATTAGAAGTACCAAAAATTAATGTAATTAATTAGGAGATATTAAGTTGAAAACCGTTTCAAGGAAATCAAGAAGTTAAAAGCAGCCCAATAAAATAAGTTTCACGGATGAGCGGACCCCAGGGGCCCCAAGGCCCGCTCGCCGATTTTTAATAAATGTTATAGATATATAAATATACCTATTCAAATGCATAGGGTGAGACTTGAACCCCAGAAGTCTGTAGTGTGGACAATTATACTACCACTTTTCCTTCTAAGTTTGACATAATGTTACAAAAACTATGTTTTCTAAATACACATATCTCCAAACGGTATCCCTATCAATCGTCTAGCCACTCGTCCATAGAGTCCTTGGCATCGTTTGATTATTTTTATTTAAGCATTTTTGCCATTGACTCGGCACACTGCAGTCCTAGTAGTCATTAGTGACAGGCAGGAGGCCGGGAGGCGGGGAGAGTCCATCTTATGACCAATTATTTCGTCGAATGAAAAACCTATCTGATTTCAGTTCTAAAGATTAGGTTGGTTTTTTTTTTAATCGGGGAGATTTTTGGTGCACTTTTTTCATTGGGCGCTTAGAAGATATCTTGAATGTGCAAATGAAAAGACTTCCATATTCGAATTGGATTCAGGCCAACCACACCTTCGAATTCATACATATCCATTACTTGCATATATTTATTATGCACTTGTTTTGCCTTTTGTTTAATTTTTGAAAAATATGCTTGTTTGTTATTGAAGTTGTTGAAAATTGCGAAGTTTCTTTTTGTTTTTTGGAATGGAAATCACATTCCAGTTATGCTAGTTTTATTGTTTTACGTGTGATTAATAGGTTTGCTTGATATATGAATTTATGATTTTCTATTTGCTAGTTAGCGAATATATTTGGAGAAATGGTGTTACGATGCGGTACGGTAGAGCACTTGTTCTGCCTTTGCAGTACCATTGATAATGCGCAAAACAAAGAGCATTGATATTTAGAAGCTGTTGTATCCTTTGTGGTATGATATTGAGACTCAAGAACACTAATTTACTGCCTGCTGCAAGAAGTTGCATACAAGGTATGGTCTATGAGTATTGCCTAGTACTATTGTGGTCTTGGGTATGGCCTTCAAACCATGAACTATGCTTGCTAATAGTTGGCATCACAAGAAGCTTCGGAGTTCTGGCAACTTCATTTGGAATCTAAATTCCACATGCGGTTATCTTACCCTTTGGAATGCGAAGCTATGAAATTTTGAGGAGAAGAATCACATTTTTAAAAAGCGATCGGGATAAGGTACTAGGAGATTCAAACTCAAACTTTTGGCTTGGGCTAGTCTTTGCGCGATAAGAGTACATTTGAGATTTTCATGTTCGTTCCTCGTGATTGGGATGCAATTTTTATGTAACCTTTTTTTCTTATCTCTTACATCTGGTAGATTGTAATTCCTTTGTGCATTCTCTTTTCTAACGAAAATCTTCTCTTCGATAAAAAAAAGTGCCGTAGAGCCATGCCGATACATATAGTTTATCTATATTATGAGGGCCGGCGGTGTTTTCCATATGGGCCGAGTCATCTACATTTCGAACACACGGGGGCGTTTGAGACGGACGGTGGTGAGATCTGCATTTTAGATACCTGCAAAGCTAAAGAGACAACTCAGATGGGACTCACCAATTTGTATTGCTCTGGGTTTACCTCGCTGCAGAAATCTTTATACGTCTAACATCTTATCGCTTTACTTATATTGAACTCCCTAGCGTTCAAGTTTCCTTCTCATTGATGTGAATGGATCTCCCTCATTAGCTGCGAGAAGGAGCGTTATGTGAGAAGTGACAATGTAAAGATAGATTAGGTCCATGTTTTGAGGAAGGAAGAAAAGGTATCTTTTACTCTTATTTTTGTCGATTCGAGGGTTAAGCGGTCCTTTAGAAATAATGCAGAATACTATGACGATTCCCCAGTTAATATCCCTTGATTTGGTGATTGAAGCGACAGAATAATTGAGTATAGATTTGTGATGTTAGATTGGGTTTTGGTTTCAATGGTTTAGTTCGATTTCCAATAATGGATTTGCGTTGCCGATCGATTTCTTATTCGAGGTTCTTTATAGATCAAGAGGTTTTAGGGTTTATTGTGGTGATGAGTATTAACAGTAGAGGAAGAAGTTATATTTATTGTTGTGGTTAAGTCAGATTGAATGTTGGTTTAGAACAAAGGACCCGACGCCCAGTAACCAAACTCGCTATGTTTATTACAATTTTCATTCTTTCTTCATTTTTGTAGTTAATGAGTGAGATACATATCTTTTAGGTTTGTTCGATCGCAGGTATCGTGTCGAACCAAACCAAGTTATCACTGAGAGTTAAGTATTATCTGACTTCAGCAATCACCTCTTTTCGGATTGGTGTTTCATCTATCAAAGATATTTAACTTTCCGACAGACGGTGTTTGGAAGGTATTGAAAAATAACTTTCTTATTCGATGGCATGTTTCTTGGACTCGTATCTTGATGGTGAGAAGCTGGATAATTTTTCACACAATATCTTTCCTAACGAGAATAGTTCTTTACAACGCAGATAGTGAGGAGTTAACTATACTGGCCGAGTTTTATTAAATTCGCAAAAGGTTTCGTCGTCGAACATGCGGGAGGTTTTCCGGTCGAGTGCTACGGTTTTGCGACCACCTTTGCCTGCTATGTTATTCCCTTCAAATACGATCGCAAGATATCCCAAGCTTTTAGAAGTTTCGCGTGGCAGTCGCGTGCTGTTATAAGATCTTATCTTATGGCATATTATAATAACATTACACCCGTCATAATTATTGCTTTGCTGTAACAAGCGATTTCGGTTCTCTCATATGTAGTTATGTCCTTGGCAGCATTATCCTGCCTCCACTGGCATGTTGTCGAGAACCTGCCCTGCCCCGGCAAGTGTCCATGTGTGAAATTCATGGGCTTGTAAGAAAGGAGCGCATTGCAATATTTTTCACCATGAGTAATAAGTGCCATAGAATCTTGAGTGAGGAATGCTTCGAAATTAGGAACTTATTGGTTGATCCTGAGTTCATATTTCATGCCTATAGGTTCGAATCGCTAGAAACCCGTGCTTAGCCAGGTCTTTACATGGTGTTTTGGCACTCGATACCATTTTCGAATGCAGCGGAGGTGTAGTGAACCATTTGTCGTAGGCGTCAAAATAAGTTACACTGCTTACCTACTCAAAATATATGATGCAGCCAAAGGGCAAAGAGGAGTCGTTCCCACAAAAGAGGGTAGGTTGTCAAGATGTTTCGGTTTCCACATGTAAAGCAGTAGGAGAGCTTCGATTTTTATAAACTAAAATAAAATAAAGTAAAAACAAACAAACGAAACAAATAACCACGCGAATCAAAAGAGGTGTGAAATATTGGATAAAAAGGTTTCATCTTCAATTGTAAAGCAAGTTTTGAATGTATGATTGGGAGTCGTATTTAATCTCGCGTTGTCAATCAAAATCCACTAGAATATCTTATTGCAAGAATACTCCATAAATATCCCTAAGTCATCAACACACACATTATGAGAGGCTGGCGTATGTGAATTCTACCTAAAGAATGACTCATGCATGCCTTCGCTAACTAAGTTCAATTCCTAGGAGACATTAAGTTTGAGAAATAGGCTGTCAATCGCAGTAATTATAAATACATTAGCGCGCACTGATCGAACAGGAAGGTCAATTTACCATATGACTACAAGGATGTATCACTGCTTACCGTAATCATATCATGCTACTACGTATTCAAGGTTAATAAGCTCGATGATGAACCCTAAATTAGCTATAGATATTGGATGATAGAGTTCAATTAATTACTAGACTTAACTAAACAAACATTCAATCATGTTGCAATACATCAATCATACGCATTATTATAACTTGTAGAATAATGTGATAATATTGAGAAGAAATCTAATTCGCAAAAATCATAACTTGTTTCCGAATCCAACTACATCTTTAACCGATAAAAATAAATCAAGCTACTTGGGTTTTGGAAATCGTCACTTAGAGTTTAGAAGAGATATATCATGTGAAACCACAGAAAACAAGTAGAAACCTCCTAATAGGAGATATATCGGTTTAGAAAAGAGCTTTTCTGATTCATATGCTTCTCTCATTCCAAAAGGATTCCAATGTGGTCTTCTCATAACCATCTCTCAAGTGGTCCGCCAAGCCCATGTGTGAAAATAAGTGCTGCAGAGTTAAGGTCCAAAAGCTAGGTCGTGAGATTGCGACGTCATCGAAATCCATGGTGGCCCGGTGGCGGAAGTTGTGCAGTAAAGTTGTCTCCGGCCCACACACGGTGATCAGAAGCTATCACCGAGGAGCAAATATGTACTTCCTGCTTCTTAATCTTTCCTTATATATGTTCAATACATTCCACAAAAAACCACCTAACCCAACTTCTTATTTCTTGCAGCGTTGCCCAAAGCGGCTCAGAACTCATATATCTGTGTGGCGACTCTTGCATCCAACACATACCCCACTTGGCGCTTGAAATATTGTGATCCATGCCCTAAGCTCTGAAATCCGGCATCGCGGTTTGGTACCGCCAGCTCGCCATTCTCGTGCTGCGTTTTCAGCTCGCAGTGTCGCCAAGCTGGATTTCATTTTACGCACTTTGTGCATTGTGATATCAAGCGAGACATGATGTTTGTTGTTAAACTCTCGGCCCTTCTATACCTTCTCCCTGCAATATTTCAATTACGGCTCTCGCTGCAGTGCCCGCGCAGCGTCTCCAGCAGCATGACATCAATGCCATACAGCATACCCATCTCAATTCGATGTTGATCACTTGCTCGAGCCTCTTGCCATCACTAAAAACTCAGTTCGATTCTTATCTCTCATTAGCTTCTTGTCCACTGCATTGGGCCAGTCCACTTTCAGATTCCATAGCTATCTGACCATTTTAGTTCACCGCCAGAGCGCGAGCTTGGCTGCACCATTTCATTAGCGGCCCGTGCTGACACGATACCACAAGCGCGAGTCTACCGGGATTATCACCGCACTGCGCATCTTCTAGCTTGCGCCTAAAACTTCACGATTCGACTTCCGAAGCTTCATCTCTTAGTTCACCGCAACATTTCCTTGCCTCCAACGCACTTCTCCTTGCGTTGCAATCAAATCAACCAATTTGTTCACCTGAAACCACCTCTAAAACACCATCTCAGTCACCGCATCCATTGCAATTACATACACCGCAGATTCCAATCGCAACACTCAAACCTCGAGCCTTCATCTTTATCTCCATCTCTTCTTTGTCCAGTTCAACCTCTTCGCATACTCTTCTTGCAGCACATACGCCATTCAACATCACTGTCCCTTTCAAGCAATTGCTTTAACTCCCATTTAATTCCATCTACGCTACACAGTGCTACCATCCTGTCTGCACTCTGCCAGTTCCGGCGATCATCTTCTCTAATCCGGGCCCTCAACTCAATCAAAACACCCACCGGACCCCACGGCTATAAACTTTGATGCCTCTCGGCTTTCAAGTGCTCTCACTAGTCCTCCGTACGCACCCTCACGGACCCATGGCTAGCCGATGATAACTGCCTAAGCGCCTTAACGGATCGTGGCCGAAGTTGAATGTGTAAAGCTCGGTGGCTCAGAGCTTTTTGTCGAACATCTGCGGTGTGTGTAGCAAGCCGACCATGGCTAGGCACTTGCTGTATACTGTGAGATAGCACAACTCCTTCCATGTAGCATTCAAATGCATACAGAAACCCATTCATCCATTCATTTAGTAACTCAAATTTCGTTCTCAATCAGCCATTACCATTAAAAACAATGCTATAACGACTTGGGTTTCTTAGTGTTCGTGTGTAACTCCCGGTCAGAATCTTGCCCAAATCAACCCATAAACTTGGCAACTTTATCTGCCAAATGCAAATCAACAGAACCCAATGTTCCTGATCCTTCTTGTACTCAGACTCGCCTCAAGCTCATCATTCATACTCACGAAATTGATGGTGAAACATCAGCTTTGTCCATGCATGTCAGGGTAGGCTCTAACCATTCAAATGAAAGCTCACGAGATCCTTCTGGATTGTAAATCATGTTCTTAAGCCATCAAGGCAGTCCACGAGACTTATGGATAACACTTTCGTCAAGCCCTTAGGTGAGCGACATGGTGAACTCCACCGGAGAAGTTGTCTTGTCTTGTTAAGTGGAAAGAAGTGAGAAGAACTTGAAATTGGTCTCGACTCAGAACTCTAGTTTCTTGGTTATACCACAAGTTGGTGGCACCCCTGCGCAAAGATCATCTATCTCTACTCGTTAGTGAATCTCGTCAGTGAGGTTGCACCCTTATCCTTAGTTGGGCTCCAAATAACTTACTTGCCTATGAAGTGGCAGTTTCGCTCCTTGCTCAAAGTGATTGATTTCTCTTTCTTTTGCTCATAATGACTCCATTACTTTGATAAACTCAAAAGTAAACATAAGATACATAATTTACAGAAAAAGCAAAAAAGCATAAATACTAGATATAAAATTAGGTGTTTTACAACACCTATCGATTCCCCCACACTTAGACTTTGCTAGTCCTCGAGCAAATTAAACAAAACAATTCTAAAAACATACATACAACTCAGGTGTCAGTCGAGGCTCTGGTCACACTTAAGATAAATAACAAGACTTTAAACCCACTAGGTGTCCTAGTGGACGAGTTATAGTCTCGTGAGGGTTTACTAGAGATATACCCACAAACCTATTTTCACTTACTAGTTCTCCGTAATGATAGCATCCAACGCGCTAAGAAGACATAGAAATTTCCGCACACTAGTCATAAGAAGTTAGACACATAAATGAACACAATCTCATTCTTAAAAGTTGAGAGAGAAATAACCATCCCTACCGAAAGAAATTCGGGCCCGGAGTGATCAAAAGTCTCGACTTTGCCTCACAATAAAGGGTTTTATGAAGTTGCTCTCAAAACAACTTTTTATGGAGTCCTTTATGTCAGGTAGGAATGAAGAGAATCCTGTGACACGTTGAATGGTAGAAGGTAAAACCCTCGAATTGTTTTGAAAACCCACATCTTTTATCATTTTTGAAAACCCATTTTTGACGATCTCTAAAGAAAGGAAATCAACCATTTAACGAAGGTGGGAATATGCTTACTTACCTCGTTATCTGTTCGGCGTGCAGCTAGCACCACTCTCAAAGATCCATAGAAACGTCTTCTCGGTCTTCAATCGGTGTCTTCATCTTCGTCTTCGGTCTTCAACTTGTGATGATAAATCTTGAACTTCGTAGAATCTTGACAATATGATTCTTTCCTCTAATTCCTTGTTGCTTGAAACTTCATTGTAGATATTCCTTCTTCCATTGGCTTTTTTGAAAGAATATAAAACTAAAACGAACTATACAAACTCAAAATATAATACAATGAATTTTTCTTGTCTTTTTTTTTTTTTTTTTTTTAATTTTTTTTTTTTTTTATAAGAAAAAAAAAAAAATAAAAAAATAAAAACAAAACAATAAAAGTAACAACCTAAAAATTTCTTTTCTTTTTTGTTTTTTGTTTCACTTTTTTTTTATTCATTTTGTTTTTGAGACAAAAGAGAAAAAATAAAAATACAAAAAGATAAAATAAAAATACAAGTAAAAAGGCCATGGTGTAAGTACTTTACCGCTTGATTCTTCACAACTTGTATGTATTGATATTATAAACTTCTCGAACTCTCATCTTTATAATCTTCACTCTTATACAATAGTCTTCAACTTTTAAAAATTCCCGCTCCTGTCTTGTTGCTTCTACTTGAATCTCGAAATCCGCTATTTCCGTATTGTTGTTTGTAAACTCAACGTGTTCAACTTCCTTCAATTTGTGATGCTCCTCTGTTGATGATGATGGTGTTTCTATGGTTTGTTGGCAGAGAGATAAAGTGGATGGTTGCAACCGCGAACAAGATTACAAGTGGTATGTAAGTTAGCACTGATGTCACCATCATGATTGATAAAAATAGCACCAAGAGATCAAAGTAGTGCTTCTATGGTGGGAGGTCAAGCAGCTCACCATTCCGCCCGAATTAACGAGACAGTGACACACACTCTAAAAAGCACATATTTAGATACAAAGAATCAAGGTTTGTGCGCTCTCATGATGTAACATGGGTAGTCTCAACTATAGGGACCACTACTCTAATGCCGAATTCAACCGCACCTTATTTGCCACCGGCATGGCTAAATCCAACTTTAACTCATACAATTAAGAAACCCATCATGTTCTTCACATCTCTAAGTTCAGTCACTATTATGAGATTTCGATGTAATCTTAGCGACATGTATACCAGTGACTCTAAACTAACTAAAAGTTGGAGTTTTTATTCACTATTTAACACAAAGTTGAAAATTTTGAAAAATTTATAATGAAAATGCTTAACCACTCCCCCACACTTAAACTTTACATTGTCCTCAATGTAAATTGAATCGTCCAAAGAAAGTCAAGGTGGGAAATCTTAATCAAAAGTGACAAAAAAAAAAAAAAAAAAAGTAAAAACATGACAAGAAAAGAAAATAAAGATAAGGATATAGTGGGTAGACTATATCCTTGCAAGATTCATTCCCTATATACCAACAATCGAAAGTTGGGGATCCTTCCAGAACCTTGTTTTGCAAACACTAGCTTCACACATATTAGTAATATAAAAATGTAAAACGCTATCAACCGATAAAAGCTTCCCCCACACTTATTCTTGTCCACACTTGTAAGTGTATAAAGAATATAGAAGTCGGGTACTTACGGTTTCTTGTTCCAAAACTCGCATAGTATGAGAATCCAAGTATCTCTAATGGAGGACATCGCGAAGCAAAGTCATTCAACAATATTCTCAAGCACATACATTCAAACCAATAAGAGGTAAGGGGAAGAAACAATAGGCAAAGGGTTAGACAAACCTTGCACAATCTCTTGTATCACGGAATCCTCCTCATCCTTGAAAACTCAAGTGAATTATTCACCTCTTTTATATCATGGTCCTCTATCAAACCTTGCAACCATTCTTCGTCGTTTCTCGCCTTAACCAAAGTTTCCCGACATAAACATCATCATTACAATCATTTTCAAGTTCAATTGGGTCTTCCACAATAGTGGTCATAAATCTCTCATTCTCAACACACTACTTTTTGTTGTAAGGCACATACTTTTGATCCAAATTTTATTATAAGAAACTTTTTTAGAACACTCGACAATGCATCATCCTCAAGCTCCACCCTTTGAATAGGCTCTTGATCATTATTAAGATCAATGCTTGAGTAATCTACACAAGTGTCGACATATTCCTCTTCGCCTTCACCTTGATCGCAAAAAGACTCCATTGTACACTCTCTGGGGATGTCACCATGAGCTGGTTCAAGCAATGTATCATAATCACCGTATCGTCATAGTCAACATAAGATTGGTCCTCGCTGAACTTAGTATTGCTAATCTTGAACTCATCCTTTGGAATAGGTGAATGATCATTATTACGATCAAGAGTTGAGTTAACTACACAATTATCAACGAAAGTCCCCAAAGGTTCGCCTTGTTCAACATAATTATTCATTTCCCTATGTATTCTCAATGCCCTTTCTTACATAGGAAACACCTCTTTGAAGCTCTTGAGTGATCCATCCAAATTTCGGATATAGTGTTCCATTTGTTTGTAAAGCTCATTCATAAGGCAAAAGTAGAATTACTTACTTTATTGCTAGGCCAATTATTTTCCCTTTGAATGGGTGAATGATCATAACTACGATCGTAAATTGGGCCATACATACTATGAGCACATTGGTCGATGAAACCGGTTCCATGCTTGGTTGTCTACGAACCGACTCCATGTCGACCATAAAATTGCTGCATTTCATCTACCAAACTAGAAGAAAGATTAATAGGAGCACAAGTATTATCCCTCTTTGTGGTTGCTCACTTACATACCCACCGTAAGAAGGTTGGATATGTATGAGAACAACTAAAAGGGCACGTGGAGTATGGACCATAACCAAAGGATTGGTTTTGATTGTACTCCCGTAAGGGTGATAGTTGTCATATTGTTGAAGTTGAAAGCCGTATTGATTACTCCAATATGCTCCGTCCATAGAAATTGGTACCGAAACGAGATTCTCAAAACTCGGTTAAGAACCAAAGAATAAGAAAAAAGTAAAACAAAACTAAAAACAAAAATAAGTAACCAAAAAACAAGTGACAACCGCTGCCTCCCCGGCAACGGCGCCAAAATTTTGATCGCTGTCGTAGGCGTCAAAATTTTGATCGCTGTCGTTGTAGTATAGTGGTAAGTATTCTCGGTCACGCGGTGACCTGGGCTGCTCACTGAAGCCGCGCCTAAAATTTTGATCGCTTCGTAGGCGTCAAAATAAATTACACTTTCTTACTACTCAAAATATATAATGGGGCTACAAGGGCAAGAAAGGATTGTTCCTACTGAGAGGGTAGGTTGTCAAGATGTTTCAAGGTTTTCTATATAAAACAATGAGAATTTTCTGATTTTTATAAACTAAAATAAAATAAAGTAAAAACAAACAAACAAACAAACAAACAAACAAACAAAGAAATAAACACGCAAATCAAGGGTGTGGAAAATATTGGATAAAGGTTTCCATCTTTCAATTGTAAATAAGTTTTGAATGTATGATTAGAATTCGTATTTAATCTCGCTATCATCAAAATCCCTAGAATATCTTATTGCAAGAATACTCTATAAATTTCCTAAGTCATCAAACACACATTAGAGATGATGTGAATTCTACCTAAAGAATAACCTAACGCCTTTGCGCTAATTAAGTTCAATTCCTAGGAGCATTAAGTTTGAGAGAAATAGGGCTAATCAATGCAATTGTAATACATTGCGCACACAATTCAACAAAGGTCAATTTCTACATATGACTACAAGGATGTATCACTACAAATCGTAATCATATCATGCTACTCATTATTCAAGGTTATCGCTCGATGATGAACCCTAAATTATCTATAGATATGGATGTGAGTTCAATTAATTCTAGACTTAACTAAATAAATATTCAATCATATTGCAATACATCAATCATGCAATTATTATAACCCGTAGAAATCAAACGATAATATTGAGAGAAAACTAATTCATAAAAATCATAACTTGTTTTCAAAATCCAACTACATCTTTAAGAGCAACTGCAGTGGGGCGACTATACTCAAAGACTAAAAACCAAAAAACGAAAAGAAATGGGTTTAGTCCGTGGGGAGACGTTACGTGAAGGAGTAAATATGGTGGAGCGGATGTACAAAGGTTCGTCCCGATATGGGGGCGTAGTTATAAAACGCGTCCGTATGGACGCAAGTTTAATTAACGCTGACGTGGGGCGGAGTCTAAATTTGCGTTGGTGTGGGAGCGTAATATATAAAACCGCCTGATGGAGAGACGTAATCAAAAATTACGCCGGACGGGGCGCAAATAAAAATTACGCCTAATGGGACGCAATCATAAAGTACGCCTGATGGGGCGCAATCATAAACTACGTCCCATCCTTCACCATTTTCATGTCCAGCGTCATTCTTCCATTACTGATAGAGGTTTGTTGAAAATAAAAATGGAAATGAAATGTATATATGGATGGAATTTCTGCTTTTTGATGTGCAACATTTTCTTGTAATAAAGAGACATACCAAACATCGCTGTCTTTTTTGAATCTAGCACGTGAATGAGCATACACCGTCCTATACTACCTTCGCAAGGCTGCCCTCTCTTTCGGGAAAATGGTGGAATTTTGATTACTTTAATATCAAATTCAGACGGTTTGCCGAGTGGTCTAGGACGTAGATTTAAATAACGCCGGTCGCGGGAAAATGGTGGAATTTTGATTTGGTGATGATTTATTTAAATTTCTCATGTATGCCATTCCCCTAGCTAGACATGAAAATGGTGGAAGGATGGGGCGAGATTTAAATAACGCTAGGTAGTAACAGCATTAAAAGTTGCGCCCGTGGTTGGGTGAAATTTAAAATCACGTCGGTCAGCCGGGACTCTTAAACCGCCCGGACGAGGCGCAATTTAAACTTACCGCCCGGAACCGACGCAAATGCAAACTACATCCCGTCTGCCGTAGATTAAAATTACGCTTCAAACAGTACACAACTAATATTTGCGTCTCACTCCCAAACGCAAATTAAAATTCCACCCCACTCAAACGCAACTAATATTTGTGTCTCACGCGAGTGTTAAATTACGCTGCATCAAAACCAAACTAAAGACCAAATATGGTTTGTTTTTTGGTTTTACTCTAGTTTTTGGTATTTACTCCTCTCCATAGCGTTTGAATTCTCGACCAAATATTTGGTTTTGGTCGACCATTGTGGTTGCTCTAACCAATAAAAATAAATCAACTACTTGGGTTTTTGGAAATCATCAAAAAGAGTTTAGAAGAATATATCATGTGAAACCCGAGAAAACAAGTAGAAGCCTCCCTAATGGAGATATATCGGTTTAGAGAAAGACTTTTCTATTTATATGCTTCTCTCATTCCAAAAGGATACTCTTTCCAATATTAGGTCTTCTCAAAACCCATCTCCAAGTGGTCCACCAAGCCCATGTGTGAAAATAAGTCTCTGGAAGTTCTGGGTCCAAAACTGGGTCGCCGGATTGCGACGTCATCACTGAAATCCGGTGACCGGTCGCCGGAAGTTGTTACCGTAAAATTTTCTCCAGCCACCTGAGTGATCAGAAACTATCATCGGGCAAATATGTACTTCCTGCTACTAATCTTTCCTTATATATGTTCATACATTCACAAAAAACCATCTAACCCAACTTTATTTCTTGCGAAAACGCACCCAAAAGTGTGACTCCAAACTCATATATGCCGCTACGAATTTGCATCCAACACATACCCCCTTCGCGATTCACCGAAATATTATGATCCATACCCTAAGCTCAAATCCCGCATCCCGGCTGGTACCACCGCCACCATTCTCACCGCGCTTTCGCATCGTATCCGCAAAACCGGATTTTATTTCAGGAACTTTGTGCATTTGCTATCAACTAAGACATGATGTTGTTGTTAAACTCTCAGCCTTCCTATACCTTTCCCCGTAATATTTCACCCCGCAGCTCCCCATTTCCAGCTGCACCGCATCTCAAGCCAACAACATCACAAGCAACAACTACCCATTTCAATCGTGTTGATCACTTGCTCGAGCCTCTACCATAAAAACTCATTTCGCTTCTTATCTCTCATTAGCTTCTTGTCCCCGCAATGGACACTGCCCACCAACTATCAACCATTTTAGTTCACCACTAGAGCACAAACCACCGCACCATTTCTAACAAATAATGCGACACGATACCACAACCGCAAGTCACAAGATTATCAATTGTAATGCCATCTTCTGCTTCTTGCGCCTAAAACTAAACAAAACAAATTTACCTTCCGCCTTCATCTCTTAGTTCACTCGCAACATTTCCTTGCCTCCAACAGCCTTCTCGCTGTCAGCTTGCAATCAAAGAAACCAATTTGTTCACCTCGAAACCACCTCTAAAACACCATCTCGCCCACCGCATCCATTGCAATTACATACGCCTGGAATGGGCCTAACCGCAACACTCAAACTCGCAGCCTTCATCTTTATCTCCATCTCTTCTTTGTACGCTCAACCTCTTCGCACTTTGCAAAGACATGCCATTCAACATCACCGTCTCCTTTCTGCTAATTTCTTTAACTCTCCAATTTAATTCCACCTTCTTCATACACAACCGCTACCATCCACACAAAGACTTTCCAATGCTCCAGCATCATCTTTCTAATCCAGCCCTCAACTCAATCGAAACACCCAATGCACTCTACGCTATAAACTTTGATCCCTACCGGCTTTCAAGTGCTCTCACTAGTCCTCCTACGCACCTGCTGCACCCATGGCTAGCTGATAGCAAACCCGAGCAGCACCATCGTGACCGGCTTGAATGTGTAAAACCGTGGCTCGTGCTTTTTGCCAACAAATCGGGCAAAGGTGTGTAGCAAACGACCATGGCCAGCACTCGTCGTATATCAGATAGCACAACTCCTTTCCCCGTAGCATTCAAATTCATACAAAACCCATTCATCCATTTATTTAGTAACTAAATCACCCACCATACATTCAAAATAATGGCAACAATTGGGGTTTCTTCTGTGTTCGTATGTAACTTCCCAAATAATCTTGCCCAAATCAACCATAAACTTGGCCACTTTATCTGCCAAATGCAAATGCAACTTGGAACCCAATGTTCGATCCTTGTACTCAAATTCCTCGCCTCAAACTAATCATTTATACTCACGAAATTGATGGTAGAAACATCAACTTTGTCCCCGTATTCGGGTAGCTTTAACCATTCAAATGAAAGCTCGAATACTTCGATTGTAAATCATGTTCTTAAGCCATCAAGACACTACGTAATTTATGGATAACACTCACAAAACCCGGGTCGAACGATCGTGAACTCCTGGAGTAAACTGCCTTGTCTTGTTCGTGGAAAAGAAATTGAGAAGAACTTAAAATTGGTCTCGACTCCGAACTTCGTTTCTGGTTATACATAAGTCGGGTGGCACCCCTTAGCAAAGAATATTGTCCGCCTTAAAGTGAACTCGTCACAGTGTTTCCCCTTATCCTTA